>JAKOGI010000078.1:1020000-1360362 GCA_029747015.1 Carnegiea gigantea
TGTACATCGACCAAGGGGTCCACTTTCAGATAAGAATTAGCAAATCAATTTTACTTATACATTCTCTCTCCTATTTGTAAAACAAAATATTTTGAAATGCGGCCGACCCAACTAATTTCACATCAGACTTATTTTACTGCATGAGAATGTACGTATTGAGGTTCGACTCATCATTCGCATGTTTTCATATTTTCTCTTTTAGGTATGGGATCCATGAACCTCTCATCATCCTAGCGGGCCAGGAGGCACCAAGAAATAAACAAGAGCTGCAGGGTTTGATGGACAGTAGCTAGTCAAATGCTCACAGTGATGGTAGGTAGCCCCCTGAAAATTTTTATATATAGTTGTACGTTTGAACCTTTGGGATCAATAAAGCTTAGGATGGATGTGCTAAGTTATCACGTACATTATGAATGGCATAAGGGAATAAATATTTATTTCATTCTAAAGTTAGTAAGCCAGTTAGCCTTGTTCCATCATGGAACGGCGGTAACGCCTCCATTCAAAACAAAAATCTTCTGCTGTAAATTAATAAAATCAAGTTTAGTTAGGGTAACCAGCATTAGCCATTGGGGGCGTTACATGAGTGAAGAGATCGACAGCAATCCTTGGAAGAAAGGAAGCAGCGTCTTAAGGAGATGAAGTATGAGGACAAAATTTTGAAAATGAACATTTTGAAGATGTGTCCTGAAGATCAAGCTCGATATGGCCCAATTCAAGAAGAAATTAGGAGTCGCTGCCGTCAAAACTAGTCCTCCTCTGATATTGTCCTTTCTTTATGTTAGGAATAAAAGAAATAATAGGATGTGACAATGCAACAGAATTCAACCAAGAACACAACGCAACAATGAAAAACAAGAATAAAGGACACAGAGAATTTTTACGTGGAAACCCAATGTGGGAAAAACCACGGACGGTGACAGCACACCGACAAATTTCACTATGAGCAGAGTAGTACACCACAATCACTTCAGTGATTAAGAGCAGAATTACAATACTCTCAATTGAATTCTCTCACAAATAACCTCACTCTCTCAATGTGTTTTCTATACTGGAGTTATTTAGATCCTAGGCTTGACCCCCTTTATATAGGGTCTAAACAGTAGGGGTTTTCCCTTTAAAGTAGAACCCTAGCCGCCAGGAGGAATCCCCCTCGAAGACAGAAACCCTAGCCGACATCCGAAAGAGGCGGCGAAAAGACACGTGGCACGACCGTGCCACGTGGCACGGTCACCCAGTGCCACATGGCACGGCCGTGCCACATGGCACGGCACCCCCGTGCCAATTTTCTGCCTCCCTCGGCTTGGTGCTCCTTCGTCGTGGCACGTCCGTGTTCGCGCAGCGTCGTCCCACCGTGCCGGTACTTGAATTTTGGGCCATAAAACCCAACAATCTCCACCTTGGACCAAAATCTTCAATGTTCAACTTTCCGTCGCCGTCGTCTCACCCCAAAGGGTGATGCCCCCTATGGGGCTATGCCCCGCAGGGCCCTCAAAAACTGCGAATACCAACTGAGTTCAAGCAATGCTTGAACTTAGCTCTAGGAGATGATTTATATGAACTTTCCTTCATATAACCTGTCACAGTAGATGCCTGCAAGACATAGAGGCCTCCTTGCCTCAAACCCTTCAGCAGAATCCTACTGCCCTTTGAGACCTTCAGAACTCCACCTTCAGCTGAATATTTGCACCCTTTGGATTCAAGGGTGCCCAACGAGATGAGGTTACGCTTCAAGTCAGGAACATGACGAACATTCGATAAAGTCCTGACAACACCATCATGAGTCTTGATTTTAACAGTACCAATTCCAGTTACATTACATTGGGCATTATTGCCCATGTGAACAACAAATGAATCAACTGGATCATATGTTGAAAACCAGTCCTTGTGAGGACACATATGATAGGTACACCCAGAATCAAGAATCCAATCAACATCACTCCCCCTTTCAGTAGAGGTAGCAAACAGAACGTCCCCATCAGAATCAGATTCAGCAAATGAAGCTTCAGCAGGCTCCTGAGAATTATCTTCCTCTTTCTCCTTCTTCTTTTGCAGTTTCCAGCAGTTAGCAATAATATGACCCAATTTACCACAGTAATTGCAGGTCTTACCAGCATGAGAATTTTTAGACTTAGAACGGTTCTTACTCCTATTACCGTTCCCCTTTTCAGTTGCTGTACCCCTTACTGCTAATCCCTCAGCAGAATCAGCATGAATGTCAAGATCAAACTTCTCTTTAGACAGCAGGTTTGACTTAACATCTTCAAACGATATAGTATTAGAATTACTATATAGCATAATCTCCTTAAAGTGTTTATAAGAAGGGGGTAACGACACAACAAGCAAAATAGCCTTATCCTCATCCTCAACTTTTACATCTAGACTCTCCAAGTCAACAAGAGTAGAATTAAACTCATTCAAATGTTTTTGAATAGGGGTACCTTCAGCCATACGAAAGGTATACAACCTTTCCTTCAAACGGATCTTGTTGGCGAGACTCTTCGTCATGTAGAGTTCCTCCAGCCGAGCCCAAAGATCCACCGCAGTTGTCTTATCAAGCACCTCTCGCAGGACATGTGGTGCCAAGCACAACTATATGGCTGAAACCGCTTTCAGCTCCAGTTCCTCCCATTCGTCATCCGTCAACGATCCACGTCTCTTCTTTACATCTTCAGCCCACTGTTCTTCTGTCATCTTCTCAGGTTTTACGTGAGGTCCCTTCAGAACCTTCCACAATCCGTGCTGAATGAGAACTGCTCTCATCTGCACCTTCCAGAGATTAAAACTAATCTCCCCATCGAATTTCTGAATATCTACCCTCATGATTGAAGACATCCTATAACCAAAGCTCTGATACCACTTGTTAGGAATAAAAGAAATAATAGGATGTGACAATGTAACAGAATTTAACCAAGAACACAACGCAACAATGAAAAACAAGAATAAAGGACACAGAGAATTTTTACGTGGAAACCCAATGTGGGAAAAACCACGGACGGTGACAGCACACCGACAAATTTCACTATGAGCAGAGTGGTACACCACAATCACTTCAGTGATTAAGAGCAGAATTACAATACTCTCAATTGTATTCTCTCACAAATAACCTCACTCTCTCAATGTGTTTTCTATATTGGAGTTCAGGAGTTATTTAGATCCTAGGCTTGACCCCCTTTATATAGGGTCTAAACAGTAGGGGTTTTCCCTTTAAAGTAGAACCCTAACCGCCAGGAGGAATCCCCCTCGAAGACAGAAACCCTAGCCGACATCCGAAAGAGGCGGCGAAAAGACACGTGGCACGACCGTGCCACGTGGCACGGTCACCCAGTGCCACATGGCACGGCTGTGCCACATGGCACGGCACCCCCGTGCCAATTTTCTGCCTCCCTCGGCTTGGTGCTCCTTCGTCGTGGCACGTCCGTGTTCGCGCAGCGTCGTCCCACCGTACCGGTACTTGAATTTTGGGCCATAAAACCCAACACTTTAGATTGATTACTCAGTTGTAGTTTTTGGTGTTATTGTGTTTCATGAAACAATAGTTGTACTACAAACCTTTTTATTTGGTTAATGACATCTTTATTGCTAAGTTGTTTCTAAGTTGATGCATTATGTATAAATTCACAATTAGTTGTTTTTAATTATTTTTCTGTAAATGTCATAAGGTTAATTTGCTAATATATAATTTTTATTTGACTTACATTTATAATGTTAAGTTTATATGCACAAGTATTCAACAATGAGTGATTCATCATCCTCCTCCACAACGTTAGCCTCAACAGATGGTTTGAGTTTCATCCTAGAAGAATCTAGCGATGATTTCACCAATATTGGAAAATATCGTCAACCATGAAAATAGCCCGAAGTTGTTAGAATTGGCCCTAAAGACAAGACACATTATGCAACCAATTAGGGCTTCATCACCATCACAAAGACCCAAGAAAAAGAAAAGATCTGTGAAGAGAAATCGATAAGAAGCACACGGTCGCCTCTATAAAGATTACTTCGCTGATGACTCCATCTACAATGAGACCCATTTCCAGCGTAGATTTCGTATGGGAAAGCACTTGTTCCTTCGTATAGTTAGCGCCTTAGAGAGTCGTTTTGAGTACTTTCAATTGAGGTACGATGGTCTCGGTAGGCGTGAGCTGTCACCACTCATCAAGTGCACTGCAGCCATGCATATGTTGGCTTATGGTATATCGGCTGATTGTGTCGATGAATACTTAAAGATCGGTGAAAGTACAGCTATGGAGTGCATGAAAAGTTTTGCCATTGGGGTCATTCAAATGTTTGGGAAAGAGTACATAAGAAAACCAACACAAGCTGATGTTGATCGTTTATTATAAGTGGCAGAAGCCCGAGACTTTCCGGGTATGTTAGGGAGCATCGACTATATGCACTGGGAATGGAAGAATTGCCCCACGGGTTGGAAAGGAGTATTTGCGAAACGGGTATACAAAGTTCCCACTTTGATTCTTGAAACTGTTGCTTCCTACAACCTTTGGATATGACATGCATTCCTTGGGTGCCCGAGAACCCTCAATGATTTAAACGTCCTCCACCGATCTAATGTTCTTCAAGAGGTGTACGAGGGTGGGGCTCCAAAATGTGAATATGTTGTCAACGGTCACAAGTACAATATTGAGTACTTTTTGTTTGATGGTATTTATCCGAGGTGGGCTACCTTCATGAAGACCAGCCCCCTTCCCCAAGGAGCCAAGGCAAAATTATTCGCTGAACGTGAAGAATTTGTTAGGAAAGGTGTGAAAAGAGCATTTGGGGTTCTACAAGTTCGTTTCTCCATCATCCATGACCCTGCACGAAACATGGACAAGGCTGAATTGGGTATGATAATGAAGGCATGCATTATACTCCACAACATGATCATCGAGTAAGAGCGTGATTCGTCTGACCTTAGTTTTGAATATGATGATGTGGACGACAACACCCCGCAACCTAATGTCGAACGGAACCATCATCCGTGCTATGCAGCCTACCTTCGTAGAGTACAACAAGTTCAGAACCCAGACTTACATGCACGTCTTCAATCCGACTTGGTCGAAGAAATATGGAGGCGGCACACACCACGAAGAACATCGCAAATGTAGTTGTCTTCCGTTATTTGTCGATATTTGGCGATGTAATTTTTTTTTTTTAATAAAAATAGTTGAACGTTCGTGATGTGTTTTTTTGAACTTGTCCAATCTCCATATTGTTATTTATTTTCAATTGCGATCCTTCTTTGTATTAGGTTTTAGTTGAATTGTACTTTCAGTCCTTTTTTTTTAATCACTTGTTGGAAAACAAACACAAAAAAATAATAATACGAAAAATTAAAATCAATTTATACATTTTTATGTCAATAAAATAAATATTCCTTACCCTCGAAAAATAAAAATATTCACACATGTTACAAAAGTTAAAACACAAACACAACATAAAAAATAAAAGATAATAAATTAAGTTTAAATTGTGGGCTCCATAACAATGAATGGTCCTGAAATGAGTTCCAGTAGCTGAAAAATTAAATGGAATGCAAGTGAAACTCATACTGATGTGGCAGGCCTAAGTTCCAAAAAATGAAACTCTGGCTGGGGATGCCCTTAATGAGCAAGAAGCCCCCCCCCAAAAAAAAGACTTTTCCAGTTCACTTCGGAAAAATTTGCTCCTCTTCAACCCATTTTGAAAAATTCTTTTTGCACCTCCTCAAACTCTAGAAACAGCCCACAGAGCAAACTCAATGGTGAGTCAATTTTTGACTCACCGATGAGGACCTACCTCTACCACATCAATCATCTCTTCCACATTTTACCTCACAATCCTCACTCTCTCCAGTGAAAGACTCACCACTTTACCTCACCAAATAAAATAATATTATGGACCTACTCTACAACACACAATTTTATTCTTAGAATTAAAAAAACTAATTAAATACATTTAAAAAAATAAAACAAGTGGAAGCAGGTGAGCCTCCTCATGAGGCACAGGTCTTGAGGAGCCGCCTCATCAATTTTGCCTCGCAAGGAGGCCAGTGGACATGCTCTCAGGCTCTCGAACAAGAACTCCAAATTCCTTCAGATTACGTTTCAACGAAATTCACGCAAATAGTGATGGCCCATGGTGGCAGTTCAAACTTCAAACATGCCATGTAAATGAAAACACTAGAGACAATTGTCGGCAAAAGGCATTGTAACCAAGGCCTCAAGGCAATAGAAATCAACCAGCGGTAAACAACCACAACTTCTGCTAACTAAAATTTACACTGTGGAGCAATCTAAAGTCCAACCACTGAAGCTACAAAGTCTGTTCTGAGAAATTCTTTCTGCTTCATCAACTGACTTTTTATGAGCTCCATCAGGACGTATCAATCAACCAAAAAGTGGAAAAAAAAGTTAAAAAAGGAACCAGTAGTACATGAGCAAAAGACCCAAAATAGAGCATCCTGATCAACCCGACGCTGGATCCACCAAATGCGCAAAAGCAGAAAGCTCACCTCCAACATAACCCACCCTCCTTTTCCCTTTCATAAAGGCCATTTCAATTCCCTGGGAGATTTGGTATGGGCGTTGGAAAACGACACTTACAGAAGCAATCAGGAAGCCCGAGCAGAGATCGCACGCCCTCGTCCTCTTCCACCATAGCCATATCCCCTGCCATAATAAGAACCACGACCACGACCACGCCCACCATTACCTGGTCCCCGTCCACCACGTCCTCCCCGATATCTCACAAATTCACCAAATGTCTGCACCAAGCAGGAAACCAATATCGGGCATTGACTGAACAATGTAAACACCACCAGATCAACTATGGAATAAGAACAAATTAAAGATCAGACCTCTGCATCTATCTTCAGCTGCTCAGAAAACCTTGTCCTCCCACTTTGCGAATCTTGATCGAGAGTGTTGCATGATAGGGTATCGAAGAAGTCCTCTTTGTTATAAACAGGCTGCTAATAGAAGCACATACCATCAAATTTCAATTCAAAGGAAAGAACAGGTATTGAAGCTTCAAGCACTCCGTGATGCAGCAGAAAGAAAAGTTCAGAGAGGAGTTTTTCAAATGCACCTTGACATCAATTTGTGGCAACTCCTCTTCCAACTCGTCTTCAGAACCATCCCCAACATCATGTCCTTCTTTGTCCTTCTTACTCTTGCCAAGTTGGCCCCATACTTCTTCCTTTTTAAATTTTTCATTCATGGCTGTAAAATCAAAATCTTCAGTGAATCTTGCGACTGCACGTGAACCCTGCAAGAAAAATATGCATTTACTTGGCATTCTGAAAGACGAAGTTTGGGGTCTAAAATTGTCTCGACATAGCGCCTTCCCATACCCCCCAAAAGCTACGGTTGCCCAATCCACAGTGTCCCACTGCATCGAGGCTAGAGAATTGAAGTTGCACCCCGTTGAATAGAAGAAGCTCATTATCCCACCACAAAACTATGGAAGAACTGACTCAAACAGAAAAAATAAAGTAGCAGCTGTGAATCCAACAGACAGAAACAACAAATTACCCCACTTCCTCTTCCTCTCCCTCTTCCTCTTCCTCTTCCATGTCCCCTGTAGTTGTAATTATGGCGTTGATGAAAAGAAGCTCCATTATTAGGCTACAATCAACGCAATCCACCATGTTAGTGGTGTTGCTTACTACATACCACAGAGGTCAATAACATCAAGAAGTCAATGTAAAGTCAGACAATCAATTCTATGATAAAAAGAATATCAAGAATGAAGGTATCCCAAAATAATATGCACAAATATTTTCAGCAGGATGAGGAAAGAATAAAAAGGTAACTATCATGAAAGAATCCTACAAGTGACACAGGCAGTTTAGCATCAAGGTTCATAAGAAAATGATCCAATATCCTCGTCACCAAAAAAAATAAATAATAACTGGTCGTATACTATGATAGTGAAAAAGCAACCAAGCATCGGAATAAATAGGTACACCCAAACTGGAGGTGTCCAACCAAGACAGCAACAATTATAGTATCCTACTAAATATTTGTAGAATGCTAGATGCCTAGATTAGCATCCAATCCTTAATCATGACATATGTATATATTTCATTTCTTTATCAAAAAAACAAATATATCCCACCAAATCTGCCCAATCAAAAAATGAACACATGAGCAACAATTACAGATACTGTTCAGACAAACAGATACATCATCCATAACTTGACACATTAGAATCCTTCCTTGCTCCCACTAAACAAGCTAGCAATCTCACTTTAACAAATAAATTGCAGAGATTCTCTGTTCTGGCAATTCACAAATGAAAAAAACTTCCGCAACATGAACCAATTAAACAACAGAAGTGGCATTAATTATTAAATTCACTCCCAGTGACACTCTTAGCTAAGAAAATAAAGGACAATGTGCATCTTAATACCAGAATTGTCAAGGTTCTTGATGCCATGCAACTAAAGAACACCCATGTAATCAAATGCATAAAGGACATTACAGCCACCACCGAAGGTGCATCAGAAAATAAAGCCACTTGATCTATCAGAACGTCCATAACTTATCACATCATGGAAGCCCAAAAGAAAATGCACTAAGTTCATTCCAGCAGCTTGAATAGCAATTTCAAGCATCGGATAGTTTGCCATAGATTCTACGGCAACTTAGAGTGTCATCTCAACATTTGGCTATCCTGGCAGGACTCTTCTATTAGAGACTTGAAGGTTTCAGGTTTTAGGTTTTGCTGTAAACTAAAGACACAACACTTAGAAGCAGAGATGTTAGACATATTCATGCCATCATGTCACTCAACTTCTGTAGAAAACTCAACATCACTAGCCTTGTCTGAGAATTTTGTATCAGGCACATGGGAGTTATTCTAGGAGATATGTGAGATTAAGCTCATTGTTGGACCTGCACGGAATTAGTTTTAAAGCACAAGAATGCAGACAACAATATTAGACAGATGTCCACCTTGTGGAAAGCCTTCGATGCTGGTGGTAGTGGCAGTATGGGTGGCTGTGCTTCCTTGGCCGCTGGTACTTTAGGCTCCGATGATGACGATGAAACTTGAACAACCTCCACATCCTTGTCAGCAACTTCAGAAGGAGGTGCAGAGGTTGGTGTTTGTCCAGACCGCAACTGATCAGGTGTGAGCAAGGAAGAGGTTGGAGCATCTGCATGGCTTGAGGCAGAAGAACTGATGGCAGAGGATGTTGTTTCAGAAATGCCTAACAGTGGCAAGCTTGAACTAGGGACTGCATTGCTCTTGTTAGAGGCTGCTGGTGCAATGCTGCCTGCATCTGGAGCAGAGATTGCCAGTGCTGATATCGTTGGAAAGGTAAGTGTAGAAAGAACAGCGTTGAGAGCCTTGGGCACAGCAGAACTGGATAATGTTTCTGATGATAAATGGGTGGATGGCATAGGAGGCAAATTCAACTGTGGTAATGACACTGATGTCGAAGCAGTGGATGAGCTACTTGAAGTAATCAAACTAGGTGGAATCTCCGGCAGTTTGGAACCAGGCAGGTTTGTAGCTCCAGCTGATAAAGAGGAATTGAACCCAGAATATTGCATTTGCTGCGACAATGAAGGAGGTACAGAGAGCCCTGGAGGCGGACGGAGCAATGATTGCTGGGGCAAATGAGGAAGCCCATTTGGAGGGCCATAAAACCCCGGCCAAAACATAGGCATGGTAAGCCCACCACCATTCCCACCTGGAGGTGGTGCTGGACCCCATGGTCCTAAACCTCCGCCAGATTGATATAAAGGTAGGGCACCTTGAAAAGTCGAACCAGGGTGTCCAAGCTGTGGAGGATGCAAATTAACATCCGAAGACGCAGAAACAGTCGGTGGCAGATTTGTGGATGTTGAAGCAGGAAGAGGATAATGTGACTGCATAAATAAAACCAGAATCAGACGACCAACTTATTAATAAATAGTATAACAGAGAAGTTCATTCCTACACCTGAATGATAGCTGGGTCATTGTCAATTGATGAAGACAGTGCCACTGCCTGAACAGGAGGAGATGATTTCACCTGTAAATCCTGCAGGTGGAAGATTGATAGCAATTTGATATTCGATCAATTTTAACTAACTGTTTTGCATAGATCAACATGCTAGCTAATAACTAATGGTCAGGAGAAACGTGGAACTAAATAAACGAAAGCAATTTCGTTGAGAAATTTATCTTTCTTTTCCAAATCTCACACAGTAACAATGTTTTGGACAGCTGAGAAAGTCACTTTCGCAATTTTGTCAGCTTGAGTTATGGTTAGGGTTCAAGGCTGCTACGACCGCCCCCCCAAAAAAAAAAACAACAAAGAAAAAACGAAAAAAGAAAAGAAGGAAGGAAAGAAACAGCACCACGTAGGAACATCAGAGTGCAGACATGGATATGAATCACAGAACAATAATGGGAAAACTTCATTATGACCCTATAGTGCACACAAGTTCAGTTCATCACAGGTGTCATATCTGATTGCCGAAGAAAAAAACATATACATTTCCTTCTGCCTTCAAAAAAACACGCTCTGTTCTTGCAAACAAGCACAAAACATATTGGTAGCTGATGCAATAACTAGTATCACTCGTTACAGCAAGTGTATGTGCAAGAGATAGTACTCCTGCAATTATGCTGGCCAAAATAAAGTTTACCAAAGACACACCACACGGTCCACACCTAATCGATGAACCATAACAGAGTAGGTTAAAATTGCAAATCCACGAACCACACATAATGTCTCCACATAAATTTCCAATGTACCTCCCCCCCTCCCCAAAAAAAATTTAAGAAAGATATCATGGCTTGCCATCGAGACAAGTAAGCTATCTTATTGCTGTACTAGGAAGGGATGTCAATTGAGTTTATGAAATTTTGCTTCCAAAAATTCCATTGCCTAAGTAAATTATAAGCTAGCTGAAATCTTGCACCAAGTAGTCATTTGAACAGCCTTTGCAGTGGAGGGTAATGAAATATGAAAACCCTTTATCAGGCACAGCCGCACAGGGACATGAAGTTGAAACAAAACAAAACATCTCAAAATTCCAGTATCCTCCAGCAAAACAGTGAGATGAATGCCGTACGAACCTATTCCTTGCAAATAGAAACAAGCAGCAGTTGTTTCATGCAACAACAAGAGAGGGCACTTTAAATGGCCACTACAAGCCCACAACTACTTTGATACCCAATTGACACAAGCAAGACCACCCATCCTACCTCCACACCTAAGGAAACTAATTCTTAAGGACTTAATTATGCAATAAGGAAAAGAAAACTATAAATATCACACAGAACCAAACTATAGGATGTACATATACCTTGATGTCACTTCCACGGAAAAGTATGTACTCATAAACTTTATCAATTGGTGCGACTTGCGGACCATCCTTTTTTCTTCCTTCAGTTCCAAATGATCTTACTGCAAAACAAGTAGAAATTGATTGGTTTCAATTTTAAGTACAATCTCCAGACTTTCAAATAATTTAGGCAGAAAGGAATCTGGGGACTATGCAAATTCGAGACAGATGTACGCTCAGAACAATTATATAAGTCAATAGGATGGAAGACATAGAAGTCATCCAGATTATCAAATAATGAACAAGGATAAAAGGAAAACAGGATTAGACTCATAAGTCTAATTTCCATAAAGGAGAAGTAAGCAAGCACCTCACTGGCTCATACATCTGGAAATTCAGTTTGTTCATCCACAAAACACAATTATGTAAGAACAGACACCTTACCTCCTTCCAAATTGCAGTGCACACTGCCACAAGGACATCAAGGCAATTTTCTCTTTCTAATAGTACAACCAGAGGAAAGGCTCGGTAGGACTTCCCTACCAGGCAACAAATAAATGAAAGCAACACATACACATAGGGCATGTTCTTTTTGTTGGTAAATAAAAATTTACCAACTCTTCCCAATACTTCCTAGTCCTACACAATCCTTCCAAAAGAACTTCTAATCCATCCCAATCCTTCTCAGTCTTTACCATTCTTTCCCAATCCTTCAAATTCTTTTCCATTCATTCCTACTCCTTTGGGGGGGGGGGGGGGATCCCAACTCTTCCCAATCTTTCCCAATCTTTCTCAATCCTTCCCATTCTTTCCCATCCTCTCACAAAAATCTCCTTCCTTCGCAACCCTTCCCTTTTCTCAACTCTTTTTTACCAATGAGAAGAACATGCGCATAACAGTGCAATTCCTGATGCAGCCAATCCAAAGTCTACTCTTCATACAGAATTTTACATTGAGGACAATCCAGCAGCTTCCTCTTTAAGTGCCCCTCTTCTCCTTAGAAAGTCAGCCAAGTGCACCACACACACCCAAAACTACAGCACAGTCAACTAGACAAGGCATGCACCTTAGACAATAATTGAGATACATCCAAGGCTTGTTTCACAAGCCTTAACTAGCAACCCAAGATCTCCATATACACCATCAAAGCAGATTCAAATGAAGCCTTTGACCTCTCTAAGGAATGCTGTAGCAAAGTAATACCATTGAATTTCGACCAGGACACGAGTGCAAATGTATGCAAACTTAACCGTACAATCAAATAGTGGAGAGGTTATCCCCATCAGAACTAAATTTGAAAAGTATTGACTGTCCACTATTTCACAATAAAAAGAAGTAGAGGACAATTCTAATCACACATCCACAGGCAACATAGCTTTACGAGGTCACAAGGTCGTATAAAGCCATGCACACTTCCAGCCATTCAGCACATTCTAGCTCCTCAATTGTAGTTTTT
This sequence comes from Carnegiea gigantea, assembly GCA_029747015.1. Taxonomy (NCBI): domain Eukaryota; kingdom Viridiplantae; phylum Streptophyta; class Magnoliopsida; order Caryophyllales; family Cactaceae; genus Carnegiea; species Carnegiea gigantea. The sequence continues at coordinate 1,032,723 of JAKOGI010000078.1, forward strand.
CTGTAGCAGTCACTCATCATCAGTCATCATTACTTTGTATTACTCAGTCTACCTCTTCCTCTATACCTCTCTCCACCTTTCCATCCGAACAAGCCTCCCAAAACCCCCATCACAACTCCCCCCCCCCCCCCCAAAAAAAAGGAAGACCACCACTTTCACCATTGCAAAACAACAAAGCATCATCTTTCTTCATATTCTAATTTGTCTTCCAGTGTCTTCACAGCTTGGATTTTTCATAACTTTCTGTTCAGTATTTGCTTTCTTTCTGTTGGAAAGGCTCAGTCCGACCCCCCCCCCCAAAAAATGTAGTAGTCTCTCCAGCTCTCTTACGCAACAATTTTCACCTCCTCTCTAGTTAAGTCCAAAACTTAATTTGCACTCCAGTTTACTAATTAGGAACTCTAGGAGTTCCTTGTCTAGCAATATCTATTATTCAAGGGGGAAAACTGCCTACTTTCTCTAATGAAACTTTATATGGCCCACGTGCCTACAACCCAATGACAACACAACATAAGAATCAACCCAACAAGATGAAATAAAGTAAGATGGTATGTCCAAATGAAAGCAGCCTTACCCCTAAGAAACCTTATCCCAACAAGATGAAAAGGAAGATAGATTATCTTGTCCCTAACAAGCAAAGATGTTGTTTCTAAAAGAGTGGAGCCCATTTCAGCTGAACAAAAATTTGTCATAAGGGGTTGCAAAAAGAGTTTGAAAACAAGGTTTTGAAAATATTTAAGCACAATCTAAAAGACAACCAAGCATTGAGGGAAGAAGAGGGGGCAACACACATGAACAACAAACAAGATCACTAGGAAAACCAAGAACAGCTACAAGGGAGGGGAAAAGGAACTTGAGGTGAAAAAACCTCCCTAGATATGGTTTTGCATTTGAATCCTAATTGTCATAAGATGTTGTCAAAGGCTATGTTCACATAGAGGTGCCCTTAAGCCGAGTCATTTTTGGTACCCTCACTTAGATCTTGTTTCGGTGATTCGGTCTACCCCTTTTTACCCCTCCTTCCACAGTTCCACCGAGAGTGATCTATTTCATTGTATCACTAGGGCATCAAAATGTATTCCTCCCATCGTGACAACCATTTAAGGTTCAGGTCACTCATTTATACCCAACTAAGACTCATTTCTGTTTTTCTCGGGATTTCATCCCCAATTTCAGCCTCTAGTACACTTTGCCCTGTTATGAAGTAACCCGTTCCCACCCCCCAAAACAAAACAAAAAACAACTCCCAGAAAAAGCAACGAAAACAGAAGGGAATATGAAAAGAGAAAAGGACATGATACATGATTAAACATGTTAGGAACAGTCTATTCCAAAAGAAAGTTTCAAGAGAGCTGATACATAATGGTAACAATACATTGATAGCACCAATGGCAAATTGGCAACTTGCGTGGCCATCTTTCTTAAACATTCAGCCGACCTTGAGAAGTGAAGTTGTTAACTCATTACTCATTCGAAAAATTAAACATTCAGCAGACCTGAGAAGTAAAGCTGCTAAAGCATTACTCATTGGCATAGAGTTTGGGAAGCCAGAACACAAACAACAGACTATTGACATCTATTTTTTGGGTAAGTCAGACTATTGACATCTATTACATACCAATCAAAGCATATAATTAAAACCTACTTGCAAAATAACAACACACCACTCCCAGTTAATAACTGAATTTTTTACAAATTAGTTTACAGAATACAGAGGATAGCAAATATATCAGTCATGATTCCAAGCAAGACAGCGGCACAACACTATCCATGCATCTTTTACTAATGACCAAATTGGATAACCAATTCTGACAAAATAGAATTCTTAATTCCGCATATAAAATGGAGAAAGACAAGGATGTGATGGAACTTGACCTTGTTGTATGCCTATCTACCTCTCATTTGATATTCAGTAGATTACATTATTTTCTTCCTTTTATTAGTAACTCCTATTTGGATATGTTTGGCCAAAATACTGCAAAGATATGCAGATTTTTTTTTTTCTTTGTGGATGAGTGAATAATAATTGTAAATGGATATGAAATAGATGGATGAATATGAAGCAGATATGGATGCAAACATGGAAGGGTCGAGTCTGTGGACATTACAATGGAGTCTCCAACCACTCTATTCCCGATCCATTGTCACAACCCTAAAAGACCTTAATCGAGCTAACCACTTTACTTATATTAACAAAGAGAGAGAAACAATAGCAACGTAATATGGTAGTAGTTCAATCATCAGAATTTAGAAACACCAATGCTTCGCAGACAGCAGCATGTAGAGTACAAGATTTCGCAGATACTTTTCTCACTTCAAGTGATTGCATCGCCATTTCAGGTTCCTCAGCAGCTCATACAGATTTGCGTATCGTTCAACTCAAATTTAACATCAATCGCATAAACAACCATCAGAATTTCAAAATTCATACCCTCTAGGCCAGCCGAATTCAAGAACAACTGAAACTAATGTCCGGACTCGAGAAACTAAGCAAAAAATTGCGAAAATTCCAGAACAAAAAAACAAAATGCGAGCAAAATTAGGGAATCAATACCGTTCCGCAAGCCAATACTGGACTCCTCAGTGTTGATGCTGTAAAGAATGCCTTCGTATCTGATCTCACTCTTCGATGTCAGACTAATCAAGCTGCCGATGTACGAATCCGCCGATGAAGTGGTCTTCGGAGCTTCGCCCGCCATGGATGCTGCTCTTTCACCAGTCACAAACCCACCATAGGGGAGAGATAGTGAGAGGGAGAGAGAAAGAGCTGGTTTTGTTTGACTCTTTCTGAGAGAAAGTAGTAGCAGATAGAGGCGATAATGGTGTGCTCAGGGTTGTGATTTGGTGCTAACTCCAATTACGTGGGCTTTTGCCCCTAAGGGTCCTGATCTAATGATGATTGATGATGGTCAATGATATCTACTTACTTTCGTTCCTAGTTCTATACCCTTCTTCACCAGGCAAGTCAATGTAACATATCACAATTATCACAGAAAAAACAAATTTATATATATATGTACATATTTGAAGAAGTAATAAGGATGATACAATATAATTATAATATCAAGGAAAAATTGACTCCTCTTTAATACAGACGATACTGTCAAGGGCAATCCGAAACTAGCAAGAGGTGGTGGGAGAATTAATTGTAAGCATGATTTGTGACTTCAAAGATAACTCAGTGATTGGTTTTATGGAGAAGTATGCCCATTGTATATTAGTTAGAGTTGATCAAGTTGACGGTATTATTGAAAGGTGTTAAGATTACTTAATAAATCAAAACTTAAAAGTGTGAGGTTCATATGAACTCTCAATTAATTATAGATTGGTTGTATGAGAAAATCTCATGTACACACCCCTACTTTTTCACAGTTTTAATTTACAAAAAGTTGTTTAATGATAGAGAATGGATAGTAAAGACGAGACATATCTGTGGAAGATTAACAGTTAATCCTAATACAAATTCTTCCATGCAGATCCAATAAAAATTTTCCCCCAAGTTAACCCCAACGTAGAATAACAACTACCAATATATACATATATTTCTCAAAGGATGTATTAATTAATTGCATTCTTTTTACATAATTGAACTTTCTATTCCTCAAATTCTAGTATTGCCAACCATCTTGCTAACAAATACAACACAATCTGCCTCGTTCATTTCACTAGGCTTCAGAAAAAATCGTAAGTACCTCATACGAATTTCACTCTAAGACAAACTTATCAAACATAATATCTTAGTTTCTAAGTCCTTGAAAGCTTCAACCAAATAAAATTGTCATCTACTCAGATTAGCTTCTATGTTAGAACCATTTGAAAAATGAGCGGGAATATCCACTAATACATTAAAATGCAGTGAATATCAATGTTGTTAAATAAGAAGAGGTCATCAACAAACATATGGTGGTTTAATTTGAACCCATAATGGTCATGCACCATAATCTTTTTGTCTTCACTGATTGTTATTGACATAGGACATGCACGAGCCGATGTGCACTATAGTGCTCTTTTGTTTGTTTTATCTGCTTTCTTTTCTTTTATTTTCTTTTCCTAAATTAGTCTTTTCAAAAAGAAACGAAGAAGGGATGAGAAAAGGCATATAAGGCAGAGACTACGAACCGGGGCTTGGAAAGCTGATAGAAAGGGTTCCACAAGAGCACCTAAACTCTGAGGACAATTTTGGCTGAAGCTCTTTTCCACAAAATTGAGAATTGAAGATGGCAATTGAGTGGGGGAGAGAAGATTTCGAGGTACGTGTGAAGCAAGGACTTAAGATCTCCCATGGATTGAACCTGGACATTCTTCCCGACGAGGAATTGCCCTTTATTCTCCCCAGGGCTCCGGTGGCCTTCGGTCTCGTCACCGAGAGCGCCGCCGTCGAAGCCCATGCCCGACCCGGCATAAATTGCATGTCAGTCAGCTTCAAGGCCACTTGGTCTGTTCGCTTGGTTAAGCCCAGCAACCATTGCCACATATTTCTTGCCGTCCCTGCTCCAATGCCCGCTGGTTCTTTGGTTTGTTTCTCCTTTCGTTTGTTGTTTTGGGTTTAATTGCTTATGGGCTGTGGAAATTGATTGAATTTCCTTTCTTGTTCTCCCGCCCTGTAAGGCATACTCGATGTTATCAGCATTGAAGTCCCTAATAGCTCGAAACCGGATCTGAAAGCCTGTTCCACTTATTTGCCTATGTTTGATGATGTTTATCTCATTGACAGGCCTCAGGTAATGGAATGAGACTGCTTATTATTGGTAATTGGGTTGATCTTTGCTTAATATTAGTATGGGAATGAATGGAGATGCAAAATGGCAGGTTGATGGGGGAGCCAAGGTGTGCGCGTATTTCAACTTTATAGTGAAATTGTTTCCATCACCCTCTGGGGTTTTGTGCTTCAGCATTCCATTTTGCTCCCCTTTCTACACCAAGGGATTCTATGGAGACAAGCAGAAAGAGGTGTCATGGTTCAAGCAACCGTAGTAGAAGGAGGAGACACCCTTCTCGGGATCCCCGTTTAAGATAAAGCTCTTCATTTGGGCGAAAGAGGGCCAAATTATCAGTGAATACTCCTACAATTTTCCTCTCCAGGTATTCCTGTTATATATATGCATTGCCATTATTTGCTAAGTTTACGCATATGAGTTACAACCAAGTGAAATGGGATTGGTAATTGTTAACAACGGGATAGTTCCTACAATTGTCCTTTCTAGGTATCCTTGTTATGTGTGTGGATTGCCATCAGCTAAGTTCATTATTATAAAGTATAACCTGGTGAGATGGGATGGATGATTGAACTTAGATGATCATGGGACCCTTTGAAGTATGACTACAATTTATATGGGAGTTCTGATGTTGTCTTTTCATGAATGAACATACCATATTAGAGGTTTGAATGGAGTAAGATACAGGGTACAAGTTCTGAGATCACGCCCTAGGAAAAGAACTATCATAGATGCAAACTCTGGTCTCCCCCCCCCCCCCCCAAAAAAAAAAGAAGAAACACACGCATGCACATATATGGTTCTCCTCAGCGGTCAGCCACTGCCAAACGTGGCCAGTGCCCAACCACCCTCTTCCCTTCGATTCGGAATTTTGCTGGACTGTCGTGAGGCCTTGCTTGCAGTCTGATAACCCTCGCACGTGTGAACACAACCTCAATAACACACTTGGTCTTCGCCTCACTCCTTTGCACTCTCTGTTCCGAGTATTAATCTTCTTGTCTCTCTGGTCCTAGTGTCCTACACAGTGGCGAAGCCAGAAAAATCGAAGAGGGGTGTCAGAATTAATAGTACACAATATAAAATTCAACAATAGTCATAAACTGAAATTAAACAACGATTACATTACATCTAATCTAATTGTCCTCGACGAGACCTCATATTTTGAAAGTGATGCAAAATATCATCAGTAGATATACACTATTTACCCCACCAACATGCTTTTTGAATCTACCCATCTTATTCCAACTCTTAAATCCTTTTGTTGTAAATGCATCTCCACCAAAATGGCTTATTTTATCATTTTTGAACAAATAGCAACACAAGTAAAATGCAGCATCTTCCTTTATGCTATATTCCAACCAATTGCCATATTCACCAAACCAAGCATTATTGAATCGACGCATATTTCCAGACATGAGTGTTTGAGGAAAAGCATGATTTCGGGGTTGAAATGGGCCTTATTGAAGATAAGCTCTTCTTACCTCATCACGTTCATCTGGATGGTATTGTGACATTGGTTTTCTTTCTCCTGGATCAGACGGAAGAGCATTTACATCAACCCAACTTCTTTGAGTAGAAAAGAGAGTGAAATTGGTATTTACACCACAAGATGGTGGTTGTGATTGAGTGACGTCGTTTCTACCTTCTTCATTCAAAGGCGAATTTTCGGATTTTGAACTTGAAGGTAACGACGAGGATCCCTTAGCTATCGTTTTGAAATATCTATGCATTTTAACAACCTATAATTGAAATTAAACATATAAATTAAACTCAAAAAATTAAAGAATATAATAAACTAATCTACAAATTGAAATTTAACCTAAAATTGAAATTAAACATACAAGCAAAAGAAATTGAAGAATGTAAACAAATTTGAAATTACAAATTTACATTTGACAAATAAACTCACAAGTTACAAATCAAACAATGTAAACTTATTAATCTACAAATTGAAGAATTAAGTAAAAGAAGAACTCACAAATTTGAAGAGAGAGTTGAGAACTTGAGAACTTATTAATGGTGGTGGGCTGCAGCTTCAGGTTGTGGAGACAGACACTGGACAGTGCCGGCTGTGCCGCGATGCGGTGGGCTGGGCTGCAGCTTCCGGTGCGGTGGTGGCGTGGTGGTGCGGTGCGGTGGTGGCGTGGTGGTCTGGCCGTGGGTTAGCCGTTAGGGTTAGTGGGTTACTGGGAGCTGGGTAGAGGAGGGCTAGAGGGTAGCTGGGTAGAGGCGAACAGACTGCAACTGGGCGAAGAGGCGTGCTGAAGTCTGAAGACAAACAGTAGTGGAACAAACGAGTAAGCGGGCTGCCTTTAAAAAAAAGTGAAAAAAAAAAAAAAACAAAATAGGGCAGGGTGGAGCCGTGGAGGTTCGAACACGCGACATCCTAGATAAGGTAACTTGCAAAGCAACCTCCCAAACCACTAAAGCAAGAGACATTTCGTGCATCATTTCCACACATTTAATATATATAGATAACGTTTTTTTTAATTATCAGACATATATTTTTTTTTTTTTGAGAGGGGTGTCGGCTGACCCCACTGACCCCATGCTGGCTTCGCCCCTGGTCCTACATGCACCAGCTTCCAGGGCCACACCAAGAATGCTTTTTTTGTAGGCTATGCCATAGTGACACTCATCGGAGTCAGCTTTCTTTATAGTTGGTTTGAACCACCAGAATTTTTGTTCTCTCTGCCCTGTGTCTCATGCAAATTACAAAGTCATTGCACACAGACCTGTCTCAGCGATGAAAGTGAACAACCAAGCATTTCAGAGTAACAGTTATTTTATTGTACCTTATTCGACAAGACGAGCTAATGATCATCTCCAAAACACGCCAAGAGCTTGGCTTTGAATTATGGGATGCTTGCGTACTGACAATCATGGATTCACAATGGAGCCAAACCGCGAGGAAACGGCCGCATTGGGAAAGTTTTACAATTGGGCGAACCGTGTTTTCATGACGCGATAACCGCGATATGGAATGCAATTGCCGTATTAAAGTAATTTTTTCATATCGCGACCGAAACCGAAATTGCGATCGAAACAGCATTTGAATCCTTGCTGACAAATGACAATCATGAAATTTAGATATTACCGAGTCGTCGGAGCATTGAGGTCATTCCCTAGTGTCAATGATTCCATATATTCCAGTTTCAGCATCTTGTGGTTTCCTTTACTTGCATGACTTACTGGACTTATATATCCCTGAAGTTATTGTGTGACCTAGCTATTTTAACTGCCTGTTCTTTGGTCCGATTAACATTGAAACTTCCACCAAATCTTTGAAGGTCATAATGGAGTATGAAGACTGTATAATCTTGTTACAAGAGTTGGAGGGTCCTGACATGGAATGGCCAGAGGGGATTTTGACATGCTGATTCAGTGTAAGTCTATCTACCATTTACCTACCCTGTCTTGTTCTTAGATGATCTTCTTCTCTTCCATTTTAGGGTGAATTAAACTCACTACAACTAAGTAGGAAGGTGAGCTAGATGCATTGAGATAAAATTTATGAACCAGATAGTCACCTTAAGCTTACATTCGCCCCTCCTTTCCCCCTTATCAAGGGGAAAAAAGTCATAACCACGTGCTATTAATGTGGGAAGGTCAAGAGAATGCATCTAGAGCTGTTCAACCAAGGATGCAATGAGAAGACGAGAAGGGGGGGTGCTTTTATATGAGCACTATGTCATCCACTGTTATTGCTGCTTCATTTCAATCCCTTGGCCCAGCAGTTGACAAACCATCCTGCTTGGGATTTTCTAGAATGTGTATTGGAAACAGGTCTAATTTCGTGTGCTTATTTGGCAAATGCAGTACATGGATAAAAAAGCCACCAGATGTGACCGTCCAACTTGTGAGAACGAGATGGTGGAACCACCAGAAAAGAGAACTTGTATTGGAAGAGGGGCTTTCTGATGTTGTTTCATACTTATGGTGCAGCTCTAGTTTGGTAAATGTTGGGTATGACTTACTGCTGACTTTGTAAGTTCCAATTTAGTTCGTCTTTTAAGTTCTGGGACTGGAGCGCTGAGGGTTAGAAGCCATACTGATTGCTGATGTATTAACGTGGCAGGGTAGCTTCACTCTTTCCGTGTTTTGTCTAATGGTTTTTGTTCAGGAGTGAGGAGCATTTCCATCGTACTCACAATTAGCGCTGAAATATATGCCAGTGTTGTAAGTTTTATTTTTCTATTTTAGTTTTTTACAACTGACTTCCATGGGAGGTTTTCTTTAGTAAGCCACTTGTTGCTTGTTTGGGATGGGGTTGAGTTGACTACTGAAGTCTCCCTCTATCCAAAGCACGCTTTAAATACAGCCCAACCGCAGCTGTTGCTGGTGGTTATGTCTTATTCCCTTCTATGGCACTGTTAATCCTCAATTTCTCATTACGTAAAATTTTCAACAAAATTTCAATTGGACAAATAGATGTTTGAACAATTCAAATTTTTCACGTAAGTCAGGCATGGATGAATACATGTTCTAAACAAATTGAATGGGGAAAGATCCATTAAGATTATATTCAGGTCATGCTGTCATCAAAATTGGTTTATTTTGCTGTTACAACTTGATATCAACAGAGTAAAACTTGTACACTGATAAGAACCGATAGGAGAGGCGGATGAACCAACCTTGGTGCTCCCTCCTTCCTTCAATTCTCATTTATGAGGCCTGAACAGAGCTAAACGGAGCTTACTTGTGATTTGGGCATCTCTGAGCACGTCAGGCACCAGTAGCTTCTATTTCCAAACTCCACTACGTACCAGCTGGCTTCTTGTGCAACGCTTTACTGAATAGAAACCCTTTTTTTTTTTGCTTTGGCGGGGCGGGGGGAGGGGGAGCCTGCGTAAGTGTAACTACAAGCTTGGTCCAAAGAAAGTGACTTGAGTTTTTACTTTCATTAGGTTATACCCTTACGATATAAAGGTGTGAGTTAAATAATTTTTTAATATATTATTAAGAGAATAAATTTTTTATAAAAGAAGCAAATAATAAATCGATGTATTATATTATTTTGATAATGCAAAAGCAAAGAGAGTCTTCTTTAGTTTTTTTTCCCCATTAATAACATACTTTTTTATTCTTAATTAATATCTAACTCATATTTTTTGTTGTATTTGCATCATCAAGTTATATATATTTTATGTTTAAATTTTATTATTAAATAATGAAAAGGTATGTGAGAAGTTATGTTATTAAATAGAATTAATATTGTATTAAATTTACATTTATCCTACATCAAGTATTCTATGCTGTATTAAAGTATTTTACATGACTATTCTCTCTTATGTAGCATCCTACATGTCAAGTTTATATGTCGCTCATATATGAATTTAATCCAACTTTTAATATATACTAGGGTTATACCCTTGCGATGCAAGGACATAAGTGAATCTTTTTTTTAAATATATTAATAGCACAATAGATCGTTTCTTTTCAAATAGTACAAATAAATTGATATGTCAGATTATTTAATTATCAAAAGTTGAGCGCTTTGCTAGATTTTTTTTTTATCGTAATAACATTTTCTTCATTCTTAATTTGAAGTTGCTTTTTTATTTCATTTGTCCAGTATTTCATTGTTAAACGATGAATATTTTTTGAGAAGAAATTTTATTACTAAATAGTAATGACTATATGACATTAGGTGACTCTAATATATAGAATTGATATTGCATTACAGAATAATTATTTTTTGAGTTACCATTGTTTCTTTTGCTTTTTTCATTAAATTATTTTAAATTCTTTTTATATATATACCATAATTATTTATTTACTACTGTTTAAGAATTGTCTAATATATGAGACGTCTTTTCTTTTGTGGGCAAGTTTTAGGAGGTAAAAGGATCAACTTTTTTATTTATCTTAATTTAATAAAAAATATATTATCTTCTTATTAATGACTACATAAGATATTTGAAAAGTGCATGCAAGAATTTTGGCCAATTATTGTTTTAAGTTCAATTAAATATAAATAAGCAATAAAAATGTATCAATTTTAAAAGTAGTAATAATTTCAGAACAACGTAATTATTATTTTTTTGGGTTATTATTATTTATTTTATTTTTTGCCTTTTAAATCACTTAAAATTCCTTTTTTTTTCATAATATAATTATTTATTTACTATTTTCTTGTCAAAATTCTCTAGTATCTGTAACATCTATTTTTATGGACAAACTTTATGGGCCACCTCTTTAATTTACTAATACAATGAATATTTTATTATAGTATATTAATAAATATATAAGATATACACAAAGTTATTTTTTAAAATAAATATAGCATTGCATTAGTTAAACCATAAATGGGCATTTATGTAGCTAATTAATTCTAGTGGCATTACATATGGCATCCTAAGTGGCATTACATATGGCACTCATACGTTGATTCCATCCAACTTTTTTACCCGTGCGTTGCACGATGGCTATCACTTCTCGGTTGATAAGTATTAGTATCTTGTCGTATATTTTGTTGTTGGTGCAATAATATATTGAGTTCTATGGACTTTATGGTAGCATATCTTTTCTAACTTTATTTCCTATGAAGTTACTTTAATTATATATACCTGAATTTTTTATGTGCAGTTCATCTTTTTTAATCTTATTAGTAAAGAACTTTTTTTATTTTTTTTGTTTTAAGATATTATGTGGTTTGTCGCTGCGTGAATTTTTTTAAAAAAAAAGTTTAAAAGGATCATGATTATATGAAATAACTATATTGACAGTGGGAACAAAGGGGTAAAGGCAACCCATAGAATTTTTAGTAATTTAATGTTGTCTTTCTTAAACTTGAGTTTTATTTTTAAAAATGCATCATACGGTAATGTGAAATGTAATATCTGGAAAACAGTTCTAATATGAAATATTTATAAGGTAAGGTAATGTATTTTACTTACGGGTGAAAATGAATTACGGATGTGCATAACTTTATTTTTTGGTATGTAAGGCAAATATTTAGAGTCATGACATTATCTTAATTATATATTGTAATCTTATTTGAAGGGATCCAATTTAAGTTGGAATTTTAAATTATGTATATTTTTCTTTTCAATCTGATACCTTTTCATTTGACCATTATAGAATAGTTTGTTATATACTTACAAGACAGGCTTTGTGGTAGTTGACTAACTGATGATTAAAATGATTCTAATTTTAGATTGTATAACATTTATTTTTATTAGTTTGAACCTATAGTTTTTTTAAAATATGGCCATTATTGAAAAATTCATAGTAACAAAAAGTAAGATAGTATATATGATTGAATTGGAGCATTATACTTAAAAATACAGAAAATAAGCTAATTGCCAATTCTAAAATTAAAAAAATAGAAGTATCATAGGAAAGGCTTTAACTAAAAGGTACATTTTTTCCCCTTAGAAATTCCTATTGGTTTAATTGTATCCATTATGTATGCGCTTATTTCATACTAGGGTTATACCCTTACGATGCAAGGACATAATTCAAACTTTTTTAAATATATTCATAACATAATAGATAGTTTTTTTTCAAATAGTAAAAATAAATCGATATATCAGTTTAATTATCAAAAATTGAACACTTTGTTAGATTCTTTTATTTTTTTGGGTTGTTGTAACAACATCTTTTTCATTCTTAATTTGAACTCATTTTTTTATTTTATTTGCTCAGTTTTTCATTGTTAAATGATTATATTTTTGGAGAATAAATTTTATTACTAAATAGTAACAAATATATGATATTGGGTCACTTTAAAATAAAGAATTGATATTGCATTATAAAATAATTATTTTTTTGAGTTATCATTATTTCTTTTTCTTTTTGCATTAAATTATTTTAAATTCCTTTTATATATGTATCATAATTATTTATTTACTACTACTTAAAAATTATCTAGTATATGAAATGTCTTTTCTTTTGTGGGCAAGTTTTAGTAGATAAGATGGATCAACTTTTTTCTTTATAATTGTTGTTTTAAATTCAATTAAATATAAATAAGTAATAAAAATGTATCAATTTTAATAGTAGTAATAATTTTATAACAATATAATTATTATTTTTTTGAGTTATTATGGTTTCTTTTATTCTTTTCCTTTTAAATCACTTAAAATTCCTTTTGTTTTCATAATATAATTATTTATTTACTATGGTCTTGTCAAAATTCTCTAATATCTGTAACATCTATTTCTATGGGCAAACTTTAGGACCACCTTTTTACTTTATTAATGCAATGAATATCTTATTATAGTATATTAATAAATATATAAGATATGCAAAAAGTCATTTTTTAAACTAAATATAGCATTGCATTAATTAAATCATAAATGGATATTTATATAGCTAATTAATTCTACATGGCATTACATTTGGCATCCTAAGTGGCATGACACATGGCACTCATACATTGATTCCATCCAACTTTTAATATATATATATATATATATATATATATATATATATCTATATATATATCTATATATATATATATATATATATATATATATGATTAGGTGTTTTCGTAAGCATACATTGCAAGGAAGACATTGCCCAGATATATTAAGCATTAAACAATGGCTTTGATTTTTTATACATATATTCAATGTGGTTTAATTTACTATTTTTCTTGTACCCATATTGACTGTATTCAAATATAGGTTGATAAAGGTTCCCCCCCTCCCCCCTTTTTGGCCTTCTTCTAATAAAAACCAAAAAATCAGAAACCCAATGGATATGAACCTAAGTGCTATTTTTTTTAATATGGCAAATTTAATAATTTCACCAATGTAATTAATGTCAAATGATATGATAGTTATATATTTAAATGAAAGAGAGAAAATTTATTTTTAAACAACTAATACAAATCTTAATAACGTTAGACTCATAATATTTGCAATAGTATGTTAAATGTTGATCTTCTTCTTATTTCTTATATCACACCAACTAATCATAATTCTAAGTAAAAGATAGATAATTAAAACTCTCATCAAATGTTTTTTTTTTTTTTAAAAAAAAACCTTTGCAACTAAAGAAGCCAACTTACTAGAGAAACTTATTTAAACTCCTAAGCACTTTTCTAGGGTAACTTGTTCAAACAAATCAAAGACACGGAAATGACAGAGAAGCTTATTCAGAAAAATACTACATAATAGTACCTAATCATAGATTGACAAATCAAACAAGTTTATACTATACAAATCAAGGTAAAAGGGAATGAAAAAGAGAGAAACCTTGACATCACTTAGCATTGAGTATGACCCATTCTTCATGAATTGCACAAATAATCCGCAAATCAATTTCGTCAAAATTGTAAGAAAATCTTCCAAATCAAAATAATTGCAATACCACACAAACTTCCTGCTTATATGAGGGACAGGTGTGGCAACCGGCCGCGTATCTATTGGGTCAAGCGGGTCGACCTCTTTAAAATATGGTTAATAAAGAGTCGAGTTAATAATGGGTTGGTCCATTAACGGTCCGTTTTGTGACCCGTAACTTTTTCAACATACTTGCCATATTAATTTAGATGCTATAATTAGTTAAATTTATTACCAACATTTTATACATAATAATTATTATATAATTTTTTTGCAAATTTGTTCCATTTTAAAGCGAGCCAAAGACGGGTCGTCCATAGGCCTGGCCTATGTCTTTGCATAAAAAGGTCCACCTCGACCCAAATCGTTAGCAAGTCTACCATGACCAACCCAGCCCGCTTTCTCAACGGGCCAAGCCGATCCTAATTCGATCTGACCCGATCCATTGCCTACTCCTAATACTGAAGAAGTAGAGTTATTCATGCTTTCGAAAAAAAGGAAAACCATAGGAAACGTATAGATCATTTATCTTATATTAATTATGGAGTTAGTGCCAAAAAAGGTAATTATTGAAAAAAAAAATCCGTATGTCGTTGCAGATGATTAACAACAATTGCTCTTCTCAACTACCTTTGTCCTTGAACCTGACCCTCGCTCAGCTGCTCCTGAACAAGTATCATTGCCTCTCACCCTTGCTGGCTTCTGATACCGCTCGCTCTCAGTCTTCATTTACTGCCTCTCAGGCCATCCATAATGACTTCTGAGGCTCTGAAGCTCAAACATGCGACGGGCAACAAATGCCCTAACATATTTGTCTCATATTTATTTTTGTTAGGAAATTAGAGCAAACTAATAGCGGAAGCGATAGGATGAAACAGATATTCAGAAATTTAAAGAACGATAACAAGAGTAAAGCAATAACACCCAATATTTACGCGGAAACCCAATGCGGGAAAAAATTCCGGACGACGACGAGTATAATCAATCCACTATAAGAGCAAGGAGAGAACAAAGTGATCACAATCACAATAAGTGATTCGATCCAATAGCAGGATTACAATTTCTCTTGTAATCTCCCTCAAAACACTCTCTACCTCTCGATGTGTTTTGTGTTTTTTTGGTGATGGAACTCAGGGATGATTTTAGATCTTAGGTAAGGTCTCTTTATATAGGGTCTAGAAGTCTAGGGTTTAACCCCTAGAGAAGAACCCTAGTCGCCAAAGAAGAGTGTACGCAAAAATGCAAACCCTAACCGTTAGGAAGTCTGCGCCCGAACTGGGAACGCGGCACGGCCGTGCCGGGTGGCACGGTCACCCAGTGCCAGGGTGGCACAACCGTGCCCCTTGGCACGGCCTACCCATGCCAAATCTCTACCTTCTTTTGTCGTCGCTTCTTCGGCCTGACGTGCCCGTGTCGCCTAGCACGTTCCCACCGTGCCGTTTCTTGGATTTTGTGCCACAAAATCCAACAATCTCCACCTTGGATCGAAATCTCCAATCACTAACTCTCTAATACCGTCATCGCACCCCGAAGGGTGATGCTCCCAAGGGGCAATGCCCCGAAGGGTGCTCAAATATTGTGAATGCCAATTAAGTCCAAGTAATGCTCGAACTTAGTTATAGGTAGAGGCTTGGTCAACATATCTGCAGGCTCCTCACAACTATTTCCCCTGCAGCAACTGAATCTCTGACATAGTGATACTTGACACTGATGTGCTTGGTCTTTAAATGAAAGCATCATT
The DNA here is from genome assembly GCA_029747015.1 of Carnegiea gigantea. NCBI lineage: Eukaryota > Viridiplantae > Streptophyta > Magnoliopsida > Caryophyllales > Cactaceae > Carnegiea > Carnegiea gigantea. The sequence goes on from JAKOGI010000078.1 coordinate 1,048,472, forward strand.
CTTAGTCAAGTGGATTGCACTCTTACTATCAGAAAACACCATAGTGGTAACCTATGGAACTCTAAGCTCAGTAACAAGGCCCCTCAACCAAGTAACTTTCTTCACTCCTTTAATAGCAGTAACATGTTCAGCCTTTATAGTAGATAGATCTGCAATAGACTGAAGCGATGCTTTCCAAGAAATAGCACCTGCACACATAGTGAAGATATACCCAAATATGGACCTTCTCATATCAAGATCATCAGCATAGTCAGAATTAATAAAGCTTGTAACATCACATGTATCAGCTTTGTTTCTATCAAATACTAACCTCTTATTAACAGTGCCCTTCACATAGCGAAGGATCCACTTCACAGCTTCCCAATAATCCTTTCCAGGATTATGCATAAACCTACTTACCACACTCACAGTATGTGACAAGTCTAGTCTAGTGCGTACCATAGCATACATCAAACTACCAACATCACTAGAATAAGGGACATTAGACATTCTATCTATGTCCTCCTCAGATTATGGACAACACTCAGCAGACAATCTGAAATGTGCAGCAAGGAATGTGAAAACTGCCTTACAGTTACCCATATTAAATTTGCCTAGTACTTTCTCAAGATAGTGTCCCTAAGACGAGTACAGCTTACCAACCTTTCGATCCATCTGAATCTCCATGCCTAGAATCTTCTTTGCTGCACCTAGGTCCTTCATCTCAAACTCCTCACTGAGTTGAGATTTCAACTTGCTGATCAAGGACTCATCCTTGGAGGCAATCAACATATCATCAATATACAACAGCAAGTAAATAAAGGAACTATCAGAATATTGTCTAAAATACACATAATTATCATATCGGCTGCATGTGTATCCTTGTGCAATCATAAAGGTGTCAAATCTTTTGTACCACTGCCTAGGAGTCTGCTTAAGTCCGTACAAGGACTTCTTCAATCTACACACCAGTTGTTCCTTCCCAGAGCAACAAAACCTTCAGGTTGCTTCATATAGATCTCCTCCTCTAACTCCCCAAGAAGGAATGCAGTCTTTAAATCAAGCTGTTCTAGCTTTCTATTAAACAAGGCAACAAATACAAGAAGCACTCTAATAGAGGTATGTCTAACAACAGGTGAAAATACCTCATTATAATCAATACATTCATTCTGGTTACAACCATGAACAACCAGGCGTGCGTTCCATCTTGCATCTTCAACTCCAGGAATGCCCTCCTTTCTCTTGTAGATCCATTTGACAGTTAAGGCTCTCCGGCCTTTAGGTAGCTCACACAGTTCTCAAGTCCGATTCTTTTGCAAACTCTCCATTTCCTCTTGCATAGCTAGGATCCAATTAGGTAAACTTGGGTAGGAGATTGCTTCAGTATAGGTTGAAGGTTTCATACCCTTAGGCACCTCCTCTACAACTGAAAGTGCATATGCTATCAGTCCCTCATTATTATTGTAGCGAGCAGGCCTCCTGATCTCCCTCTGAGGACGGTAATGAGCTATAGAGTGAGCACCCTCCACCTGAGGCTGATCAGAACTGATAGTGCCAGGTTCAGTAGCCTGAGCCTCCCTGTTCGATTGATTAGTAGCTCCACTTTGAGCTGCAACGGTCTCTACTTCTATCTCTATACTGTTACTGGTATCCTCCTGATCACCTACACCAGTAGAAGGAACAACAAAATCCGTTCCAAAAGATAATATAGCAGTCTCATTGAAAGTTACATCCCTTCTCTGAATGATTTTCTTAGACTCAGGACACCGCATGCGGTATCCTTTAGACTCATATGCATATCCAAGAAACATGCATTTGAGAGCCCCAGGGGCTAATTTCCCATTATTCACATGGACATATACAGGACATCCAAATATTCTGAAAATAGAGTAATCAACAGGATTACCTGACCATATTTCTTCTGAAATCTGAAAATCAATGGAGGTGTGTGGTGAACGACTCACCGAGTAGCAGATTGTAGAAATAGTCTCAGCCCAGAAAGCTTTGCGATTCTAGCCCTGCATTGGAAAGCATACATCGAGCTTTCTCTAGCAGAATCCCATTGATCCGTTCTGTAATTCAATTCTGCTGTGGTTTTTCAACCAAAATCTTGTGCCTAACTATGCTATTCACCACGTAGAACTCATCAAACTCCAACTTAACAAACTCAAGACCATTGTTAGTCCTAAACTTCTTGATCTTTCTCACAGTCTGGTTCTCAACTAGAGCCTTGAACTTCTTGAATATGGAGGATGTCTCATTTTTCTGTCTCAAGAAGTAAACCCAAACTTTGCATGAGAAATCATCAACAAAAGTCAACATGCAGTGCTTACTTCCAAGAGAAGGAACCTTCGAAGGACCCACAGATCAGAATAGATGTAATCAAGGATCTCCTAAGTACGATACTTCGCTTTAGAGAAACTCACCCTCTTCTGTTTCCCAAATATACAGTGATCACAAAAATTAAGCTTACCCGTACCAGTGCTACCCAGACAACCTTTCTTACTTATAATGGTCATCCCTTCCTCACTCATATGGCCCAATCTCATGTGCCATAACTTTGTATCATTAATATCTGCTAATGCTGTACCAACTGCAGCTATTCTTGTAACTGTAGTTCCTTGTAAGATACAGAGACTTCTCTGCCGCAGTCCCTTCATTATTACCATGACCCCTTTATTACCTTTAGGACACCATTCTTCATAATAATCCTGTAACCATTAGTCTCAAGAGTACCCAAAGAGATTAAACAACGAGTCATATTAGATATGTGACGAACTTTAGACAAGGTTCTAACTATACCATCATGGGTTTTAATCTACACAGTACCTATTCCTGCAACCTTGCACTCGGCATCGTTGCCCATAAGTACAACCCCAGTATCAATAGGCTCATAAGTGACAAACCAGTCCTACGAGAACACATGTGATTCGTACAATCAGAATCTAAAACCCAATCATCACCTAACCCCTTCTCAGAGGTGGTGGCCAAAGACATGGTAGCAAGTAACACATCACCATCAGACTCTGACTTTGCTACACAATTAGCTGCAGCAGTTTTCTCCTTTTTCTCTTTCCCTTTCTTTTTCTTTAGCTTCTAGCAGTTAACCTGAATATGACCCAATTTACCACAATAATTGCAGGTCTTATTGGAATGAGAATTCTTAGACTTAGATCGGTTCTTTTTCTTATTACTATTCCCCTTTTGCTCAGTTGTTCTGGCCCTAACAAAATCCCTCAGCCAAATCAGCATGGATATCATGGTCAAATTTCTCCTTAGGCAACACATTAGACTTGACATCCTCGAACGATATAGTATTAGAATTACTATATAGTATAATCTCCTTAAAGTGTTTATAGGAGGGGATAAAGACACAACAAGCAGAATAGATCCTCATACTCAATCTTTACTTCCAGACTCTCCAAATCAATAAGACTAGAGTTAAACTCATTCAGATGTTTTTGAACAGGGGTACCTTCAGCCATACGAAAGGTGTATAACCTTTCGTTCAAACGGATCTTGTTGGCTAGACTATTCGTTATGTAGAGTTTCTCCAGCCGAGTCTCCAGATCCACAACAGTTGCCTTATCGAGCACCTCTCGAGGATATGTGGCGTCAGGCACAACTGAATGGCTGAAACTGTCTTCAATTCCAGTTCCTCCCATTCCTCGTCAGTCAGCGATCCACGCCTCTTCTTTTGGTCTGCTGCCCATTGTTCATCAGTCATCTTCTCGGGTTTCAAGTGAAGTCCTTACAGAACCTTCTATAACCCATGTTGGATGAGAACTGCTCTCATCTGCACCTTCCATAGATTAAAACTAATCTCCCCATCAAATTTCTGAATATCAACCTTCATAATTGAAGACATCCTAAACTAAAACTCTGATACCACTTGCTAGGAAATTGGAGCAAACTAATAGCGGAAGCGATAGGATGAAACATATATTCAGAAATTTAAAGAACGATAACAAGAACAAAGCAATAACACACAAGATTTACGTGAAAATCCAATGCGGAAAAAACCCACGGACAGCGACGAGGACAATCAATTCACTATAAGAGCAGGGAGAGTACAAAGTGATCGCAATCACAACAACTGATTCGATCCAATAGCAAGATTACAATTTCTCTTGTAATCTCTCTACAATCACTCTCTACCTTTCAATGTGTTTTGTGTTTTCTTGGTAATGGAACTTAGGGATGATTTTAGATCCTAGGCAATGTCTTTTTATATAGGGTCTAGAAGTTCAGGGTTTAACCCCAACAGAAGAACCCTAACCGCCAAGAAGACTGTACGCCAAAACGCAAACCTTAACCGCCAGGAAGCCTGCGCTCGAACTGGGAATGCGGCACGGTCACCCCGTGCCAAATCTCTGCCTTCTTTCGTCGTCGCTTCTTCGGCCTGACACGCCTATGTCGCCTAGCACGGTCCCACCGTGCCGTTTCTTGGATTTTGGCCACAAAACCCAACAATTTTATTTGGGACAACATTTGTCGAAAGAAGTACTCAAACCGTAACAAGTTCGAAATCATTTCAACTGTTTAAACTAGAGGGTCAGGGCCTCTTCTTTTCGTTGATCCTTTTACATTTACCTATTTTAATCTACTTCAATCGATTCCAATTAATTTTAACTCACTTCAATAAAAAATATTAATTTCAACCCACTTCGACCCATTTCAACCTACTTCAATCCATTTCAACCAACTTCAATCCATTTCAACCAACTTTAACCCACCTCCTTCAAAATTTTATTCTCACTGTTTTAACCAATATAAAAAAATATACTAACTTCAACCCACTTCAGCCTACTTTAACCCATTTTAACAAAAAATAATAATTTCAATCCACTTCAATACCTCAACCAATTTTATCCTTTTATCAACCTCAATCTACCTACAAAAGAAGTAGAGCTTTAGTCTCTTAGTAAAAAAGAAAAAAATATCGGAAATAATTTAAAATTCAACTTATCTACGATCTGAAACACAAGTTTTATTTTGGACACTAACCCAGAATTTTCCCCTAAAATCTGACATAACGGCTTGATTTTTAAAGTCCTCTAAATGCATATTTCAGACTACTTTGATTTTCATAAACCAACACGTTAAAATCAAATGCACTTACAAGCATGTATAAGAGTTTGTTCCTTTCGTTGGAAAATATAGATTGAGATATGAATGAAATTGGTTGAGATTGATACAGGTGGGTTAAAGTTGGCATTTTTTTGTGGAAGTAGGTTGAAGTGAAAATAAGTTAGTATATTTTTTATATGATAGATAGAAGTTGGTTGATTTTGACGGAGATCGATTGAAGTACGTTGACGTTGATTGTAATGACTTGAAGTAGATTGAAATTGAATTTTTTTGTTAAAGATAGTAAAAATAGATTAAAATTGATTAAATCTGATTAAAGTTAATAAATTAAAATTTACCGACGATAAAAATAGACCGTAATATACATATTAAAGTAACGTTTGAGTTTCATTGCTTGTAACATGTGAATATTTGATCGAATGGCCATTTTGATGGGATCATATTTTTGTAACTAATGTTTGACCTGCTTTCGGAGCATTATAAATGAATTTTGATGTCGGAATGAATCATGTCATACATTAACCAACCAATGAATCAACGTCAAACAATGGAATCTAAGAGCATATGCAATGATAATCTATAATTTTAGATCACAAGTGAGGGTCCACACCCTCTATATTATCCCACAAGCTAATCTTTTTTCTCTTCTTTACATCCCATGGATCACCAACGTGGATTACTAAATAAAATAATATTTTATGGACTCCATCAGTAACATATTATTGAGTTTTAAACTTTTAAGGGCTTAGTTGGCAAACAACAAAAAAAAAAAATAAATGTGTGGGGACGGATCACGGCCGTAAGCTGGACCATGGGGCGAGCAAAGCGGATCACTGATATATGGTATTTTTTGGACCGTGAGTCAAGTTTTTGGCTCGCGAGACTTGCATTACAGGGGCTCTAAGTACTGTTAATGTCGTGTCAGTAGAGGGGATTGAATGAACTCGGGCACAGGCCGCCTCGTGCATACAAACTATTTTTAAATATTGAGTTTCTAATATTGACACCACTCTAACATTATTGTAAATGAGGTATTTAGAGGGGTAAATACAGTGGTAAATTGACTATTTAAATTTGGATATTTTATTACTAATTTATTCTTATTGAATTTACCTATCTCAATAGTGCTTTGGTCAATTATAACAGATAATGTAGTTGAACGTACTCTTATGAGAAGAGAGGGCTAATCTTATTTTTGTTTCCCATTTACCTTTGTAAAAACAAAATATCAATTGCAATGTCACTTTTGAACATATTATTTTTTACTTGTCATAATTAACTTATTATTGATCAACGCTGATGAATGCTAATCAATGCTAATCAGTACTGATAAATGCTGATGAGTGCTGATTAAAATTAAAATTATGAGTAGGACATATGACTAAATGTTGATGAGTACTAATGAGTATTGTTCAATATCAATGAATGCTAATTAATGCTGATCAGTAATGAATTCTGATAATAAATAATTATGGTAAGTTGAAGAAAACAAACCCTTGCCGACGTGAATGACATCCATTTCGATAGACTGTTGTATCAATACCAATGACGTTTTCATTCTGTGGGCTAAGGTCAAAGCCTCTAAATTACACTACGTGTGAAGTCCAAACCTCGTCATCCCCCCCCTCCCAACCCCCCAAAAAAACCGAATATTTGTGTTATACATTTCATACTGATTTGCGTACTACATTCAAACAAAATAAAAACTTTTCTTTGATAATTACGATCAAATGAAATCTTAAATTTCAAAATCTAAAATTTTAAGGTTTTTGTTTGGATTTTCTAGCTTTAGTTCCCCTTAGCTCAGAAGGAACTATCCAGCATTTCTTTTAGCCGTAGATATTGTGCATTTGCAATAGCACAAACTTTCTGATTATATATAGAGTCAGGGCATGTTTTTTTTGTTTTTTTTTGTGGGTAAATCTCAATTTTCAACCCATCATATAAAAAATATATACCAACTTTTTCAAAATTCAACCAACTCGACTCATTTCAATATTTTTCAACCCACTTCAATTAAAAATACCAACTTGAGCTTCAGCCAATCTCAATTAATTTTATCCATTTTCTTACCCATATTTTTCAACGAAAAGAAGATGTCCTTAATGAGTTATTTAGGTAAAGGGAAAAAATAAGTTTTGAGTTGAAGATAAATTGTAGGAGATCCAGTGGAAACGTATGCTCATCTCCTTGGAATGTAATTTAGCTCAAAAGGTATCAATGCATGCAGACTTTTTCTCTCTCTCTTTTTTTTTTAATAATTAGTATATGAAATGGACCTTTCTAACTTCTTTTAAAATTGACTTTTTTTTAAAAGAAAAACCCCAAATTCAATTCGGCACTGAGGATATAAAATGCTCTTATCCATCACGCCAACAAAGTTCAACAATTTTTAAAATCATTGGTAATGTAAAAAGCATGGTACAACGATTAGTGAACCCTTCTTCAGGTGAAATGTCAACAAGAGGTAGGAACTTCTTTCATACACATCCCAAACTAGTGTGCACCTTCGTAACCATTCTGTCTCTTTCAATTGTAGCACTCTCGGCTAGTAATAATAAGCCCAGAATGCACATGTACCCTTCAACATAGACTCCCATTGCTCGTCTCTCTGGAGCTCTTGCAAACATCATACTGATGTTCATGGTATAACCTTTTCTAGGGTGGGCTGCTTGCAACATTTTACTTCTCTTTGTCGTGGTGGTAGCTTATGAAGCCATTAGCTACCTAAAGGAGTTGGTTTTGGGCGCTGTTGTAGAAGTCTTTTATGAGTCGCTCATGATGGTTCGCCAAAGTCTAGCAGAAGATGTGCATTGGTTGCCTGTGTGAATTGTATATTTGTAAAAGTTTTTCCAAGTTGGTTAGAGTCCATGAGAAGAAGATGGTTGCCAATACGAACTGTATTCTTGCATGTAAAAGAGAAGTTAAGATTGCTTATAATTTCACTCATTTTGAGTATTTTGTGATGATGTATGTGTATTAGAAGAAGCATACTTGTCCACACAAATTGTATTCCTGCATATAAAATGAGTGAAGTCAAGATTGTAAGATCGTTTACAATTTCATCATTTTGGGTATTTTATGATGATTTATGTGCTTATAATAAACAATTGGAGTAGATATATTTCACTGTTCATAGTTTGTGAGCTCCAAACAGTTCCTTTAGATGAAGACACAAAATAAGACAATAAAAGTCAATCAAGATTACAGATTGATCACGACTAATTTAGAGGTTAACAGGTCGCTCTACTTTTTCTTTCTTTTCTGTTTTGTTTTTGGGAACTTTCCGATGAACTGGTGCAAACTATCCGATCAACCTGTACTTTTGAATAAGGAGCATCTGGTTGCAATCCAAACACTGAATTTGTATTGCAAGTGCCCAACATAAGTCAACTGACAAAGTGTGTAAAGAGTTGAAGCTACCCTCCTATGTTAATACATCAACAACATCTCATGTCACCTGTTAATTTGTTGTTTACCCTCTACGCTTTATTCCCACTACTCTGAAAGATGAACTGAAAGGTTATTTACAGAACCAACACTAAGTCAAGAAGAGTATTTGCCAAAATTACGAGCTATCCTCCATAATCATAATAACTCAACAAGTCAACAAGTCAGCTGCTCCAAGTTGAGCCTTTGAATCGTCACATTTGGAACTGCAATGCATTAAGCTTATGTGTGGAATGCATCCAATTAATCAGGATGAACGTATAACTCAGTGATTTGTTTGCTATTATATTCAAGTTAATTGAAATTAAGTTTCACAAATAGAAGTTCAATCATAAGATATTTTCGTTATGCATAAGTTTGTTACATCCCACAAGTTTTTAAAGACTATTATTATTATTACATTTTTTAAAATCAAAGGGGATTGTTTGTATATTTTATTTTCAAGAATGTCAGAAGGTGAATAAACTCTTGTTCCACATAAAAATAATAGAAGGGATAAAATGGTTTTAAGAGTATGTGCAATGGTAAGTCAAATTTTTGATTCACTAGTAGGCGTCTACTATCTCCATATCAGTTTCTGAATCAAACTTTTGGCTCACACACCTTTCTCTCTCTAATACAAGACGCATCAGTTTGACTCACTAAATAAGATAATACCTATGAACCGCACAATCAAACATATCTGATTACTTTAGTTGTATGTTTTATTTTGTTATTTGGCTTTATTATTTTTGTGAAAAATAATTCGTATATAATAATTTAATAATACAATTAATAAAAGGACTTACCTTAAAAAATGCATGAGGTCGACTTTTAAAAAACAAAACATACATATCCGAGCAAAAAATGACGAGACTTTGATTAAAAAAAATTAAAGGGGAATAAATTTAAGGCAGAGGATTATTTTTTATATAAAAAAAAATCATCCCAGTCCAGCGTCCCTCTACCCATTTGCCCAATCCAACAAATAAAAACAACTTTTTTTCTTTTGTTTTTTTAAGGCCCTTCAATGGTCAAAAAAAATTAAAGGATCAAACTCCCCAAAAACGATGTTGTTTTGTCAGCGGGTTGCTTGCCTAGCCCCTTGCCCCACGCAGCCTCCTGCGGCGCCACTCACAACCTACGACCGTCGCGTGCCCCCCGAGCCATGCTCGGCTCGTGAGGAATCCGCTGCACATGCTCCAAGTTTCAGAAATTTTGGGGGGAGGGGTGGGGTCTGGCGAAATTATTACCTGGTATTTGCAAGCCAAATAAGCATCAGAATAATTAATGCCTTCAACAGAAGACAGTAGGCTAGCAGAGCTATTATTACGTCTCTCTCTAATAGTAAACCCAATTGTAGGTCAATTTTTTGACTCATCATTAAGGATTTATCATTATTATCAATTTTTTCTTCAATTTTTTATCTCATAATTCTCACCCTCTTTAGTATAAGACTCATTATTTTACTTCATTAAATAAAATAATACCTATAAATTCTATATTTAATCATAAAATAATACTTATAAATTTACTCCATAATATATAACTTTATTTTTAAAATTTTAAAAAAAGAAAAATTAAAAAAATATTTAAAAAAACAAAATAAACCCATGAGAAAGCTCGGGAAGATGAGGCTCCCCGTGAGGCGTGAGGAGTGAGGATGTTACTGCAGGTGTTCCCTTGCCTCACCATACTCTCTCTCCTCCTTTTCCGCCACGCAAGCCAAATGCTGGAATTGCTCTTGGGGTGAAAGGGTAAGGATTCATTTGGATAGAATAAATAAGAATAAAGGGAAGTAAATAAAAGAGAATGTAAATGACTTAAATAACATATATATCCTTAATTTTTTAATAGTCTATGTCTGTATAGGGATAGAATGATGAGGACAAAGATAAAAATTACATTTAAATAATTTTTCAATTCTTCCTTACTCATTCTTACACCCCATTTTGGGAAGTAAAAAAATGAAAAGTTGAAGGGAGTAAAGAGGAGCACCAGCAATGCAAGGCTTGCGAGCTAAAAATTTAGCTCACGATCCAAACAACACCATACATAAGTGATCCGCTTCGCTCGTCTACGGTCCAGCTCACGGCCGTGATAAGCTCCTCACACATTTTCTCTTTTCCTTTTTTTGCCAACTAAGCTCTTAAAAGTCTAAAACTCAATAATATGTTAGTAATGGGTCCATAAAATATTATTTTATGTAGTGATCCAAGTTGGTGATCCATAAAATGTAGAGAAGAGAGAAAAAATTGACTTGTGAGATGATATAAAGGATATAGGCCTCCACTTGTGATCCAAAATTATGGATCACCATTTAAGAGTCACTCCCCTTTACTCCTCCTTACCTTTCTTTTTTAACATTCAAATATGGGTAGAGGGAGTACTTAGTACTTATTTTACTTTACTAGACCTCGAAAATGAGTCAGGTTGGATCGACTCATTTAATAAACAGGTCAATTTCGTATTTATCTTAAAAATAGTTTAGATTTACTCAAAATTGACAAGTAGTAAGTTTTCACACTAAACAATCAAATCGTATCGACTTCGAATCGAAATCGGTTCGGTTAATTCCAATCGGATTCATATTTCTCTCAGTAACTTTACGTTAGGTTCGTGTCATGTTATCATATCGGATTAGGCTTTCCCAACTCTATCCTTTACTCCCCCTTGCTCCCCTCAACCGTCCATTTAAAAACAGACCCTAGCTACCCACTGGCAGCTTGATCACATACAATCCTTTTATTGTAGTGACTTTTAATTAAGTACATGAGTTTTAAAAATTGATGTGGTTTAATAGCACATCATGTTAAGCACACAACATTTTGGAACGAACAACATATTGAAGTAAGGATGTCAGTTACATTCGAATTCGAAGCAGATCTGATCCGATTCGAGACAAAATTATCCGATTCGAATCTGAAATAGAAAAATTCAAGTCCGAATCCGATAAAAATAATCCGAGTCTGAATCGAATTCAGATCGAATTCGGATGAAGGGTAAAATCCGATCCGACCTTCAATCCGATACGACTAGATTTTTAAATATTTCAAATTTAAAATTTTAATTTTAATTTTAAAATTTTTAGAAATAAAACCTAGCCAATATACTCACCCTCTCTCCACCCTGAAGGTGCCATCCCAGGCAGTGTTATTTTTTTTAAGCAAGGTTTTTTTAATATGTAAAAATTAAAACATTGAAACCTTAATAGTCCCCCCATTTATTCTCTCTTCTCGCCACTTCGCCAATTGCCCTCGCTAGTCACTTTCGACCTCTTGCTACTTACTAGTCGGACTGTTATAGTAGTAGCTCCCTCTTCGGTCCTTGACTTCTCGCTCCAACTCCCTGCTCTCTGTCTCTCTCTCTCTTTGAGCCCCTGTCTTCTTATTGGTTTCTACAACACCGATGCCGAGCATTTCATCATCCCTTTCTGATCTGTCGTGAGTGCACATCTCCTCTTTCTCCTTTATTTAACAATTCATATAATAAAATCTAAATATATATATTTTTATAACTAGGAGTGTTGTTTAGATTTTTGGGTGTAGAATAAGATAAGTTAGAATTTGAGTTTTGTCATTTTGAAGTTTGGAAAGATTGTTGTTTTTGACCAATTTATAAGGTTGATCAAAATTATATTCTAACACTTAATTATATATGGAATTACGAATCAGTGATATGATAAAAATTATATTCTAACAGTTAATTCTAATGAAAATCTCAACTCCCTAAAAATAATAATTATAATTATCATTATATATACCCCTAGTCGGAAACCAATAAAGAAGAAGGGCTAAATATTACAAGTGGAGGATTTGTACTCTTAATTGTTTTCTTTTTATGAGGAGGACATGTTATTTGTGATATTTCAGATGTATCTTGTAATTGTTAAGACTTGTAATTGTTGGAACATGTTGTCATTTTGTTGAGCATGAACCTTAAAATATGGTCCATCTTTTATTATTCGTTTAGCTTAAATATTCAGAATTTGGCGTTATAAAAGGAATTATTTCGGATCGGATTAAATCCGACTCTGATCCGATCCGACTTAGATCGGATCCGGAGGTTCTCCTTCGATCCGCCAGATCGGATTCAGATCGGATTTTCAGATCCGAATATAAATCGGATGCGGATTCGAATGTTTCAATATCCGATCCGAATCTGATCTGTTGACATCTCTATATGGAAGTATATGTACGTACAATCTATAAGTTAGCTATCTAGTGAAGTTTTTTTTTTTTTTTTTTTTTTGGGAAATGGGCTTGGACCGCCCAATGTAATAGAATTCAAAAATTGAACTAGTTATTCAAGATTCGACAAATACATATTAATTTCATTACTCATCGAGAAATTGAAATGGATTGACAGTGGCAAATTAGAAGGTAAGAATCACAATTTGACTCGAATGAATTAGCCTATTCCACGAATTCAATCGGTAAAATTTTACTTTATATATGAAAAATATATATTACCTAAATTTTTGTAGTACTAGTATATTCTCTCAGCTTATGGCTGTGCTCGACAACAGTATTTTGAGTAGCGTTTAGTAGTTTGATCAAGTCAATACACTAATAAATCATTTTTTACTGTTCAGTAACATAGTATTTTGAGTAACATTTCGAGTAGTATTTAGCGTTTCTGAAAAGGCCAACAATATTAGTTTTTCGCATTCAATAATAGTGTTTTATATTTTTTGGCCAAAAGATATCCTTTGAAAATTTTATATTTGGAAATTATGTATATCCCTTTATGTCAATTTGCATTAATCATTTAACCCGATAGCTAAATTTATGGAACACATTTATTTCAGTCATTCATCTAAACAGTTATCCGTTAACAGCTAAATTAAAAGTGTTATCCACTATCTAAACAGCTAATTTTGCCGAACAAGACTTATATCAACAATGGCAACAATCAATTCGTTGATAGTTAATGATCCACTTAGTAACAAGCTAGAGTTAGTTTCGGAATTAGGTTAATTAAGTTAGTGCGACATTGACGGTATAATTATGAAGAATCTTGTGTCCATCTAGTCAGGTCGTAGTCAGATTAGTGTCGAATTAATGCAAGTTCGAGATCAGGGACAGCCATTTCAAGAATGTGCAATCCAACACGGGTCAGACTAATTTAAAATTAGTGTGATCTTGGGTGAGGTTAAGTTAGGTTGGAATCAAAAAAGACCTGTGTTATTTCACGCATGTAATATTGCGTCTGACCCCATTATATTGTTGTCAGATAATCGTACCATCAGAGGCATGCAGAACGTTAACATCGCCGAGCCTGAGGACTCTTTAAATTCTAGCTTCTTTCTGTTGATCATCCTCTCCCTTTGTTTGTGCTTCCCTTACCCTCCTCCTTTCAAGCCTGCTTTCACTAACCAAGAAGGTATGAATATGGGCTGCTGGAGCACTAGAGAAAATTTAAGACCGCGTTTTAATTGCTGTGTTGCTGTTAGAATCTGTGAATATTATCATCATGTAATTAAATCCTTTGATTTATGCCTTTTCCCTTGATTTTTCAGAGTGCTATCGTTGATTAGATGATGTTGCAATTCTTTCTTTCTCTAAATTCACTTACTGCACTTGTGTATAACTCTCTGTAACATCAGTACGTACGTTTAGATGTATACAGAAATCTCATCTTTCCTCACATTAGCTTTCTTTCAGTTGTTGGCAATGGAGTGGAACTTCTTGCTCGGTTGTTTGATTCTTCATCTTTACCTTTGATGTAATTTACTAGTCTTCCCCTTCCTCTGTATATAATTTGCTTGTTACCGGTGGGTATTCTGTTTCTTCCTTCCATGTCACCGTGCAGATTATGGACTTAGGAGAGAGAATTGAGTACGGTATACGAGAGATGGAGATCTGTATTCTGTGTCGTAGAAACGTGGCCATGGGAGAAACGCTTAAACCGTTTCATTGCGGCCATGTGGTTCACGCATATTGTGAAAGGGAGGAATTGAACCGCCGTCGTAAGTTGAAGAAGGAGGCTCGAGAGAAGGTAGAGAAGGCTCGTAAGAGAAAAGAGAATGGGGAGGAGGTTGATGAACAAGAACTGATAGAGGAGGAGGTGGATATGACCGATGTATGTGCTTGTACACATACCATTAGCCGCCTCAACACTCGTTTGAGGATCCCGGAGCCCCGACCTCCCCAGAGGTTCGCCCCCATATCGGCTTTCCAGCCGGCCTGAGGAAGCTCTGTGGATTTTGCCCTATGGGAAGCAGCGAATTTGATAAAATGGTCCACCCTAGTTGTGGCTTGGTGTTCTGCAAAAGCTGCTTGGAGCTAGCAGTAAAAACAATGACAAGTACGTGCGAAGAACGTGGGGTGAGTCTATCTACATGCCAGCCCCTGCGAATTGATCCCAGAGAGTTGGAAGATCTCCTTCATCAACCCCGGGATTAGAAGGTAATTACTGCATTATTACCCCGAATCTTCACGTTCATTGTGGAAATTGGAGATGTGTTGAAAGAGTTGTTAACATGTATTCGTTATATATAATCATCTGTAATTCTACATCATAATACTAGTCGTAATTGTATATGGTTAGTAAAATTAATTAAACTATTAATTAAATACGCTTAAGTCTGTTACCACAACAAACAAAATGCCTATCCCCTTTCACAAAAAGTACTTGGGGAAGTCGAAACCCGGATGAAATCGGGTGCTTTGAGATGTATTATTGTTCGAGCATGTTATACGGCACCCCTCTCCTTTCCAAAGTTCATGTATTTCTCATTGAGTGTTGTTTTTTTTTTTATTTTTTATTTTTTACTATTAACATTTTATCGTTATGTGTCTAACTTGTTTCCTTCGCAGCTTTGCCTTGGTTTGATCAAGCATGATAGGCAACCAAATGACTTTCCTACAAGCTAGCGACTCAACAACAGCCTCTTTCCTTTCTTCTAGGATATATAGCTTATGCTGTTTCAAACTATGTTTAAACAATGGGCTAATGTATTGTTATTTTAGATTCTGGACTACTAGATTTGTATGTGGATCCTAATTTCCAAGTATTGTGGCCTCATATGGATAGTAGGTGAACAAGTGACCGAGTGCTGTTCAACTAACTGACTGGAATGCTCAATTTACTTGCTCGTGCTTTCCTCGTTGATTTAGATATGCATATATGAAGTACATTAGCCACCAACATCCACAAATTTGACCAAATCGTTGACTTTTGATATAATTTTTACAGCCAACACCAAAGTGCAATTTTTCAAAATAGTGCCCTATGGCCCTATGTCTTCTTTTTTTTTGTGTGTGTATCTGTCATAATTTCTAGTAATAACATCAAGGCTTTTTTGGGGGGAGGGGGGATGTGTAAAGTTATGCAATGAGGATTAATAGTGGCATGCCTATCAGAATTTAGACAAGTCTGGATTTAGAAAACAAGTTTTACTATGACAACTACTAGTAACACGCTGCAGCTGTCCAATTGTGGCTTCTGTTAGCCATGGTTTGGGCAGAGGGAGGTTTAGAGTAGTACTCAACCCCTACCCAAACAAGCAGCAAGTTGCTTACAAGAGAGAGCCTACACCATGTAAAGTCAATTGTAAAAAGACAAATAGAAATATAACTCAAAACACTGCCAAAGACAATATATAACAGAGGATTCAGAGCTGTGATTGATCGGGTTTGACTAAACAGAAAGCAAAGATCACACAGGAAAACATGTCAAAAAGTGAAGCTACCCTCCTACGTTAAAATGTCAGTAAGCATCTTCTGTCATATGCCAATGGCTTTTTACCCTCAAGACTCCAATCCCAGCACTTAAAGATGAACTGATTCGTTAGTCACTAGGCCAGCAGTAAGTCAAAACAGATATCTGTCAAAGTAGAGCTGTCTATAACACTGCATCAGACATTCCCTGTTCCAAGACAAGTTCTCTTCTCTGGTGGTTCCACTGTCTCATTCTCACACGTTGGACGATCACATCTGGTGCCTTTTTTAGGCATGAACTGCATTTGCCAAATCAACACAAAGGAATCAGTACTATTTCTACTGCACGATTACATTCGAAAAATCCCTACTATGATGGTAAGTCAACTGCAGAGGTAAGGAATTGAGATGAAGAAGCAACAACGGGAGAAACCCTAACGCTAACATAGAAGTGTCTCCTCCAACCCCACCCTCTTGCATCATTGTTTGAACAGCTGCAACACATGCCCTCAGCAGCTTCAGTATGAGCAATATAAACAGACCCTCCAACAACCCCCCCCCCCGGGGCACTACCATAGAAGTGTCAATCTGAAATCAATGCTTCTGATGAGACTGACTCATTTCAGGTGACAAACTTGAGCTATGAAAAGGTATTTCGGGTCAAAAGCAAGCCAGGAGGCAATCTCAACTGCCACTTGCCACGGTGTTTTAGGTTTTTTGCGGATGAGGACTAATGTAGTTCAGTCTCTTCAATTTGTATGCAGATCTTCTTGATCTCCCCCAACAAAAATGCAATGGCCACTCCCCCCCCCCCCCAACCACCACTTTCGATCAGCAAAAGAAGATCTTAATTAAAAAAGAATCATCGGCATGTCTGTATGACCAACCCAACTACAAATACAGACAGGAAAACATATATAAAAACAAAAAGATAAGAAGAATCACATCAATAGCAGATGTGCAAATTGATAATGTCTCAAAGGGGGGAAAATTGCAAGCTTAAGGCAACCATCTTTTTCAAAAATCTATGTATCTCTAGATGTATTCAGGTGACCTTCCATTTACTGGATGTGAGTTTGAATCACCTAAAAAAAAGAAAGGAAGATCATCTATCAACAAGACGGAGTAAAGGAATGGGTAGATAGACTTACACTGAAGCTGCATGTCAATATCCTCTCCGGCCATTCTAGATCAGTGCCCTCCAACTCTTGTAACAAAATGAGACTGTCCTCATACTGCATTATGGCCTTGAAAAATTTGGAGGAAGTTTGGTATTAATCAAACTAGAGAATATGTAGCTGAAATAGCAAGGTCACACAGAAATTTCTACGATAATTCTATCAAGACCTGCAAGTAATGGAAACTACAAGATGGCGAAATGGGAATATATGGTGACACCAGCTTACCAATATATATATATATATATATATATATATATATATATATATATATATATATATATGGTGACACCAGTGATGACCACAATGTTCCCATTCTCCTTGTAGCATAGGTTTTGGATTTCTACTTTCATGATTTCCTATATCCAAATGTTACTCATCGTTCAAAGTCAAATTCGTGGCTTTTTTTTAGCGATGACTATTAGCCTGCCTTGTTCAATAAGCCGCAATAAGATAACCGCCTTCTGTGAGGATGCTTGGGTGTTAACTCTCATTGCTGAGACAAGACCATTTGCAATGATTTTTGTAATTCACGTGAGAAACAAGGCAGAAAGAACAAATCAGATGGGCCAAATCAGCGATAAGGGAAGATTACTCCAATGAGTGCCACCAAGGCTCAGCCAACCAAATAGGCACAATTAATGGACCTGGAGGCTGGTGGAAGTATGACCACAGAAACAAGAGAAATATTGGGAGCTGATAGCGCAAAGGAATGGGGCGAAGACCAAGTGCATTGTCCAGTTTAATGTGTGAAAAAGTTTCCATGTATGAGTGTTCTCTTCTGAAAGGAATTATCACAGAACCCCTCCCATGCGTCTCTCTCCATCTAAGCTCTAAATCTGATACGTATATTCGTCAGGAATTAACATTGGATTGAGCTCTCACATAAGTTGTAGCTCAAAGGGTGTCATTGTTTTGAAAGTATAGTTACCTATACCGTTTTACTGGTTTACAATCACAAACTTAGCATATGCATGATGGCACTCCACACAGATAACACACAAGTACACAACAGTACCTAGAGAGGATAAATGTACGTAGGAACAGACAAGGTAATTAACAATTATCTAACCTATTTCACTAGGTTGTAACTCATAAAAGCGTGAACTAAGCACGCAATGGCAACCCACACAGGATACCTGGAGTGGGAAATTATAGGAACAGTCACGGATATTTTGACCCTCTTTGGCACAGATGAATAGCTTGATCTTGAACGGGGATCCTGAAAAGCGTGCCTCCTCCTGTGGCTGCTTCACTTCAGAGAACCAGAACCATGGGACCTGCAGCTGCTTGTCTCCATAGAATCCCTTGGTATAGAAAGGGAAACAGAGTGGAATGCTGAAGGAGAAAACGCCTGAGGTGGATGGAAACATTTTCATATGAAAGGAGAAATAGGCGCATACGTCGGCTCCCCCACTAACCTGCCATTTTGCATCCCCATTAGCCATAAAACCAATAACAATTAGTAAAAATTAAGTTGTCTGATGACATTACCTGAGGCCTCTCAATAAAATAGACATCATCAAACATAGGCTCATATGTGGAGCAAGGTTTCACATCCGATATTGTGCAATCCGGAATTTCAATTCTAAAAGTATTGAGTACGCCCTATGGAAGGAAACTCAATCAATTTCCACTGGCCACAAGAAACTTTACAAAAATCCGGGCGGGGATAAGGATTAGGGTTAGGGTTAGGGTTAGGGTTAGGGTTAGGGTTCAGGAAATCGAATCAAACGAAATAAAATACCAACAATATTGCCGGAGGCCATTGGAGCAGGAACAGCAAGTAAGATGTCGCAGAGATGGCCGGGCTTGACGAAGCAGACAGACCAATTGGCCTTGAAGCATACGCGCGTAAGATTTATGCCGGGATGGACAAAGGTTTTGACGGAGAACTTGGTCATTGGTAGAGGTATCATAGCTGGCAAATCCACATTAGCGGCGGCTTTGACGGCGGCGCCCTCGGTGATGAAAGCAAAGGCCACCGGAGCTCTAGGTAGCATACAGGGCAGCTGGTCGTCAGGAACGATGTCCAGGTTCAGTCCGTGGGAGACCTTCAATCCACGCATCACGCATTGCTCGAAATCTTCTCTGCTGAACTCCATTGACGCGACCAAGCTTTTCTCAGAGTCCGAATGGTGCCCTGCTTTCGCACCTTTTCTACCAATGTTCCAACTTTTAGGGCTTTTTTTTTTTTTTTCATTCCTTCTCCGACAGCTTGCCCTTTCTTTCAAAGAACAAAAAAAAATTAAAAAAATTATAATATCTTCTATGTCGTGCTTTTAGGGCATGTTTTTTCATTAATAAATAGAGATTGATAAATGATTCAAGTTAATAAAGATTAATAGAAGTGGATAAAAGTTGATTTTTTTTTAATGAGTTTTAGGAGTTGGTTAATATTGAAAAATATTGGAAGAAGTTGATAAAAGTTGGAGGATGTTGGGAAGAAATATAATAGCATTTTTATGTGAGAGGCGACGAGCTAAGAGCATTGGTCATTAACAATCTCATTCAACTAAACGTTTGACATACGTGAGAGCCGACGAGCTGAGAGCATCATTCAATTGTGAAGAGTTACCTGTATCGAGGATTTGTGTCAGAGTGATGAGAAGCAACAAAGAACGGTTCTGCTTTGGATAGAAGCGAAATAGACAGAGCCTTTTTTCTTTAATTTTCCTATTTAAAAAATTCCTCCAACCAAAATGTTACCGGTATCTAATAATTTTATACTGTTTACCTACTACAACATATTTCAATGGCCGTCATTAATTCTTTTAACTGGTCGGCGGCAGTTGGTGCACATTAAATGTTGCGATGATATTTTTGAATTTTTTTTATAGTTTCATGGGATTTTTATCCAAGCATTCCAATCCCAACATGCAGAACGTTTAGTCACCTGAATCCAAAGGTACATGCTCCCATATATATAGCAGCCAAGTGACCAACGCCCTTCTAATTAGTTCATTTCATATGCTTTGTTTTTTGTCATTGATATGAACTTAGCACACAGTCGTATTGATCAGCCCCTTGCCTTAGCCAAAACCCTAGCGAAAATTATCTGACAATGTTCATGAAGCTTTCAAAACAACACAGGGACGTATTAGCGCTGTTCACAAATTTCCAAATCCGTTGCCAAAAGTCTAAACTCAAATCACTATTATACTTACTCATCACTATGGCTTCCCAACTAAAATATCATGGCTTCACCAGTAATAAAGTCCTCTGCACTTCCTTCGTGCCCCAGACTTCGTGGAAGAAACTAGTGGATCTTCCGGCGCAGAGACATTAGTAAACTTAGTAGCGATCAGGTGCACAAATACTTTTTAAGTAACATGTACGGGAGTCACTGTCAATCCAATAGTTGTTACACGAAGAAAACCGGACAAAATTTGGGGGGTTGGGGGAGGTGATGTGAGATGATGTGAAAACTGCAGATATGCCCCTAGACGTCGAAGACATCTAATGCAAGAGTACACGAAATTCAGCTTAGCAACATCTCTAAATTACCACCTCAATCTACATACATAAACGTTTCAGTTGTCATTTGCAAAAAGATAGGGCTGCTTACGCTTCAACAAGCAGTCACCCAAAATTTCAAACTCCCAAAATGGAGATTCCACGAGGATCAAATCTCTCTACATGATAACCGTGATTACATAATTTATGCACATATATTCTAAGATGAGAGCATGAGCCAGAACCCTGTGGCCCCCTACACATGCAATCGCGTCTTGACCACAATCAACTTCACACTTTCACAGGAGATGTTCCGTTTGTTGGCTCTGCAAAGGGCATTCATGTATACGTGAGCAAAGCACTGCTCAGCTTATATACACAGGACAATCATACCGCTCCACACAATCAACTTAACGAACCTTTTTTCCAAAATGGACATGGCATTTATTAATTATTCAATTGCATAGCCACATTCTAAACATACAATTCTATTATTTACCAACCTTCATGCAAGCAAGCATCATTGACACAACTTTCTTATAAATTGATCATCAATATACACAGAATTTCACATTCAAACTTAAACCAAGCTACCTTCACCAGCAGAAAACAGAAGATAAAAGAACAAATTCTTGAAGTCAATCACAAATCATACTTGAAGTCACAAATCATGAGAAACGTACTTGAGAAACATTCTTAAGGAACATAGCTTCATCAAAGATCACGAGCAATCCTTTCCACTTAATTTCTGAAAGGCGCACGACAAGCAGGGCACACAGAACGGTTCTGCTCAACACAAGAAAAACAGGAGACATGATTGCATACTTTGTGGCGGTATATGGCCCTATCAGCTTGAAGTGTTGCCCCACATAACTGACATTTGTGCTCAGACATTGAAGGAAGCCGAACTTGTGGTGGTGCTGCCGAAGAAGGGCCCACCCCAAGAAGCCTGTTCATGTCAGCAAGTGGTAATTTAGGGGCCTTGAAAGCTTCTCGCATTGAAGCCACTCCCTTCCCTCGCATGAACTTGTCCAAAGCCCTCTCCTTGCCATGCAGGAATTCTGTCCACTGGCGACCACGTAGTTTCTTAGGCAAACGAGAGCCGCGCTGCACAATAGTACGAATGGTGTACCGACCATCCAATAGATGTCGCTTCACAGAACACAAATCAGTCGGACAATAAAAAAGACAGGTACAGTGAACAATATGGTTGCATTCGTACTCTCAAACCTCTTCCCCTGCTACAAATGGTTTTTGGCAAACCGGGCACACCTCATTTCTTTCTGTCTTCTCAATCAAACATCTTCGCATATTCCCAAAAGCCTTCAAGAAAATTTTTTTAAAAAGGTTTAATTACAGATAAAAGTATGCAAGAAAAATGAAAAAAGAATGAAATTGCATAAAAGAGTTTGAGCTTTACAAATGGAGTTATTCCGAACTCAGACATCGTGCAATTGCAGAGAAAAAAGCGCTGCAAAAAAATAAAAATGACAGATATATAACGTCAAACACGATGCCGGAACTGAGCTTGAACTGCTACAAAACATAGAAAAACTTGTAAAACAACAAACGGGAAAGAATAAAACATAGACGACAAGTAATGTGGGTTCTCCTGGAGACAGATCACTCATGGAAAACATGAATGAACACTTACTGCTCAAAGATACAAGAAAAAAAAAAATGAGTACATAAGATATTAGCTAGGAAGCAAGCAGCAGATCCCCTATTTAACCCACAGGGAACGTCAATACTGGCTGTAGATTCTCCTTCGATCCTTCATACAATCTGTTGCATCTTCCACAAAGTGATTACATAAAATCATCAAACAGAAGTGTATACAATCTCAAACAAACTACAAATTGAGAGTAAAATACAGCACAGGTAAGCAAATAAAACTTTATAAAGCTCCAAACATGAAACGAGGAAAAAAAATTCAATAAAACTAATAGGGGACAGGTGCAAACACATCAGAGCAATTATTATCCCATCAAGAAATGATTAGAGGATCAAATAATCAAAACAAGCTGCGAAGAACAACATAACGCATGATGTTCCGACAATAATGATGTTTCAATAACGAGAACATCATAAAATTTAAAAGCAAAATGAAGGGAAGAAAATGAATCTTGAGCACAGGAACCTGAAACACAGCGAAAACATAAGCAGACATTTACCCCTCTTTTTCAGACCCCACAAGGACACAATCCCCACCCTAGTTTACCAGTTACAAAGACATTGCCAGAAAATTAGTTATCGAAAAGGTAATCAGTACAACTAGCGAGCAGTGCTCAGAATTGAAAAGAATAACAAATCTGATAGAAAAATAAGTAAATTAACAACATTTATGGCCTTAGCTGCACGCATCATATTCAAAATCACATGGAAACTGCATCAAGCATTAGTGTAAGTTTCACAGAATGGAGAAGCACTGAACTTGAAATCAAACAGCAACTTAGCAGGCACAAACCAGAGAGTTAAATGGCCGTACAATCTGTACCCAGAAAATACAACTTTAAACAGCATGACCGTACTTTAGTATAATGTGAGTAAAAATTGAACAAATTGATTTTTTGGGGTTGTAATTAGTTTTCATGGGATGCCTTTTTAGCATCCATTCTTGCAAAATGTCCATTATCATTATCAATATATAACCTTTTCCTTATTGGAAAAAAAGGTTTTTTGGGTCCCAAAAAAAAAAGAACAGAAAAAATTGATTTCATTTCATTTCAATTCTTGATCACTTAAACATTAATGCAACTGCCTGTCAAGACAGCTAGAACATTACAATCAAACGATGCAACTGCCTGTCGAGACAGCTAGAACAGTACAATCAAGCATACCCAAAAACCAAAAAAAAAAAAAAAACAAACTAGCCTAAGCCTTTGATAAAGAAAAAAAGAAAGAAAAGAACAGAAAAGAAAACCACAATTTGCAGATTTCAAAACCCCATGCATAGGCCAATCTCATTTTCAACAACATTTAGGCAAAAACTTCCAGCACTCCACAACTATACAACTGAGATCTAGGCCATCAGAATGTTCAGTCAGCGAACGAGCAACATTGCATATGAATCACTCTAAGATATCATTATCTCCACGAAACACCAAAGGTCCTGCTTAAATCATTACCATGCAACTCATCAGATGGGATGAGAATCCAAGCATAGAAGCAGACAGCATGCTTTCTTCATACAATCATGTCCAGCAGAGACTTATGCCCCATTCAGACTCATTCACAGCCAACAATTGTAAATACACTTATTGACCGCTCATGGAAAACATGACTAAACAATTAAGGCTCAAACCTACAAGAAGAAACTGGTGCATACCGTTTCAGGCAGGAAGCACGCAGATGGTCTCCTTTTTCTGAACACACAAATACACGTCAATACTTTCTGTAGATTCTCCCCCAATGCTTCACGCAATCCTTTGCACCTTCCACAAAGCCATTGGTGTAAAATCATTAAACAGAAATGCATACAATCCCAAACAAACACCAGCACACGTACGCCGGGAAAAATTTATAAATTTCCAAACATGAAACAACGAGAAGGGAAAAGACATAGATGAAAACTAACAGGGGCCTGCTGCAAAATTTTATAAAGCAATTATTAATTCATTAGGAAATGATTAGAGGCTCAAATAATCAAAAGAAGATCCCACGAACAACACAAGGCATGATGTCCCCACAAAAAATCTTCGCACAATAGAGAACATTATGGAATGAACGAGCAAAATACAAAAAAGATAACGAAGTTCGAACACAGAAACCATAAACAAACATTTTCTACTCTTATTCTATCTAATCCCCCACACATAGAAATCCTACACATGTTTACCAGTTTACGAAGACCATTGCCAGAAAATTAGATATCTGTTTGCTAAGATCAAAAAGGTAATAAACAATTACATTTCATTTCATATGGCCAAGAGAGAGAAACAAATCCAGAAGATCAAGGGCAAACGATAGTGCGATACCATAACGCTACTGAGGGTAAGCTGAGCAAGCAACTAATTCTCCTCAATACGATACGATATTCATCGGCACTAAAAAATACAATACTTTAAGTAGACATCGAACAGTGTCTTACCACCGGCGAGCCGCCACGTCTACGGCGATGTGAAGGGTAACAGCATGGCTGAGTGGGCGTAAAGTGGTAAAACCCGGATAAAAACCCGAGTCTTAGTTGAATGGGTTGAGAGTGAGCGACTGGAGAGAGAGAGAGAGAGAGAGAGAGAGGGAGACGGAGCAACGCTGATTCCGGATCAGAGCTCAAGCTGTTGGGCTGGCCTGATCGACTCATGCTATTCCATTTGCGGTCCATCTTGGATGCATGCTTCTTTTTGGACCTTTGTTTCCTCATTGCTCGTGAAAACCCTCCTGAAAACACATAATCAATCGGATCTTAATTTTTGTTTAAAAAACAACTATTACTGAGAATGCAACATCCTCACTTGTTTTCCCTTTGATGTGAGTTCAAGCTTTGAGAATGAAATTTCTTTAACAGGATTTGACTGTAATATTCCCGAAATTTTGTAAAAATTTAAATGGAAAATAATTGCTTGCTATCGCGTGACGAGCAAAATATGGTTTGTCATTACATTTCTCAATAGTGTGGAGTAAGGTTCCTTACAGAGATCTTCTTTGTATCCTCTATGAAAATAATTTAGGGAGAACTTTTGAGAGAAGGGTCGCCTAAATTGTATTGCTTACCATTCCTCAAAAAATTAAAAAAAAAAAAAAAAAACATTCACACCTCACCTGCACCTAAAAAGGCATGCATTTAACACAATTACAACTTAATTGAGCTTCCATGTTAGCCATGAGTCAAGGGTAGGGATGGCAATTACATCTGAGTTCGAGGCACATCCGATCCGATCTAAGGTAAATGATCCAATTCAAATTCGAGAAAAAAATATTCAAGTCCGAGTCCCGCAAAAACAATTTGAGTTCGAGTCGGATTCGGATGGAAGGTAACATCCCATCCGATATTCTAATCTGATCCAACTATTTTATTAAATAATTAAAATTTAAATCTAAACTTTTACAAATCCAAAGTCTACCCTTCAAACTCAATCTCCAATTTTTGATTTTAAATTTTTTATTGTGTGCCCTCTAAATTTAAGTGTGAGTCCCTAACGTCAACTTCCATTAGCCGCTTAGCCTCTCTCTATCTCTCCCCCCCCCTCTAAGTCTGACTTCATCATCGGTCAGTCCGGAGCTGCTCGACTCCCCATCATTGCACATTGGCATCATTTGCTTCATTGTCAGTCTTCAATAACTTCGTATTAAATGTTCAAATATTTGACTGGCATGATAGGAAGACGTATGTTATCGTATTGTTAAGTAGACAGAATAAGTTTGTATGGAAAAACTCAACACAAAATTGTTGTGGGGAAAAGAAATCCATTCACATCGGATTAAATCCGACTCCAATCCAATTTGACTCAGATCAGATTCGGAGGCTTCCTCCGGTCCACCGGGTTGGACTCGGTTCGAATTTTTGGATCCGAAATGTAATCGGATTCGGATTCAGATTCAGATGTTCTAATATCCGATTCAAATCCAATCCATTGTCATCCCTAGTCAAGAGCTTTATATTTAAGACTTTATGTTTTCGGTATTCAAAACGCTAAACTTGATTCAAAAACGGTATACAAAATTATTTTCAAAATGTGTTCTAGTACCAAGATCAAAAAAATGAAAGAAATAAATGATGTTCTGAGCTTGTCATGAGCTTAAAGTCACCAACTTGAATAAATAGGTGGGTCACAAAGAAACGTCAGTCAAAAGCTTGCCGATGAGCTTGTGTACTTTCTGCGTTTACTACCGTATTCAGTATTCACATAGTAGTTGAAATCCGCTGGACCTAACAAAATTAGTGCTGTGTAAACATTGCATTAGTTGCCTTGACGATGATATGCATGATCACGCGACAGCCGACAAATACAGTCGACTATAGCAGGCTTAGCAGCTAATTAACCAACACCATCCTCACTAGTTTTTCCATGTATCATTTTAGACCAACATCTAGCGGTTCGTGGCATTGTGGCAGTTAGCATTTTGCAGGGGTTCACATCCTAGGAGCATTAAACATACTTTGTTTTGTGATTGATGTGAATTTAGTCCATTTATAGTCGCGCTGATCAACATTGCCCTTCGCCATGACACTCAAGAAAATGATCTAACAATGTTCGTCAAGCTATCAAGCCAACATAGGCCATAGGAATACTAATTAGCATACTTAATGAATCTCCAAAAACCGCAGATAAGTCTGTAACTTCCAAAAACTTAATGCAACAGGAGACTGAATTCAGCTTGGCTACAGAGTTAAATTACCACCTCGATCAACATACTTGAACAGCTCAGATGTTCTTTACCAAAAGATAGGGCTTTAGCTTACACAAGTACTCATCCCAGACTTCAAATTCATTAAGTACAAATTCCTCGAGGATCAAATCTCTCTACTTGATAACTACGATTACATACTTATGTACATACTTTTTAGGACGAGAATGAACCACAACCTTGTGTCCCCATACACATGCGCAATCGCAGCTCCACCAGAATCAACTTCACACTTTCACAGAAGATGTTCCACTTGTGGGATCTACAAATGGCATTCATGTACATGTGAGCAAAGCACTGCTTAATTTATGTACACAGGACTAATCAACTTAACGAACCTTTTTTTCCAAAGTGGACATGCATTTATTGATTGTTCTTATTCCGAAAATCAATTTTTACGGTATTTCTCCTAAACTGACAAAAAAATTGACTTAATTGCATAGCCACACTCTTAAGAATAAATTTTTATTATTTATCACATACCGCCAAATGTTCAAGTAAGCGACATCAATGATACAACTTTCTTGTCAATTGAACATTAATATACACCAAGAATTTCACATTTAGACTTATCATCATCAAGCTAACTTCATCAACCGAGGCCAGAGAGACAAATTCTTGAAGTAATTAGTCATCCTCAAGGAACACGCCGGACTTAGGAAGATTGAGTTTTCATCAGCAAATCTAAAGTTAAGTTTTTCTCCATTTGTCCTTTTTCTTTTCTCCTTCACCCCTAGGAACTGCTGCTGAAGGAGCCGCTTCTGGCTAGTGGTGGATATGGTGGTCAAATGTGGTGCAGGGGCTTTGCACTAGCTCTTCCCTTTTATCTCTAAGAGAAATCTCTCTTTCTATATGTATGCTTTTAGCCGCTCCCCCCCCCCCCCAAAAAAAAGAACTCAAGAATATTAGATGAGGAAATTTCAGGATCACTAAGAAGTCAACCAGCTGACTACAAGTGACCCCCCCCCTTCTTCCCCTCCTGTTATCCCATGCTCTCTTACATGCTGGGAACCCCACATACCTTTGCAGTTGCCACCAATCTCTTATTTGCATGTATCTTTTCCTTTTCTCTCATAGGCCTTCACAATATAAAAAAAAATGAGGCATTCGCACCTGATCATTTGACTAAACACCACCTAGAGCAAAATAGCACAAGACAAGGGCAGGTATGAAGAAAAGGTTGGAAATCCAAAGAAGCACCCCGGAGTCAAAGTGATTCAGCTTAAAAGCATGACAAAGTATCCAAAGTCCAAAGTCAATGGTGGTAGAAGCACTTTATATGTCCAACCGAAAACTGTGAACCACGTGGTGAGAAAAGACAAATTCAAATGTCTTTAGTTTTATCATAAAAGGCAACAGGAAATCAAAGAGAATATCCCCATAGCATTCACGTGGTCATTGATAATGATGAATTTTATCGAGAGCTCAGCTCCACAAATCATAATGCCATATGTGCTGAGCGGTCACCAATCAAACTTGCTCAAGGCCAAAAGAGAAGGTGGTCAGATGAGGATGTTCCGCGGATGTGTAGCTCAAGAAAGATAAAACTAGAATCAAAATAATCCAAGAAAAGGTAGCAATCAGTCCAATTGAGGACAGGATGCATGATGCTAGGATGGTAAGAGCATTAGGAGGAGATCTTGATGCCTCGAAGTATGCTATGAAAGAGCTAGCATTCCTAGAGCAAGAAGAAAAAAAGGTAGGACAACCCCCCCCCCCCAAAAAAAACAAAAAAGAAAAAAAAATTGCACACAATAAGATGCCATTATGATCTAGGATTCACAATGTACATGTTCAAAACAATCTACATATTATTTTGATTTCTAATTTTTGTTTCATCCCTACATGATTATCTCGGTTACATGGTCATTGTCTATCATGCGTAGCCCCTCTGGCCCCTTGTGCTATTTATGTGTTCGCATTGCCTTTCAAAGTCAAACAAAATACTTTCTAAATTCTTTTCTTGTAGGCCTCTCAGAATTGGCCTACATGCTTATTGGCAACGGCAAACTTGCTTACATATGGATCTCTCCATATCATGCTCACTTCAGCAGGAAAGGAGTTGTATCTGCTTTCAAAATACTTCCAAGAGTCCCTCGAAAAACAGTCTATCAACTGGTCACAGGTAAGACAGCTTACATGCGCCCTCCCCCAGCCCAATTTAGGCCAACTCCACATGAAGACAGTTGTGTTTTTTTTTTTTTTTTTTGGGTTACTTCCACGTCAAGCCAGTTGTTATTAGTTACGAAATTTAGCAAATTATGCATTTGAAGAAACTTCAAACCCAGCCTACAATCACAAATCCATTTAGTACATGTTGAAAAACCATTTACAATATGTGGATGCAATCTCTTATTCATTAAATGCTTTAGGGAAAAATTCTTGCATAACCCTCTTAAAATAAATAAAGTAAACCCTTGAGATCAAGTGATCAATACCAGAATCAGCAAACAGGGAAATTTCACCACAAAAGATTAAATTAGAGAAGACAGTAGCATGAATTATTAAAGGTACGCCCTCACCAACTCTGAATGAACACGCCAGGTCCTTGTTCGAGTAGCTTAGCAATTCTTGCTGAAACACCCGCATCCTTTCATCTAAAATTAATTCCTGGCATTTATGGATTTGTGTATCACAATGGTTAGTGGTAATTATCAACTGCTCATACCAGACTTTACAATGAAAATTGTAAAAAGTAGAAAAACAGATAATGGCTACCTTCATATCATGACTTGGAATATCACATTCCGTTATCGTTTCAGCGTCCTTGCATTCAAGGGTCAGCTTGATCCTCCCCTTTCTTGATGACTTCCCTGGGATCTGACTTACATAGCTGGGAACAGAAAGAGGGACACGGAAAGAAAAAACTCGATCTTTCTGAAACAAATCCTGAGTATAGTGGCACTGGATACAGACATCAGCACCCCCCTCGAC
The DNA here is from genome assembly GCA_029747015.1 of Carnegiea gigantea. NCBI lineage: Eukaryota > Viridiplantae > Streptophyta > Magnoliopsida > Caryophyllales > Cactaceae > Carnegiea > Carnegiea gigantea. Next base: position 1,078,551 of record JAKOGI010000078.1, read on the forward strand.
CTTCAAAAATGTTTGATGAGAAGAGGTAGCACAAAAGATTTTAAATTAAGCGTTTCGTTAACTTATACATACATAAGAAAAAGCAGAGAGAATATACATAATGCAACATACCAGAGGCAGAGGAACAAAGTAAAGATTCTGAAACTGTGGACCACTGCTGGCAGTAAATTCCTCTGTTTCTACTTCTTGTCCATGATAAGAAACTTGAATCTCGTACTGGAGAATGCATCCCTATTTAAATGTAATTTTAGAAGACAAAATAAGTAAGCTCATCTAACACCGCATGAACACCCACCCACCCCCCAACATGCATGTATAGATACACTCATCAAGCCATTGCCCTCAAATCCCACCAACAAAGGTCATCAGATGTACATAGATTTTCCCTATAATAAAATTACAGATGGGCGGTCGCTGAAGCTCTACATTTGAGACATGTTAACTGCCTACTACTTCAAGCTTGAAGAAGAAACAAAGAAAAATTCAATGACGATGGTTCGGTCATTTTCCGTTCAATAAGTATTTTCCTTAGGCACTATAATCGAAGGGTTCAGATAATTGCCTAATGATGGCTCCGCAAACGTCCTAGAAAGTGACAAAAATATCATTGTCCATGAGAAAGAACTATAAGTAATTTCAAATTATAAAGAAAAGAGTCTAAACAAACAACAACATTTTGGGGATAGTATGATATAATCAACCTCACGTCCTCAGCCATGCAAGCTAGTAAAGAAAGTGCTTCAAGAAACCCACAAAAAATTCTGAGATGAACATCTTTCACAGTATTTAAACCTTCTTGATAGGGAAAACAAGAAGTGTTTAAAAAGAAATAATGACCCAAAGTAAAATACAGCTTACATGCGGGTTTTCTGGATGACCTCTCCCTCACCAATGAAATTCATTGATTTCGCCTTGCTCGGATGACCATTGGGGAACAATGTCATTCAGCCCTTGTTCGATCTTATTACGACTCATTTTACTTGGAAAAGCTCAACATCTCAGCAAACCACCTCTCCCAGTTTGTTACTTCGCATCTCGCTTCAGATGGATTCCTAGCACTGTTTTATACGACTCGTTGGGTTTGGGCTGGACTAGAGTTGCTCAGGAAGAGTCACATATGAATGCCACGTCATCTAAAAGCCCATATTATTGGGCATTGCATCCAACCAGTATTTCCTTATGCCACTTTTTCAGCTTTAATATGGGACTTCAACCCACATATGGATTTCCCCTGACACTATATAATACCTTACACCTCATCAACACCACCATCAATTTTGACTTTTTAACCTGCATATCATTTGAATTGTTTTTCGTGACCTGCAATAGACTAATAGACCCATAGACAGCAATTAACATAGGTGAATGCTAAGGGATACATCTTCCGATATCATCCTACAGCAATGGGTAGCAGCCACTCCCAACTTATAAGTACCCTCTATCTGAGAAAGAACTCTATTGCCATCTTGTGTCTATTAGATCACACTCACACACGCATGCCCACGCTCCCCCCCCCGCCCCCAAAAAGCACACCCCTGGGCTCTTGTGTCCAAATGCTCATAGGCTTCTACACAGTTCCCAAACCCACTAATTCCTACCATATAAGTATTCCTCACACCAATTCCATCACTACAGTACAATGCAAAGAAGCCCCCACTGACACACCATGCTCCATTAACATGATTACAATACTGAGTTGACCCCCCTTAAAGCTTACTCCAATGACAGCCCTTTGTCCAAAATTCTGAATAACCTGACAATTCACCACCGCCTCGTACACTAATCCACAATATCAACACCATAAGACTGAGTTCTCCAGGCTACCCAAGTCCTTCATGCCTGCTTATGTAAGGACATCGATAAAGTGTCCTCAATCCAAACCATAAATGTATTATTCTATGCACGCACAAAAGGAATAAAAAAGCATGATAGACTATGGTTTCACGAACCCTAATAGCCTAATTTATTCCTCACTGTGAAGAGTTTCCCCCATCCCTAGTTATTTGGATTGTTTAAACCCCTAGTCTACCCATAAGGTATGATACTTATGGGTTGGATGTTTACAATGACTTGTGAGACCATCGAATCTATCGGCTCTGCATGTTGTAAACTTTGCTCTTAAGGTATTCTGTCTCTAAACTGAAATTGTTGAGCCTTTGTTCAAGCCTTATCTACCAAAAGAAACCTTATCTTTCCTCTCGAATTATTCCTCATCGACAAGCTACGTCTAATCAGATTCCATGGCAACAGCTTCTACTCACTAAAACAGTATCGTCTTATTCTTAATCTTCTTCCTGCACTATTCCTCCATACGTCTTATAATTTCAAGGCAAGTGCACCAAATAGCTTTCATTCATCTTCAACATTACCTTACATATGTCCCTTCTTCCATTTGATCATAATCAAATACTCGAATTGTTTGACAATATATGTTTTTGTAACCCAATCCTCACTCCAGGCCTTATTGATCATTAGCTTCTCATCAAAGGGAAACAACTTCCACTATAACGATTTATCTCAGACCTTGCGTGATGCAAATCAAACCATGAAGTTCCATCCTTCAACATTAGTGTACTCACCAAATAGTACCCCCAAATCCTCTATAAGCAAAGGGTTACAAGAAAAGGCGGGTTCAACACTAGTGCAAGTTTAATCTCCCCATATACAGCAAAAGGCCTTTTTGTTGCTTCACAAAATTAATGGGACATATGCAGCTACCTCGCAAGAAGGGTTAGGGCTCACTACTGATGAAAAACTTCAGTAGCATGGGATAAGGTAGCACTCCAAGTTTGTAAATCCAATGGTTAGATTGGTAGACCAAGTTTCCAAATTTAGAATAAGGTCGCCAAAGGTTTACAAGCCTGCAATTCAAAGCAAGATAAGTTTTGCTATAAAATAAAATAAAATAAACATCACCCTCAGGACGTAAATAAGGAGGTCATTGAAAATCATCTAGCACCCTACGAAAGCCAGCTGAATAGTGTGAACAATCCCTTCATCAAGAAACTAATTGACATAATTGATATAATACCACCAACATTAATGGATCCTACAGTAAGGAATGCAAAGATACTAACTTCACCTTCACCTATGCAAAGCAAAGACGTAAGTCAATTCTTAGTGGATTGCAACATCTTTAAGAAGAAGCAAATGAGTGATGGAAAGAGAAAATAATAAGAAGTGACAAACATACAAGATTACATTCACAACTGTTGCAAAGCGTAAAAAACAAACAAAATGTTCAGTTCTCCATAATGAATTGCAATTCCACTCATGAAACACATCAAGGTATGTAACCTAACATAAGTCTACAAATACTATCATCAGAATAAGTACGAGAGGAAATACTAAAGCATCTAAGTTCACAAACATGGCCATGACTCATAGATACAAATGCATGCTACATACTAAGGGGAGATTACAAAGTGCTTAGAAGCTGCGAGAAGGGCGATAAGCAAACTTTCCCATGTCCGTAGCCCAGATCCTAAACCTCCATAATCATCTATCCATTCTGATTTAGCAAGCAAAATTTCTACTGTGCAGCGTTATAAGAATTTTTTATTAAAAAACAAGGTAGAGGAGCATGCCTCCTTCTTAAGAAAAGGTCATTCATCAGACTATTGCAACTTGCTCTGGGCTAGTATCGCCCGTGAATTGGAGCAATGTCTGTTGTCAAACATAAGAAGGCCTCAATTTTATTAAGTATTGAGCTAGAACAAAGCTCCTCTCTTTAAGTTGCTGCATTTGATCAGTCTAATTGGAGGTATTATGCGGGTTACCTGGGTTCAAAATTGTCACTTAAGGAGATGATATTTGGCAAGTTCCAGCTAAGCCTTCATATTTGTAGTGTGGGAAGCAACTTGCGCACAACAGAGACGCAATTTTTGAAGTTGTGACGGCATAGTAAAAGCTATAAGCCTGGTAGAGAAATGCAGGAATAGCAAAGCATGATCCATGGCAAGTTAAACTATTTGGCTCAGAGAAGAGAAAAGAAAGCTAGGGTGGACAAATTTGATTTGAAATTCAGCAATGATGCCAAGCCAAACACTCATATTTTGGTTTGTGGTGGAGGGACGATGGCTTAGTGCTTACTGAAGACAAAGTGGTTTTGTATTTTGTCAGGACTGTTGGCCGTTGCAACGTGTATAAAGTAAGGGAACAAAAGTTGCAGCCAACTGCTGCACAAGTGAGAAAAAAAATCTCCTAATATCCGGCTCTAAATCTTGAATCAGTTGGGCTTGCAGAAAATGAATTTAGCCATTCAACACCAGCGAAGTGTTTGCTAAGAATGTAACTGGCAGGAACTCAGGAACTTGAAATCAAGAGCTGTAAGAACTGCATCTTGTGCTACAAACTACAAAATACGAAGGGAGAGAAAATTGAAGTAGCTTCATAAAAAAGACTTCAAAATAATACAGTATTTCTAATATATGGTCTGTGTAAGGATTAAGAAATTTCTGTTATTCTGATCTGGGTATTCTATGGTGAGCAGATGGGGGATCGCCCCGACTTGGATATGCCATGTTTTTGGTGTAATAAACTCCGATACACACATATTTCAGTTTGTGGAAGACTGAAATATAATTAACCTTGCTCAAAAGGCAAAAATTAAAAACCTAATATTCACTACTGTAAAATTTTAAAAGTTTATAAAAGCACTGAGAAATTAGAAGTTTATAAGAGCACCAAGAAATTGCAACATTTTGCATTTTTTTTTTTACACAAAAATAAATTAATAAAATTTGGTGAGAGTTATGGAATACCAAAAATTTTTGTTTCTTCCTGTTAAGAAATGGAAGGGGCACCAAAGCGTTTAGTTTCATACTTCAAACAATCATCCTTCTTTTGGATGGTTGCCATGTGACTATCCCTCCCTTTCTTTAAACAAAACATAAACACCCCCCCTCCCCAACCCAAAAAGAAAAAAAAGAAACACTTCCCCCATGTCATAGGCACAAGATCAGCCATGCTGAGGACTGAAGGAGAAAAAGGTGGAAGAGAAACAACATGACTTCGAATAAATTAAGGGAAATCAATGGCATAGCCAAGGATGACAAAACCAGAGATATAATTTCCACTTAACAGACTCACTGGTGATTATCCACTAGCATAGACCACGAGGAGCCTACAGGGATGAGTTTTTAGCCTACTCTGTCGTCCCCTAGATACCACAAAATCTCTAATTTGAGCACAAGTTGTCTTCCAATGATTGGGATTAGGGGAATGGGGTTATCCAAAACAAGGACTAAACCTTAATTAAGCAATTTGCTTTTGGTGAACTAAATGAGCGTTTGTTGCTTGACATGGTATCATATACATGTATATCGACATAACCATCACCTTAAGGAACTGTCGTACTTTCACAGTCTGCAGCCTTTGTCTCTCCCTACCATGGCCCAGCGTTCAGAAACTTTACAAGGCACCCAAGCCCACAGGCTTACACACCTTATCACGCCCCAAAGAAATTAAGGCATCCACTTGATTGAGGGCCACAAACCCTGGGGCAGCGCACCTCTGGTCTAGCACTCACTTACTTTAAAACCAAGTTGTGCACCGCTACTACGACATTAGAAAGCAACTCAACCTTAGTGTTGGTTCTATAAATGGTCAAGTTGACTGGGCAGAAGATGAGACCACTGATGTTCTTTTCTTCAATTTTAACTCCCCCATCACATATCTAGGATACACTCCTTGATATGATTTAGTGCATCACCTAGTATAAGTTCAACAGATTGCCCAAACATTTCAAGGGAAATCAATTTTATTTCGACTTTTCTGCACTGTGAGTACTGTCTATATAATATGGAGGGAAAAGTATGCAAGTAGGTTCCAATAGAGGTACACCTGACCATAGAGTTTACTTACGAGATTATTACTCTAATCCATGTTAAGAGCTTTAGCTTCTTTTTGAGTACTAGGTTAATTTCTTCGATATAGTTTCCAGTATGAGTTCCTGCTAGTTTGCTGCAAGGCCATGAAGCCAGGTTACATGAACCTTCATTGAAGGTGCATAAGATCTTGATTCCCTTTGTAGGGAAAGTTTCCTTGACTGTAAGAGCAAGGAAGTGCCCCCCATCTTCCTAGTACATATTAGGCACTCAATAATTAAAGAAATCTAATCTAATTTCATTAAGAAATATAAATGAGGGTAGAATACAAAACAATAGCACCTGAAGCAAAATAAAATGATAAACAAGCAACTACATTACCGATACAAGTAGAAAAGCCAGAAAAGGCCCCTTCAAGGGATGGGCGGGGGTGGGGTGAAGCCATGAAGGGGCCGCATGTGTATATATAATGGGTGGAATGGAATTTGAACTTTACCCGATGGCCAACGGGAACAGCAAGGACAAGAGCACCAGAACTGCCCTTCTTAATACACTTGACGGACCACTTGCCCTTGAAACGAACATGAACGGAATCCGGTTTCGGCTCAGCATCTACCTTCACTGAAAGCCAAGTCATTTGAAGCGGAACTAATGCTGGTAGATGGAATGATGAACCAGCACTGGCAGCCTCAATGTCCAAAAGGTCCATGTTGCAGACCACTGCATACAAAACAGGTGCAGTAGGCAGCAGAGAGTGCAGGGCAGATGACGTTCCCTTGGGACAACAAATAAGCTTCAGTCCTTCTTCAATGGCTTTAATGAACAAACATTCCTGATGACACAACTTGGGCTGACCTATTGCTGAAGAAGTTACCTTCAATCAAAAATTATTAAATTTATAATGTGTCTTGCACTGTTGTGCCATAATTTCATAGACTCACCCAACCAGGACAGTAAGATGAGTACAGTCATCTTACAGACAACAGGGATAGATAATTAGAATTCCAAGTGACATTCTGGACGCAAGTATGCTCCCGATGTAAATGACTACAAATTCATAAAACAAAATGAGAAGGAGCACACAGAAAGTGTGTTGGATTCCAATACATCAGATATGTTAAGGTGCAAGGCTACAGTCTCTGCGTGGTTTTTTAATAAACATAATTGTAGAACCTAAAATGCAAATACCAAATAATTACACCTAAAACATACTTATTTGGTTATTGAAAACTTCCTAGTTTCATCTGGGCACATGATAGCACCTAGTTCTTGTAGAGATTTCATCATGCACTATTGGGTGCCTTCTTTCAATCCACTTACTGTTAGCTTTTGCTTGCATAGAAGTGTTATAGCAGCTACTAAGCAAATGTCAGGTTCCAGGTTGCATTCTTGTAATCTCAATTTATCAGTTATGTAATCTTCACCAATCCCTGTTCACTACTCTGTGCATGTTCCGATACAAACCCTTAACAGAAAATATTTGTTTCTTGCCTTACTCTAAGTGCCTAACAGCAAACTAGTTCCTCTGAACATCCAACTCCCAAATCCACCCAATTTTTGATGCCCAAATTTGCCCAACAAAGCAACCTATTTAGGACTTGCTATTATCATGCACATATGCTAGACTTTCAGTTTGAGCTTATCGTTGGGTGCCCGCGAGGGAGGGGTGGGGGGCAAACACATGATGCAGCAGGAAATTTTCAACCAATTAAACAAAAAGAGAAGTAGGCAGCTGATAAATGATATGATCTTACCCTGAAAGAGCATTCCAGATCCTTGTTTGAGTAGCCATCCGATTCTTGGAGGAAAACTTGCTTCTTCTCTCCAGTAATTATACCCTAGTATTAACATATAACAGCAGAATATTAAGCCTCACTGACTGTTCATTCAATACAGGAAGATGTATGGATTCTATGATATTTAGTTCAGATAAAAAGGGCTTACGATCATAGGATGACTTGTAATAACACAATCTTCGATACTTCGAGGACCTCTGCATGCCAAAATAACCCTTATCTTCTCATTTTGGAATCTCTCCTTCCGACGGGAAGTCACGTAGGTAGGAATCGAAAGAGGGACACTAAATGAGTAACGTTCTCGTTCCTCATCAATTGTGGCAAAATCCTGAATGTAGGAGACCGCAACATCGGCTAGTGTACCACCCTTATAGGAAGCCTTGACCTTGAGAGATTTAAAGGATAAAGTATCAGAATGAAGACTCTAATAATATTAAAAACAAAGGGAGAAAACCCAGCCAAGATGGTAACTACCGGAGGCAAAGAAACTAAGTAAAGATTGTTTGAATGTGGCCTACAGTTAGCAAGTTCATCTTTATGCAATGTTGCTGGACCGATCCCATAAACTCTCATTTCATAGCGCACAAGAGCACCCTGCATTACAAAACAGAATAAAATAAAATAAATTAAGGAAGGATCTTCCATATTCGTCAATCACAGCCCTCCCCCGGGGGGGGGGTTGGCTTTGATTTCACATTTCACTCATTTCTCTGACTAACCATAAACAAGCTACTCAGATCCCAACAGAATAATGCCTCCATCACATGTTTCGCACTTTACTTAATCGACAATCATATAAAATTTCACTGAATTCTAAACCCTAAAACCAGAACATATATATATATATATATATATATATATATATATATATATATATATATATATATATATGCATAAAATATACACCCATCAGAAATTTAAGTAGAAGCAACCGAATGTTTGACGCACCTGATGACCAACAGGAACGGCTAAGATGACAGGATAATCCGTGTACTGGTCCTCGACGAACCAACTAGCCTTGAATCGAACACTGATGGATGATGGCAGCGGGTCCATGTTTGCCTCTGCAAGGACCTTCACCGACACGCGCGTAAGCTGGAGAGGGACCAACGTCGGAACGCCTCCGCCGGAGATATGGCCAGCCACCTCCGCGTAAATCAGCGGAGCCGTCGGAAACACCGACTGATAAGATGATGATGATGACTGTTCCACGGCGGCGCTAGGGTTGAGGAGTTTGAGCCCGCCCTTGACTGCATTGATGAATACGTTGCCATCGTACGTCGTTCCTTCCACCATTGTTCACTCGCTGCAGAAAGAAAGCAGTATGCACAAAGGGCCTTATGGGCTTGTCACTTTCAGTACTTATTTTATATATATATATATATATATATATATATATATATATATATATATATATATATATATAAAATACTCTCTTTTACCGTATTACAAAAAAAGAGGCAGGCTTGCACGAGAAGCCACATTAGACCTTTTTGGAGTTTCCGATGGGGAAGAGAGGATCCTTAATTTATTTCAAAATAATTTAATATTTACTTTTATTATTATATATAAATCATATATTATGGATTATAAATTATAGATATAGTTACAAACTAGCTTGTACCAATGCTCTTATATAGGACATTTATATTTTAAAATATAACTTAGGTATAATTAGTTCTAAAATTAAAAATAAATAATTTAGTAGTCTAAATAATTAATTTTAGTTCACAATGTAAATAGTAAAAAATTGTTCTTATCATAATCTTTTATTTCAATAGAAAAATCAATATATTCAATTCTTCAAAAGCATATCAGGAAGATATTATGTATGAATTTAGATAGAGATGTTGCAAATTTCAAAAAATACATAATATATAGCAATGATAACATGATAAAATTATACAATAAAAAACATAATATAGATATTTAGATATATACATAGAGCAAAATATTAAGAAGTAGTATAATTAAAACGAAACAATACATAATAACTAATACCCAAAAAGAGTAAAACATTAAAAATTTTATTATAAATTTAACTCTTATCTCCTTAAAATTTGAAACTATTTTTTTTCCTATATCTTATTTTTAAAACTCGAAAAAAGTTATAAAGATTATCATCAATATGATTCTATATTTTTTTTTTTTTTTAATGTGATCCTATGGAAAGTTAGGTTATGGTGTAGACCTCAAGGATTTTAAGGTTTACGGTTGGTTTGAAGATTTATACCTTGTAGGTTTAAGGCTATTGTTTTGGGTTTAGGGTTTAATATACTTTTTGATTTAATATTCATATATTGATCGATATTTTAAACTGCTCATATTGACATGTAGTTTAATACTTACACGAGTTGAAATATAAGATAAGCGCTTGAACTATTGGTTTTATATTATAAATAATTAATCTTGATATTTAAATATTAAAACTAATTAAAATCATCATTTAGAATATAGCAGTGAACTCCAAAAAAATAAAATATATCTTCTAATTTTTACTATATATATATACTACTTATAAATTATTTTAATTTTTATTATTAGGATTCATAAATATAACTTATCAATGTAGCTAAAGTTTTCTATCCTGCACAAAATAATTTAAACATGGCTACTTATTCTTTTTAGGAATCAAGTTCATTATTATCTTTCTAATATATGCATAAAAATTGATGTTGATGTTTTCAATGTTAAATATGGATTTTGTTTTTAAAATTTTGTTTGCAAACAATATTTATTTTTAAAAATGTTAACATTTTCAACTTTATATATAACTAGCTTGTACCCGTGCTCTTGCACAGGCCATTTAAATTTTAAAATAGAACGTAGGTATAATTAGTTATAAAATGAAAAAGAAATAATTTGATAGTCTAAATAATTAATTTTAGTTCACAACGTAAATAGGAAAAATTTGTTATTATCATAATCTTCTATTTCAATAGAAAAAGTAACATATTCAATCCCTCAAAAGCACATTAGGAGGATATCATCATATATCATCATATCACATATCATATCATATATCATATATCATATATCATATCATATCATATCATTCATATATATATATATATATATATATATATATATATATATATATATATATATATATTAAAAGTTTGATACAAATAATATATGAATGACATGTGATATCTCATATGGCACAAAGTAATGACTTGTCAAATTGCAATTGAAGTTAGATACAAATAATGTATGAATGACATGTGGCATCTCACATGGCACAAAGTAATGACTTGCCAAATTGCAATTGGTGGATGTTAATTGAGGCATATTAATCAATATTAATGCTATTAATTAGAGTTTATTGTAATACTATTAATTAAAATATTTATTGCATGGTTTTATACTCCTAACTTATTTTAAGTTTTGAGTAAGTCCCCATACGGTTAACTTGATATGCAATAATTGATTTTTGTATTTCAACTTGATTCATTTTATTTTTCAATATTAATAGAATAGAATTAGATAAGAGAATTAAAGTTTACCTTAATCTTAATTGTTGCTACTTATTTATTTTTTTAAGAGGTTAGATCGTGAAGTCATTGTAAATGAATAAAAGCTTATTGCCATATAATAGTTTGATCACATAGTATAATTTATGAATGATGTATACGACAACTTGAATAAAGGTTATGTTAGATTAGTTGGATACAAGAATATTCTTCTCAGTTGAAAAGTAACTTTTTATATATTTTATACAGAGTAATCTGTAAGGTTGTAATATAATTTTTATAAAATTAAGTCAAATTAAAATATAATCCATTTAACTCATAAAAAATATCCATTACAAATGAATTAGACGTGTGATGAATTATTAAAAAATGATAAATGATAAATCATTATCATATAAAAACAACATAAATTTAGAGTGATTTTAAACAAAAATCAAAAGGAAACAATAATTATGTCATTATAAATCTACTTTAAAAGCAATATATTTTTATTAATTATTTGTACGAATAATATTAAAGCAAAAATTGACTAACGTCCTTGTATCGCAAGGGTATAGCACTAGTATATATATATATTAAAAGTTGGATTGAACTCATGTATAAGCGACACATAGAATGCCACATAGGATATCATATAGGGTGCCACTTTTGATGAAAATGTCATGTAGGATAGCAGCTAATTTCTCAAATGTTCAAGAATATTAATTTGTTTTGCATTGTGAAAATATGTTGACGTTGTTCATATTGAAACAAATATAAGATGTTCTTATCGTAAAATTTGCTAGCATGACAATTCGGTCCAGTCTGATTTTTTCGATCCAGTTCTGGTCCGGTCTTTAACTTATTCGGTCTAATCCACGGTTCATAACTTCTCTCTCATTCGGTCATCAGTTCAACCCTCCGGTCTAAGTTGGATCGATGAACGCCCCTGTATACCGTCTCAGTAAGATTGTGTTTTAGACATTTAAGACTTTTAAGTTGCTTAATATTATTAAAACTTATATTTATTCACATTGTGTAACAAATAAAATTTTCAAATATAGAGGGATATCAAATAAACTATCCCTCATTTTTTTGGATTGTTGTATCATTTAGGCCATGTTCTTTTCGTTGGAAAATTACAGATGTGACATGGGTGAGAGTGGAAAAGGGATGGAAGGAGTGGGTGAGAGTGGATAGAAGTATTTTTTTTTTTTTTAAAGTGTGGAAAAGGGGGGAATGAGTGGGAAGAAGTGGGAAGGATTTGAATGAAGCAAGAGAATTGATGTAAGTTACGTATTTTGTTTTTTTAATGTAATATTTGATTTGTGATAGTAATTACCGATGATAAAAAAAATTTTAGAATGAAAAAATATTTTTCCGTGTTGACTCAGGTACGAAATATTGTTTCGTGGCCGTTGTTACCCCAAAATATTGTAATTTTCGTTATTCGTAAAACAAATTACGGATATATTTTTTCATACATTAACCAAATACGAACAACGAAAAAATACACATATGTCCAGGCTTTGTTCTTTTCGTTGGTAAATCCAAATTTGCCAACCTTAACCCATTTCAACCTACATCAATCCACTTCATGAACTTCAATGAAAAAAAAAATTTCAACTTTGATAAATTTCAATCCACTTCAACCAACTTTAACCTATTTCTCACTATTTTAACAAATTTTTACCCATTATACACAAAAAATTCAACCAATTTCAAGCCACTTTAATCTACTTCAACCAACTTCAACTCACGCTGATAAAAAATACCAACCTCAACCTACTTTAACCTACTTTAACAAAAAAATATATATTTCAACCTACTCTAACCCACTTCTATCAATATCAACTAACTTCATCTATTTACCAACTCATATTTCCGAACGAAAAGAACAAACCCTCAGTACACGAAAAATAATCATCTACTATTTGTGTGAAGAATTTTCAATATTTTGTTACTAAGGGGCACCCACCAAAAAAAAAAATCGTTCAAAATATACATATAATATATCTGCACTTCCTGTCACGAATTACAAACAACGCCAAAAAAATGTACACATTCCTTCATTATGCCCGAAAAAATCTAAAAATTTGGCCCCAAATTACGATGAACAAAAAATCATCCATGTTTTGATGACCTATATCAAATATTTCGTAACCAACGCAAAAAAAATAAATTTAAGCATATTTTCCATATGCAGAATCAAGCCCAAGATAGCTATCAATCACAACAAACTAATATTTGCTTAACAAAGCAGAAAAAATTATTTCTTCAATATATATAACAAAAATTACGCCATCCACAATTTTCCGACACGACTAACAAATATTTCTATAACATTCGAAAAATAAATAAAACTTTTCATAATTATTATCAAACTATTCATACACACAATTATATAAATTATAAAAGTTTTCAAAATATAAAAAATAATAGTTATATATGGGAGTGAGAAGAAGTTGGTGAAAGATGTGAGAGTGGAAAGAAGTGGGAATGAGTGGGATTTTTTTAAAGTGTGGAAATATGTGGGAAAGGGGGAAGGAGTGAGTGAAAGTGGAAATTAGTGGATTGGGTCTATTAAACTGTGAAAAGAACAAGCCTTAATATGAAGTGTGAAAAAGTTTTAACTAGACTTCTTTACTCACAACCTACATTAGTTCTAAAGTGTATCGTGCTTTAATTCGTACGACAATTTTCAACCGAGCCAATAAATTAACGGATTTATATGATACAAGGAGGTTCTCGGCTCAAACATTGTGAAGTATTCACCTATTTATTTGTTAGTGTTTCGTTCTTCATCTTATCTTTCTTTTTTTTTTTTTTGTGGTAACAAGTACCCACTTTTTTGAGATGGGAAAATCCAATTCATGTATTAGGATTTTTTTCCGCCTAATGAGTGATTATAGTGCTAGAGATTTTTTAATACATCAAGGGTAAAAAGGGTTTCCTTTTGAGCAAGCAAGAATAATGATATGGTTGTGGTTGTGCTTAGTCCAACTTAGATTTGTGCATGTATTTTTCCTCTGTCAATCTGATCCGTAAGGCATTCTTACGAGTGTAACAGCGCCATAGTGATCGGGGCAGGAAGCACTCTATTCCAGGCCCATAAGTTCTTAAAACCTAACCCCTAACCTTGTTGGCCTTAAGTATCTTAGTCTACCTGAGTTGTACAAAATAGCGCTGGGAACCTAACTTGTTCCACAAGAGCCATCTCATGGCTTCACCCATTGAGGCTAAGGTAGTTGAGGGAAGGAGAGTAGTTTGTATATGGTAAACTAGAAGAGTCAACAAGACGGATTTAATAAGGGTAGCTATGCCAACAAAATTTAGAAATTTGGTTTGCCAACCTACAAGTTTTTGTTTAAATTCGTCGAGAATAAACTCATTCAGTCGGGCGACGTTTATGTGTTATTAGTGGAATCCCGAAGTATTTCCCAAAGGAAATCGAAGCAAGAATGTGTGATAACCCGGTTAGTGTACATCACAACTTGTGATGTAGATATTTAGGAAAAATTAGTTGAGATTTAGATAGATTTATTTGAAGACTTGCTTGTTGATCAAATTTATTAAGGTTCCTGTTGGGGAGATCCAAGAAAAGAGCTCACTTCAACCAAAGTCCATGGCAACAAGCCCAAGTGAGGTTCCATCCTAAAACTAATTGGCAGTAGAAGGAGTAGTCCACTTGACTTATATCTCATGACTCTTTTTTTCAAACTCCTGATGTGGGACTTTATTACTCATATGAAGTGTGATATTCCCAACAATCTCCCCCTCACACATGAGTCTCTTCTACACCACATCAACGCACAAGCTCCCCCTTGAGTGGAAGCCTTTGCCAAGGTATCAAGCCACTATCAAGAGCTTATCCACGCCATCGAGCCACGCTGCAGCACACGTATTACCGCTCGATCAACACCTGTGCGTCACACTTCACCAAGCTCGTCCATGGGGTCCACCATGCCACACCTTTGTCGCCTAGCCGAACGTACCATCGGCTCTGACACCACTTGTTGGGGAGATCCAAGAAAGGAGCCCACTTCAACCAAGGTCCATGGCAACAAACCCAAGTGAGGTTCCATCCTAAAACCAATTGGCAATAGAAGGAGTAGCCCACTTGACTTATATACCATGACTCTTCTTTTCAAACTCCCGATGTGGGACTTCATTACTCATATGTGTGATATTCCCAATAGTTCCAACACATGACATTATAGGTTGGGATGAGTGACATAACCAAAGAGGAACTTCATTACTCATATGTGTGATATTCCCAACAGTTCCAACACATGACATTATAGGTTGGGATGAGTGACATAACCAAAGAGGATGACATTTTCTACGTTAAACACATGTTAAACTTGGAAGTGACTAATTTTGAAAGGTTTCCACCGACCATAGTCATTCCCCTCTGGATCATTTGGGATAGTCTTTTCACCCATGAGGTAAAAATATATTGAGACAGAGGGTATGCTCGACGGATTCTTGAGAGTTCCTAAAATGTCTCACCTACAGTGCCGTTCCATAGAACTTGAAGGTCAATTTTGATTGCCATATGCTTGATTTTGGTTGTGTCACATACAGTTGGTTGGCATTGGAATTTGGAGATTAGACATAAAGAGTTTGGTCTATTGGCCTAAGCACGTTGAAACCTACCACCATTGCCAGTCCGCCCTTCATTCATGGAGATTAGACGGAAAGGGATCCCACATCACCTTGATTATCAAATAATCTTTGTGATTTTTGTTGGGATGACTTACATAGTCTTGTATTCTTGTACTTATTTTTTGTTTTTGTTGGGAAGGTGGGGGAAGATGCAAAACCAATTAAGTTATATACTTGACCACTTTACCACTTAACATGTAACTAACCCAAATACTTGGGAGTCATTTGGTTCATCTTCTTTTTTTATCTAGATATGAGAATGGAATAATTGATTCTCATATTTGATGCTTGCGTCACGTCTTTTTTATTGAAATCAAGTTCTTGAAGAATCATTGAAACGTCCTGATGCAGGTTTTGAGGAAAGCTTCATTTTTCTCTTTATTACATGAACTCATACCTTCATAATTAAACTTTTTTTTCATTTCATAGGACGAATTAAATAAATAACATTACAAATCAAACCCTTTTCTATACCTTTTGGTTTCATTCGTAATTCATTTTGTTCCAACCTTTGGACCACAAGATGAACCCAAAAAAAATAATGTTAGAAATCAAAATTCTTTTCCGTACGTCTTAGTTTTATTCCTAATTCCATCCCATTTCAAATTTTTGAAACCAAATAACCCTAACATAGGTTTGAAAAACCCTTTCCCTTAACTTTCCTCCTTCTTTTTAGAAGTTTTCCACTAAAAATTCAATAAATTTCATCTGAATTTATCTCCCCCACAGAAAATTGTTCGAGTGATGATTTCAAATGCATATACAAAGAAATCAAGACTTCGTCTTTTGCATACTTCACTTCGGCCTTGCATCTAACCATTGATTATAAACGCAACTATTATCTATTATCATGTGTCTGTAATATTCAATCATAGTGACTGTTCATACGTTCAATTATCCTCTCCTTGTTAGATATGTAGGTTGTGATCATATGCTAAGTTCATGATCATAAGTTATGAGCTAATGAAACGCGATGGATAATTAAATTTTGAACACTATGACACCCTTTGAGCGACAACTTACATGGGAGCTCTATCCAATGTTAATTCTTGATGAATAAACATATCAAATTAATTGGCATTTGGATGAGTATTAGAGTATACATATATCGAGTTTTATAGCCTAGTTTCCTTGCTGCGTACATCGACAATTCAACCTAACCTGGAGAACTGCTTGAGATATCGAGTTACTATAATTTGATCAATTAGATTAGTTGGTAAATTAAATTAGAAAAGCTTCATAGGTCTAATGCCTTTAGGCCCTTTATATAGCTCAGGATTTGGTCCCACAACAAAAGCAGAGACTGCATAGTGGGAGTGGGCAACATACTGGGTATTCATTTGGTCAAGCGGGCCAGTCCATTTAAATAATGACCAATAAAAGATCGGATCAATAATGGACTAAGCCAATAGTGGGTCTGGCAATTAAAGCATAGTAACAACCCGGATTAGGTCGGCCAATTGACGGACCTTTTAGTGACTTATTATTTTTTCAGCCTACTTAGCACACTAGTTTACATGTTCCAATTAGTTAAACTTGTTACCCACGCTCTATATATAACAATAATTATTATACACAATTTTTTTTATGCAAGTTGGTTTCATTTGAAAACGGTCAAAAGCGGCCCGCCCATAGGCCGACCCGACTCGTTTATTTATACAAAACGTCCGACTCAGACCAAATGGTTAACGCACCGACCATGACCCAATCCAATCCACTTTGTAAGCGGGCCACCCTAACCCGAGCCGACTTGGTCCATTACCCACCCTTCTTGCCTAGGGTTCCACTAGCTTAGACAAATAGATATTTCAGTGATTATTAACACTTTCAACCAAATTATACATAGATGAATACGTGTTTTAAACAAATTGAATGGGCGAAGATATCTTTAAATTAGTACACCAATGATAATAGATGGTACATCTAAGACATACGAAGGTTCTAAAGTCATTACTAAAAACAATGAGAAAAAAAGAAAACATAGATATTATTTGGAAAAATTACATATGGATGTTAGCAGTAAATGTAAATAAGAAAATACTAGGATTGTGCCAAATATTCCATGAGTTGGTGAATTACACATTATTAAATATAGATATATCCAAATATCCAAATCAATGAAGAAAGAAAATAATAATTATATTGTTATAGAATTATTATTCTATTTCAAAAATAACATAGTTTTATTAATTGTCTGTAGCAATAATATTGAAATAAAAATTAACTAATATCCTTGCATCCCAAGTTCCCAACTCACAAGGTATAACAGTGCGCAAGAAAAATTGAGACCCGGACTTTTGCTCTCGCTTGCATTCCCAATCGCTTTCCCCGGACACCCTTGCCGCCGTTCCCTCATCCCAATCACTCGGCTCTTGTAGATAACTCAACTGCTGAAGAAGTCGAGGGATCACAAAAAGATGGACCTGCTCTCAAATGCTTTTTCGTTGCTGGCCCTTGAGGAAGGCGACGACCTTGACAACTTGGGCTCTTCTACAAGCACTGGGGTTTCAGGTAACCCCTCGCTTTCAATACGTTTGCTATACGTTCAACTGTGTAATCTCATTCAGTGTGCCTCTTTGTAGTTTGAAAATTGCAAAACTTTACATCTGGGCAATTTTATAGGTGTGTTCATTTTTTGGGGGAATGTTTAGTTTTAAAAGGGTTTTCATGGATTATGAAAAAGGGTTTAGTTGTTTTAGCGCGAGAAACTAACTTTCATGAAAAAGGTGGACTGCGGATTCTTGATTGACTTGAATGAAAGGTTAAATGGGGAGTCTTCTGTTCTAATGATTATGTGTACCAGAGTTTGTTGGGATCAGGTTGGCAACTTCTTAGTTGTCAGTTGCTACCCACCATGAGATACCAGTTGTAGTGGCTCCTGCAATGAGAATAGGAGATGATGAATGTGGAGTTCAGTTAACCAGTGCTAGAATTGCACTTCTAACTTAGAGAAAAGAAATGCTTCATGGTGATGAGTCTGATGACAATGGTTGTCAATTGACGAAGAGCATTGGCTATAGTGTGGTTGCATCATCTCTTTTTTCATTAGGTACATATTGATTGTGAATTCTAATTTTAGCATGTTGTATTTTTGTTCCTCGAGCCAGTTTTGTATTATAAAACTTCAAGCTTCTACTTTGTAATGAGCGTTTATTTGCTCAAACTCTTGATTTCAATCAGAATATCTGTATCAGATTTTGGTTGCTCTGACATATATGTGAACGCTTACGCTCTAGTTCTAGGCAAATAGCATGAGAACGTATGAACTGGCCAGGTTTTGAAGCTTGTATACGTGCCTGCATATCGGAAAATATCCACCGTCTTCTCTTATTTCCCTTTCGAACCCACTCTTGTATTTCATCTACCTTCATGTTATTCCATCTTTATCTGGGACTTTTGTTATCTGTCCGTTTTGTCTGTCAATCCCTCTTTCCCTTTTCTGATTATCTACTGTGCCTATCACCATCTGCAGTCTTGAGCATCTTTCTCTTCCTTGTTCTCTATCTATTTCTGCAATTGAATACTGGCATGTTCTTGAATCAGAAATGTAACATCGAACAGGGTTATGCCTCTCAACTGATCAAGGTCTCTGATATTAATTGCTAATATCAGTTCACTTATTTCATGAAACATTATGTTTTTGGCTGCTGAAAGTATATCTGAAGGATTCTTGAGCATGACAAACTTGTGATATACCGGATCCTGTTGGCCATGCACAATTGTTTGCTTATATATCTTATGATCCAGCGGACCCGGGGAACACTGGTAAATGTCCAACTGGCAAGCTAGCAGTGGAAAATGGGGAAAAGAAGGAACAGCATTCAGGCGTTTCCCTGACAGAGTACAAGTTACCACTTGTCTGGATTGACTTAGAAATGACTGGTAAGCTGGCATAGATAATGGCATGTTATGGCTGTCTACGTTGTTGTGGTAGTAACATTATCAAAACATGGCGTCTTCTCACCCTTAACTATTTCTCCTTCATCAAATTTCATGTATAGTCTTATCAGTTGGAAGAGACCATGTATACCAGAATGTTTAATCTGGTCAATTGATTTGAGCTGGGTTGGATGAAGGTGACACTCTTATGGAGGTTTGTTAGGTTGAAATGTGAAAGAATCAGACTAGGGTGAGAGGTGCGTGACCGTCTCATGGCCATAATGTAGATTTGTCAATGGAACGGTTTGTCTTTTTGAAAGGAGTCTATGAAAATTCTGAAAGTTCAGGTTTTTTCAATTCTGCTCCCCATCTCACCTTTTCATTTCCATCTTGTGCTCTATGTGTGTTTGGATTATATTAGTTTTCTTGTATCGCCTGTGTCTACTATTACGTGGAGAAAAACAAGTCTTTTTCCAAATGACAAAAGCTTGGAACCATCCAAAACACATCTTTGTGGTGTAAAGTTGCAAGTGTTTACCAGTTGGTCATTCTAGGGCAGCCTCATTTACCAAAATAAATAAAGAAAGAATATAGTATACGAACTGAAGATGGAAAAATTGTGTCTAGAAGTAATATAAATGAAAAATAATTTTGGGATCTGATGTATTTAGTTTTTGATTGGAAAACTTAGTCTTCTTATGAAGCTGTTTTTCAGTTTGTATTATTCTGGAAAACATTCTTTTCCTTGTTCTGAACCCCCTCCCCCAAGTAAGGTCTCCACATTTTCATTCTTTTTCCATTCAAACAACAAAGCCTTTGTTTTCAAGTAACTGTGGACAGGCTAACTAGATAACTGGATGCAAGAGGCAGGACTCTACAGTCTACATCAAGCATATTTTAATATTCTATCATTCCTCTCTGGTCAGACCAAATACAACTGACAAATTGCTAACAGATATGGTCCACTGCACCTTTGCCTTATCTGCTCCAAATCCAGCTTAGCGCTGTCACCTGTGGTCCATATTTTTGGCATAGTGAACCACAAAACTTGCTACATTTCGCGAACTACATGCTCTAAAGTCATTGAGGAATAGACAATGGAGTAACAGATTGGGAACTTGTCTCAGCATTCATCACATTTGAGGTTCACAGATATGTCTTTAGAGGGTCCTCAAGATCTTACCTAGCTTTCATAAAGCTGTTTAATAGTTATTTTATTTATCATCATATCCGGGTTATGACTTTTATCTCGAATAGAGTTTTGCTTTTCTAAGTACTTTTGGTCGGGCTAAGGAATGGTGCTGCCTAGTCAATGAGAAAGTAGATTAGTGTAGAACTATGGATTTCCATGGCAGCTCATCAAGAAATGGTGCTGTTAAAAGCCTACAGTGGAGATATAGGTGTTGTCCAGGTCCTCATCAACAGGTCTTCTGTCCAAGACACACAAAAAAATGAAAGTGAATAATGGAATTTCTAGCGTTGACATGCACACGGAACAGGAGCATCTTTGGTGCATGAATTAAAAAGTGGTTGAGAAAGCCTATTGACCAAGGGAGTCGTCGTTTTTGGATATTTTCTGAAAGGGTATCTAAACAGATAATGGATCTTGTGGCCAACTGAAACTAAGGAAGGTGTCAGAACCTAGGAGATGATTTTCCATGTAAGCATCTTGGCATAGACTCGATTCCATTGGAAGGCTGCACTCATTCTTGGGTTTGTTTCATAGAGAAGATGATTCAAGCTGAAGGCACCATAATCATCTACTCAACCACCAAGCCCCAAGGACTGTCCTAATTCCTAAATGAGGTCTTGATCTGCTGCTTTTCAAGCACAAGCCTTGATGGGCAATTGCAGTTTGCCATGATTGTGATGTGGATTCTTTGTGCTCATATTATTTGTTATATCATTGAATTGTTGAATATCTAAGTTGTATTTATTTTCTTTTCTTTGCTCTGTTGTTTTACCTCGATCTGTGGCCCTTTAACTGTTTCTCTCACCTCTCAGTAGAAGGAAATAGGGTTGATCATCTGATCCATGCAAGCTATTGTCAAGCCTGAAGTGTATCATTTCTTGTAACCCCTCTGTTTAGTAAATGAGCGCAATGAAGTAACTGTTTGCATTTCAATTTGTGAAAGCACTGCACAGAAATTTTAAAAGGTTGCTAGAGGATCATCTTCAGATGCTTTCATCTGCCTGGGTATATGTCTATGTGCAGAACTGCAGACAGGAGAATTATGTGAAGTTGTGTCTACATAAGACTTCTTTGTTTCGCGCACGCGCGCGCGCACACACACACACACATGTATATATATATATATATATATATATACACGCACACGTATACACACACACACACACACACACACACACACACACATATATGTGTGTGTGTGTGTGTGTGTGTGTGTGTGAGTGAGTGTCGGGGGGAGGGGGTGTGCTTCTACATGGATGAAGCACACGCATGGTTGCTTCTAATGGTCAGCAACTGAGATAGCAGCCCTCATTCAATTCTTTATGTTACTTATTGCTCGTCATGCATATCATCAATGTGTATTTTTTTGGGGATTTCCTTGCACACATCTACTGTTTACCTTCTGCATTAATTAAAGAATCATAAATGTCACTTTTGCTTTTCTTTTATGATTTTTTTCTAAGTGGATCCTTGATGCATGCTGCATCAATTTTCTTGGGTTCAGTACCCCTGTGAATATTCTTAATTTAGGTGTCTTGGGAAAAGGAGAACTGAGTAGACATGTTCTATTACAGTAATCTAGTCCTCAGGCAGGTGTCCAGACATAGTTATCTCCTTCAGCATTCTTATCTGGAATAGTTCTAGTCCTGTGCGTCCATAACTGATGTTCCATTATACAAGGTTCATGACTAATGAGTCCATGATTTCTTTGTTTGTGCTTCTAATTCTATGCAGGTTTAAACATTGAAGTTGACCGGATACTAGAAATTGCTTGCATAATTACAGATGGCAATTTATCTAAATCTGTGGAGGTTAGACCCAATTTCATACAAGCTCTGTAGCTTCCTTAACATATTAAGATAATTCATCTGTTTGTCTTGGATGAACTAAAACATTTGCCCTTGTTGTTGAATTTATTAAGCATAGTTGCCTAGTGGCTGTCAGCAGCTAGCTGGTAAATGTTACAGTGTACCAGAGACCTAGGTTTGAATTCCTCCGTCATTGACCTTCATGCCTTCTCACAAGGCTACATATGAGCAATGAATCTTTTTGCTGATTGGAACTTATGTTTGTTTCCTATGATTGAGGCATCTCTTTATTGTGGTAAGCTTTCTTAAAGAGCAAAAATGATGCTTGTAGATTTGGGCTTGCTCTATATGTTAAACTTGCATTTTTCTTTTTTCTGTAAATCTATATATTTTTTCTTTTTTATATCAAAGTAGGGGACTGTGCGAGTCAATGAAATCTTTGTATGGATTTAAGCCCTGTTTAATGGATAACAGCCCATCCAACTGACTACATAGCCCTAGCTTCTGCTAACTAGTGTTTTGGCATTTCTCTGTTAGATTGATGGTTCTTAGTTTGATTTGATTAGGTCTTTTGATAGGAATCCATTGGATCTAGCCATGACAGCTTTGTTTATGGCAAAAATAATTTTCCGTTGCTTGTGGAACTTTCTAGAATTCTATGCCTCATGTGCTTTCTGGATGAAGGCATACGTTCAAGAGATCTATCATTGGTTGCAGAAGGATTTTGGGGTTCAAGGAGCATAATGGAGCATAATGTTCTCATCTAGCTGCTATCTTGTATCTTTGCAATTGGTGGAAGTTAATAATTTTATTCTTATCAGAAAAGGCTAGCATATATTAGTGCTTGGGAGATATGGAAAAACAGAATTTGTCCTTGGGACAAGGTGGTTGTTTGCATTGGGACAGTGGCTTTTGCTTCAGCATAATCCAAGTGGAAATGTAGAGCTGTAGTAAATCAATGTGTTCTTGTTCTACTTTATTTTCCTTTTTTTTGGGGGTCCAGGACAAATTTGCCAATGGTTTTTTAGCTTTTCCTATCTTGGAATGGGGTTAGGGGAGAAATCAAGCTGATCTTGTTTTACCTATTGACCTTTTCTTTATTCATTTTAAACCAACATAAATGAAGCCTTTACCCACCATGTGAGTTCGGTTTTGTGGATTAGCCAGTAGTAAAGCAGCACTTGGGAACCCATTGTCAAATTCCGAACAGTCTTAAATTGGTGGAAAGCAGAAAGCCTAGAGGTGTAAAAAGCAGTACTGACATAGTATCACTCTGAAATTCTGAAATGAAGGCTTCTTAAATTTATGAGGTGTAGTCCAAATTTGCAGAATAGAAACCTATTGAAGACTGATCTTGCAATCAATTAACAATTCTATCAGGTTCAAGCAAAACCACCCGAAAAGAAATTAATCGAAACACTCTAAGCGGAAGAGAAAGCACCACCCATTAGAAGAGACTGCAGATAAACTATTGCAAATGAAGAGAGAATATTTTGCAATCAATTAACAATTCTATCAGGTTCAAGCAAAGCCACCCGAAAAGAAATTAATCGAAACACTCTAAGCGGAAGAGAATCTGCCCATTGTGATCGATTTTATCTCTCTAGCCTTGTCCTATTTAGTAGGCAGTGCTTTGTTGGAGGATTAATAAATTTCCGAAGAGACTTTTACACATATTGGCTCACCCTTTCCCTGTCTGCCTTTGTTATGGCCTCTCTATGTTTCTGTATCTTAGAAATATAATATAAACTAATTCTTTCTAGTATTTCCTCATTTCATGCCTATGCAGTCACGATAAATTGTGGCTTTATTAACTAATAACAATGTTTTACTGTCCCATCATCAAAATATTAAGGGGACCATTCTTTTGGTTATTGATTCTACATCCAGGGCCCAGATTTGGTTATCCATCAATCACAGGAATGCTTAGACAAGATGGGGGATTGGTGTCAAGAACACCATGGAGCTAGTGGTAAGAAAATCCTGCTCTGCCATTAGCATGGCATGAATCATGATATGATGCATGGAATGTGGTTGAATTAAGATGTGTAACCTTTGGGGTTTCCAGTGTTGTATTCTCTATTCTGTTGCTCCACAGTATTCAATGTAGGCTCAGTTGCTGGGTTCCATTGCTGACACTTAGCTCTGTTCAGGCTTGACGAAAAAGGTCCTGAAGAGTATGATCAGTGAACGAGAAGCTGAGAAGGAGGTATGCTGAAAAATTAATCATGTATCAGGCATTGTTTTCTTCTTTTTTCTTAAAAAAATATTGAATTGTTGGTATATATTCTCAATATTCCCCCTCCACTTTTGCAAAATAGTTTCTTCTCATATGCAGCTGAGTTCTCATGCAATGGGACACATAAATGTCAAATTTCTGAATGACACTGTTTAGATTTGAGCATCTGTGCACCCCTCCCTTTCCCCCAACAAAAAGAAAAAGAGGAAGAGGAAAGGGGAAATGCAACAACTAAAATGCAGTAATTCCTCTGCCCTGGGCCGGGATGTCTTTCGTCCACATGTGTTTGTCTTTTCTAATTTTACCCATCAGAATTTGTTCATAAGGGTATCCTTTTGCATCTGTAGTTTCGCTTTCGAGTTTCTATAATTTTAACCCCTGCTTAGTTTCTTTGGAAGGAGCTTAGGTTTGGATTATAGCTACCGGATTCTCATAACCTCCCAGCGTACCTCGAATCGGTTTGCGCGAATTAGAGCGCAATACTTTAGTGTACCAGTTCCCCAAATATGGCGAATTCAGCGATCCCATCTCCGACCGCAATAGTATTGCATATTTTCGTGATTCATAGGTCAAACGTTGAAGAAAATGGAAGGATTTTCAGATTGCCATGAATGATCAAGCTTTTTACAGAGCAAAACGAGAATAAGAGAGAGAGTGAGAGAGAAATAAGGATTAATGTGAAAATGTTGCCCTACGTGGGGGGGCGGAAGAGAGAGAACCTTTATTATTAAATCATTTTATGAGTCTCTATGATATGTGAAATTTTGAATTGGAGGACTAGATGTACTAATAACGACCCTCGCGTACCAGATTCTCCATTAGGCAGCGAATTACGTGTCCGAATCCGTCCCCTGTACCGGGGCGTGCCACATTCTAGGCAACTATGGTTTGGATGTTAGCAAAAATCGTTTAGTGTGTAATAGTTTTTATGCCAACACTGATATTCAAATATGTGCGTTATTGTTCTGTTATTAGAAGTCATATAACTTTTTTGATGAGTAATTAAAAATTTGATTGACTCTAATTGAATGTTATCTATCTACAAAAGGGGCAACTGCAAAGAGCAATCGAAAGTCATATTTAAAAAACACCAAGGGGATATCACTCATGTACAAAAGGTGGCAAATGCAAAAATCATAATCCCCTTCAGCTCTCTTGAATTATAATACTATCTACGAAATCTAAGGCAGTCAGATGTCATTCGAATTAAGCACTTGATTCCAACTGATACCAAATTCTTAAAAATGCAAGTTTGAACTCCAAAGATGGCAAATACAAAATTCATAGTCCCCTTCAGCTCTCTTGAATTATAATACTATCTTTGAAATCTAAGTTAAGCACTGCACTCGAACTGATAGAAAATTCTCAAAAATGAAAGTTTGAACTCTTGATAAATATTTACAGTGAAAACTACAATTAATTCTTTTCCTTCCAATTGCTCCACCAAATAGCCTAATGAATGATCTTCAAGTGCATAGAACCTGGCTCTTCTTGAGCCTTCTTCTCCTAGCCACCAATGTTCTTTGATATTCCATGGTTAAACCCATTGCCTTTAAGAGGGAGGATGACGAATGCCACAGAGAAGGAGCTTTAGCATATCCATTGCCGGAATATTACCTGTAGTGGCTGGCAAAGCCCAAAAAGGATCCTTAGACTTCTGGATGACCTTGATAAAAATAAAATATTATTCTTGCAGGACTATATGTTGTATCTATAGGCTTCCTGAATTTGTGGTCTATCTATATGACTTTGCTCAACATCTAGCTTATAGAAGTTCAATTGGAAGTGGTTGATACTGAAGTGCTGAATACATTTTAATGAGTTGCAATGTGCACGGTGAGATCCCATCCCAGTGGATAAATTGAGTCAAATCGTTCGCCCTGTGCAGGTTATAGAATTCGTGAAAAGGCATGTTGGCGCGTATACACCTCTCCTTGCTGGAAACTCAGTGTATGTGGATTATCTATTCCTCAAGGTACTTGAGATTCCTTTCTACCAACGGAATATACTGAGTTGTTGTCTTGTTCTTGAAGAGAGGATGTGTTGTGCGATCATCATCATCATGATCATTAAAGAGCTTTTACCTTCATTTTGCCTCCTGAGTTACGAATTCTGACTGATAAATATCTATCATAGCTCTCTACCAACCCCCCCCCCCCAAAAAAAGAAAAGTAGAAATCTTTTCATTTTTTCATCTCTGATAATAGTTATTCTTATTGAAGAATGTCGCTGCTATGGACTTGGGCATGCTGTGATACTTAATCTAGTCAGTACTAATAAAATGCATGGTTGTTGGCCCACGATGGATTTGGACTGCCATGAATTTGTCCCCCCCCTATGGTTTGGGCCCCCCCCCCCCCGGTGGGTGGGGGGATGGGGTGGTTTGTTGATGGCAGTAGTCCACCCTTATTCTTTTTCGATCCGTGGTTGAAAGGTATTGGGTGGTGCACCGTGGTGCACTATTTTTATCACAAACAAGAAGTAGAAGACAGTGGGATGTTGAGGGATGTTTGCTTTCGTCCACTGTAATGAAAACTTTGAGATTTCCCAATAATGAACTTTTTGTTCCCCTGAATTGCTAAGTACGAAACATCTTTATATGGTCCCAAAAAGAAATGGTAGGTACTTTAGGTACAATCATTGCCGCAAATTTCTTTGAAACCAACAACGAATTAGTGGAATGGTGCAGAGGATAGGAGCAAATAGTCTATTCATGTCATTGGTCTTAGGAGACTGTTGAGATGCTTCTCTAGCCAGGTTCCAAATCCTCTTATCTCACTGTTTAAGTGTCATAGTGCATGCAATGTTGTAAGGTTTATCAATTTCATACCAGCTCAAAAATCTTGGCGGTTAGATACCACCATTTGGTGATTATATGGCATACTCTATACGGGTGAGAACTTCAAGGAAACATTTTCTACCTTAGTTCTTTATTTAGCTGTGGGGGCTGATCAAACACTGAACTGATGCCTGGAGCCTTTCCGGAATGCGTGAATATTTGAAATTGTGGCTATAGGTCTGCATCCTTTGCTAGGAGGGGTAAGGCCACAGGTCTACTTCCATATGGATCTCGCTAGGGCTTGCTTCAGCAGGGTCTGCTCTGATTCTTTTTTTTGGGGGGGGGGGTGTTGGTTGCAGCTTTTCCACTTAAGAAACTTGAAGCATTTGTTTGCCTTGTTTGCATTGTAGGAACATGGTTAATGCTGACAATTCCCCCTCCCCCCAAAAAAGGAAAAATAGCAGAATGTTCTCTCATGTCCTTTGTTATTGGTTTGCTCCTGGTTGAAGCTGGTCTTGAGTTCCTGGAAAATTGCATGACTTCTGCAATAAAATGCAGGATGTTCTCTGCTAACTAAGTGCTTTATGCAGAAATATATGCCGGACTTAGCGAGTATTTTCCCTCATGTCCTCGTAGATGTTAGCAGCGTCAAGGCCCTATGCATGCGGTGGTATCCTAGAGGTAAAAGTTCTCTGTATATACGTGCTGGGTTTGTGCTGTCGAAGTTTTTGGTAGGATGTGTTTTTCAGTTTTTCCCACGTAATTGAAACCGATGAATGAAGTCTTTCCTAGGATCAGGTATTGAACTCTGCTTTTTTATTTCGTGGTCACTAGAAGTGCTGCATGTGTGTATATCATAATAACAGGTCACTCGAATATGCTTTGGGTGGCTCCTGATACTAACACTTGTATAATGGTCATTAACAATGTCTCATGAAATGAAGAACACCACTTGGAGAAGTGGTAACTACCCCTCTCCAATGAGAGAGATGGCGGCTCAAATCCCACCCATTGCAAGCCTTGCCCACATCAAGCGTATGGCTTATTCACTTGACCCCCCAATGCTATAGGCCCTTTCACCCTCCCAGGCCAGGGGTGACCTGCCGGACCCAAAAAAGGGGTCATATGAAATACTTTCACAATCCTTCCGCCTGCTTTTTTTCTGTTGCTTTGTTGGCAAGATTGATGACAAGAAAAAGAACGAGTGACATGTGTTAACCACCATACCCTTAAGCCTTGAGCTAATGATGCATAAGTTCACCGCCGTGCCGCCCCCCCCCCCCCCCCCCCAAAAAAAAGGTTGGGGAAATGAGATGTTCATGATACATCTTGTCTCTGATGTGATGTCATTTTAAGCTGCTGCTCTGTGCTTGTGTTAGTGTGATGTCTCTCTGCTGCTTGTGTTAGGACATGATACTTGATTCTTCTGGTGGCCTGTTTTTCCAGCTCAGAGAAAGGCGCCTCGAAAGGAGAATAGACATAGAGCTATGGATGATATCAGGGAGAGCATAATGGAACTCAAATATTACAAAGAAAACATTTTTAGAGCATCCAAGAAATGATGCAGCACCATTATGATATATCGATACCTTAATTTGAAGATCTTTGACAATGGGCACTCAGTGCTGATGGCAATCTCCTCAGTAACAACTCGTTTTGAGGTTCTCCAACATAAACTGTTTCTATCATAATGCAACCCTTAGTGCTGGAGCCTGGAAGCTAGAAGGTGGGTGTGACAGCTGCAAATTGGAGACTGATGAAACTTTGAAGAGAGAATTTAAACGAGTTAATGTGGACTTCCAAGTCTAGTGTGTGTTTTGTGTAGTGAGAACGGCAAGATTTCATGTCTGGTCTATTATTGACATGCAATCTATAAAACAAACGAGTATTTGTACCTGATTTGGAGACGTCTTCGGCTTGTATATTATTTTCTGTTATATGCTAGAAATTGGAACATGCTGCCCACCGATGTGATACAAATGTCGTGGTATAGTACATCTATACAAATCGTCAAACTCAACTTTATCTCCTCGATTCTTGTTCACCCTCTAGCATGCCAAATCAGTGGCAAATTTGAGATTCTAACCCTTAGGAGTTACAGATTAAATAAGCATAACGTGATTTTTTTATTTTTTTTTGGGGGTTGGGGGGGGGGGGGGGGGGGGGATAAAGGGTATGTTATATTAACACCAAACCAAGAGCCATCATATAGAAAACCCAAAGGGAGAACAAAAGGACCAAGCCTTGAAGCCAACATTGAGAGTTGTTACTTCAGTTTCCTATTCTTGATTCTATTGAGTATAAATCTCAATCTTAAACTGATTGTGTATTTACAATTCTCCACAGATGATAGCATGGTACTTTCCCTGCGAGCAAAAGTTCTGCTATTTCTCTTTGCCCCTAAGCAAATTGTGTAGTTGATTTCTTGCTCATTTAGTATTTTTTTTTAATTTTGAAAACCATCAATATCTATATTTTTTTTGATCATGAGTTAGGTAAGTCTCAAAATAAAATACCATAGGCAACGTACAAAGGGTTGCTGAACAAACATCTAACACTTCTGTTATAATATCAAAAAATGAAAACTTACCATATGTGAAGCGTACATTCAAATCGATGAATGTCGAATGCAAAAGAACAAAAAAGTTACCATATATAAAATAATTTGCATTCCCGCTTTGAGTGTCTCACTCTCACTCTTTGAAATTGCCGGCTAGCCGTTGCAACCGACCTCGGAGCCGAATCACACTATCACAGCTACTGATCGCTGGGTTTCTTGAACCACATCACCCTAATCCGCAACCCTCACCTCAAGCATTACGAATGTTTACTCCTCAGAGAGAGGCGCCACCGACGCCGGTGAATTCTTTGCCGAGAACGCCGTCAAGGACTAGCTCCTTGGCCGGATCTCAATCCACGTCAGTGGCCGCCAACGCCGCTTCCAAGTTCGGCGTCGTTGGAGAATGTCGGAAAGGGGTTAGGGTTAGGGTTCGAGAATGGGAGAAATGAGGATTGGAGGAGGTTCAAGGAGGCAGGCCTGTTGGACGAGTCGGTAATGGAGAAGAAGGATTGCCAGGCTTTGCTTGAGAAGATCTCCCGGCTTGAAAGAGAGGTTAGTATGAGAATTTAGTTAATATAAAAGCCGAAAGGCGTAGATTCTTCGTTGTATGTGCTGACATTTGTAGATTGTACTGGGTTGCTATTTCTTGGAGTTTAATTTTGAGTGAGGGAGATTCACTACTTGTATTGATGGCTTGATGCGATTTATGAAACTGTGTGGCTAATTTTTCTGGAGTTTAAAGAGTTTGTGAAGGGCTTAAGTTTGATGAGTGGTAAGCGTGGACTAATTGCATGTTTGCCCGTATATTATATCATTAATGAATACAGGAGGTACAACGCCAATCCCTTGCTATGTTTATAATTATCTTCAGGGAATTGTTTGTTGACCAAAATTATTGCTCATACTGGTATTTAAACTCTTCCTAGGACATCAAAAACGGTGCAACTCCTAATCTTTTGAAGATATTGAAGAAGTTACTATGGTTCTTGAAGGAGAAGAATTTTCTTTGTAGTGAGTTAACTATGAATAATGAATGCCCCTTTAAAACATTCCTTTCAAGACGTTCTATGGAGAAAAGGTGGAGCCCAAATTGAAATCCACATGTATTGCCTAAGAATCATG
This sequence comes from Carnegiea gigantea, assembly GCA_029747015.1. Lineage (NCBI taxonomy): Eukaryota > Viridiplantae > Streptophyta > Magnoliopsida > Caryophyllales > Cactaceae > Carnegiea > Carnegiea gigantea. Next base: position 1,109,874 of record JAKOGI010000078.1, read on the forward strand.
TCTAAGCAGGGTGGGAGAGTTATGTGTATAAAGCCTTACTCCTGAATTGTAGAATCAGAGAGGCTAGTTAGCCAATAGGTCCCATTGGCAGCTTATCACTTCATAGAAAGGAAGTAGAGGACAATTTAGTGAGACATTTTGCTTTAATCTTTTATAATACATGCTGAAAAATTTTCCAAAATGGACTTTTTTCGATTATCTAAAAATTAGAGATAGAAAAGACAAAATCCATTATTACTGAATGAGTATCTACTGCTTATACTAATGGCTGAAGTGGCACTTCCAGAAAGAAGATGTACATAGAGCATCCTTGTTTTTGTTGATATAAACAACTTCTAAGTCACTGTCCTTTGCATTTTATGCTCTTCGGAAGCAGTACCTGCCTAATCTCTGCATAAGGACTAGCAATCCATGGCAAAATTTAGAGAATTAAGGATGAAACAGTCCTAGAGTCCTAGTATCTTAGGTGTTGAGACATGTTGAACAGACTTACCAATAACTTCTATTCTATTCTATACTTTCTTTATTTCCATCATATGTTGTACAATTTTGAAGGTTGGCCCCAACCCTTAGTCCCTTAACACATGCTAGTGTAGTCTGACTGTGGTAGTAGAATCTTGTACATTCATTGCTTGTTCGACTATTCCACTGCTTTTGTTTAGTTTTATCCTAAACATGTTCTTTGATTGTGAACTGTGAAGCCATAGATGATGGGAAAGAATTTTCTTGTAGGAAGTATTAATGGGTGTAAATTTTTAATTTTTTAGTGTTCATTGTAATTTTTTCTCATTATAATTTTCCCTATCTTCTGTCACTCGTACTATCAAAATCATTTTTTTGGTGTCTTGTAAACAATATTTTTATATCTTGCGTCAATAAGAGTTGTAGTTCATGGATTTTGACCTCTCAAATCTCGGCCACATGGGACCATTTAGTTGACATATGGGTCATATGGAATAATGGAAACATGTGGTAACCTTTTTTGGTTTGACGATTAGAAAAAACATATCGGCCAATAAATAAGAAATGATGCCGAAGGATACAGGCAATACCCACAAACACTCTTCCGCTAAGAGTTTCCTTCTGATGGAACCCAAACATGACTGGCATGGTGTCCTCTATTTTAATCCTCATTGGTGGGTGTGCCCTAGAATGTTTCTATAATGTATGGCTTCCTAGGTTCCTTTCTGTAGATGAGACATTGGGGATATGGAGTCTCCAATGTTCTTCTGCCTACTTGATTTCCAGTCTCTAATTTTCTTCCTCATCCTCAGATATGGACTTTGGTAATAGAACAATGAGCTTTTTTTTTTTTTTGGGGGGGGGGGGGGTGTTGTTACTAGGTAAGAAACAAACAAGTGGTGTGATGCACAAGCACAATGTTATCCTTCCTTTTGTGCATGAATTCTTAACCTTAACAACTGTTGGAAGTGTACGGTAATGAGCAATGCAGTGCTGTAGTGCTATTACTACTATTGCTGTTCTTGACATTGTTTTTTTAAAAACTATATTATTGTTATAGATCGGCAAGGATAAGATTGATCGTTTTTGTCTAACTTCCTATTTGCACAGCTGTTTCATTACCAACACAACATGGGGCTCCTGTTGATTGAGAAGAATGAGCAAGAAGTTGCTGAAGCCCAGGAGATTGTTAAACGGGAGCAGGCTGCTCATCTAATTGCAATGTCTGACGGTGTGAAGCAACGGGACAATCTGATGAAGGCTTTTGAAACTGAGAAGAAGCATATACTTGACGTATGTCTGACCTTCGTTTCCCCCGCCATTTACTCTAGTATTCAGATGTTCAGCATAGTTTGGGTTCTAAAAAATTATATTGCTTCACAAGTCTGTTTTGAATTTGTGATATTTTTTTTTATATTCTTTAATAGGAAGCTTTCTTTGGTAGCATGAAGCATTTTACATTTGTTTTCCTTGGCTTCAAAATTCAACATTAAAATCTTCTATAGAAAGTTGTTTAATGCTTCAATGACAAACAGCATGCGTGTTTTATAGACCTTTGAGGTAGTTAGTAGTTACATAGAACAAAATGTTGAATTAGCAATAAATCCCAATGAAGTTTTCCAACAGTGGTCAGAAACCTGCCTAATTCTCATTTATTTGATGACAGTTCATTTATGCAATCTACCGTTTAGACTTGAGACTCTTTCTTTCCACGAGTTAAGTTATGCTGAATGATGTCATGCCCCCATGAAGCAGTCCATTTGGTAGCCGTATGTATCGATTCTGGTTTGACTGGTGATACATTTTTTGTTTGTCATCTCTGTATTAGCTGGCTCTTTGCTCTTGGTCATTTTTTCCGGTTTGCATTTCCACTTTGTGTGGCTTATGAACTCTTAACTTTTGTTTCTTGCAGTTTTTACTTTGTTGAATGATGGTAAGTTCGCTGGTTTAAGCTTCAGTAGTGGTATGATTTTTGCAATATGTCTTATATTGATTTTATTTGTATTAGAAGCATCTTAGTCCTTGATTTTTATGACTTCCCATTTGCATTTTGGTGTCTGATGCTTTTACTTTTTTATTGATTGCTGTGTTGTGTCTGACTTTGTTGGCTGCTATTTCTAGCTTGAGAGAGCTTCATGTGATATGCGTGAAGAATATGCAAAAGTTAAAGTTTCATCTGAATCAACTGCGGCTGATGCAAATGCTAGGCTGGGATTACTTGAACAAAAGCATCAAGAGATAGAATTGGAGTCTCATTCAGCATACGCCAAACTTGCTGAAGCAGAAGGGAAAACATTTAAGTTAGACATGAAGTTGCAAGAATTTGAAGCTTGTGAAAACATTCTACAGAGGGAGCGTCTAACATTAACATAGGAATACGAAATTTTTATGTGATTTGTATGCATCTTCCTGCCTGTTGATTGTTGCAGTCTTTTATTTGCAGAATCAATATCAATCAATATACTCAGTCGTGATTATACAATGCAACTTTATATGTTTGAGCCCATTGACGGCCTCGTATGGTTTTTTAACTTTCCTGCTCCTATCAGCTGGTTATAGACGAGAAGCTCATGAATTATATTTCCGGAAACAAAAGGTAGATTTGCTGCAGTGGGAGAAAAAATTATAAGAAGCTGAGAAGGGGCTCTGCGACAGTCGGAGAGTCGTCATTGAAAATGAGGAAAAACTGCAAGAAGCTGATAGGACTAACAAAGATAAGGAGAATGATCTTGATGAGATGCAACGGAAGATTCGTTTGGCTAATGTAACATTGAAAAACATGAAGATGATATCAGGAATCAATTAGCAGAGTTCAGCTTGAAAGAGAAGGTCAACTTTCGTACCAACTGTTTAATAGTTCATTGCAATCTTCTGCTTGTTTCATATTCCTCTTGTGTTATTTCAGAAAGCTGAAGCTATGAAATCTGAGTTGGAGATGAAAGAGAAGAAACTGAAGGAAAAAGAAGAAAGGCTTACTGCACGAGAAACAGTAAGTTGTAATTCTTTACAGCAAATCATATTGTTGGTTTGTTATTTATTTCATTGTTTATTGGATTTTTATTTATTTATTACAATTTTTTTTAATTATGTGCTCACTTTGCCTCATCTCCTTCTTCTTACTACTGCTACGACTGGTACTGCTGCTTGGTCTGACAGTCATTGTTACTACTACTATAAGGTTGCGAATGTATTGAACTACCTGCGCCTTGGCAGCTGGCCTTCAGTAGGGATTACAATTGGAAGTGTTACTTTATTTTATTTCCTATGGGGAAATGAGGTATTTCATAAGATAGATGTCTAAGCTCTTCACAGAAATGAGCATACAGTAGTTAGAGTATGATGGAATATGGTCTTAAAGAGCCAGGAATTCCCCCCCCCCCAAAAAAAAAAAAATGGTAGGTCACTTACTGTGATGTTTCCACTGCTGTTGCGAATCGCCTCTTGTGCTTTGAGCTGGGTGTCTAGTCACAGGCTCACAGCACAATTTACATGTGGTGCAATTTTCTTTTTTGGGGGGGGGGGGGGGGGGAGGGGTGTCCCCTGTCCTGGCGGTAATTTTTGTGCTTATTGATGTGGGAATTTGTGTGGTGTGCATCTTTCTTGTGCTTTGCATTTTGTACTTGAAGTGTGTGTTTATGTCATCCCATGATATGGTTTATTGCTTCATGATGCAAGTTTCTTTGCACAAATACTGTAATTCTGTGTTATGTTTAAATTTGACTATTCAAGTTCTATGGAATGCATAAGGTCTTCCCAATTTTTTGATCATGGTCTATTTGCTTCACAGTTAGAGTTACCGAAGATCCTTGATAAGCACAAGGCTAAGTAGGATGCTGAAGTGCATGAGTTTGAATTGAAGGTGGAGCAAAAAAGAAAATCGGTTATGCTGGAACTAAAAGGTAGAATGCAAGAGGTTGATCAGAAGGAAGCTGAAATCAATCATCTTGAAGTGGAGCTCTGTCAACGGGAACAGACACAGGACATGAAATCGGAGATGCTGAAGGAGATAGAGAAGGATATTGAAGGACAGTTCAAAGCTTTGAAGGAGGAAGAAAAATGTCTCAGAGCAGAAGAAAAAGGAGTACAGGCAGAGAAGAAACGACTTGATGCCGAGGAAGAAGAATTGGCGAATTTGAGAGAGTAGGTCGAATTGTTGGGGGCTGATACAAGGAAACAGGAACTGTAATTGGAAGATGAAAGTGAAAGGCTTGACAATGCAGAGGAAGAGAGGTCAGATTATCTTTGTTTCCAGTTTAACTTAAAGCAGGAAATGGAAGATGTTAGGCATCAGAATGAGCTGATTGACAAGGAGACTGTGGAATTGAGGCTGGAAAGGGAGAGGTTTGGGAAAGATTGGGAGGCATTGGACAAGAAGGGGGCTGGTGTCAATAAAGAACTTGAGCTGCTGGGTGAAAAGAAGCAGAACTTTGAAAAGTTGCAGATATCAGAAGAGGAGAGACTGAAAAAGGAGAAAGCTAGGATTAAAGAACGTTTTCAGTTGGAGTTAGAGAGTATCAGGGTGGAGAAAGAATCATGTCGCACCGCCATGGAGCATGAGAAGAAAATGTTAGCAGAACATGCTGAAAATGAGCAGAACCTTATGCTTCAAGACTTTGAGCAACAAAGGCAGAATCTTGAAAATGATATGCTGCAGAGGCAGAAAGAATGGGAGGAGATAGTGCAGGAAAAGGAGAGGGCTTTCGAAGAAATTAGGTTGAAAGAATCGAGAAATATTAGTGACTTGAAGAAAGATTCTGACAAAAGGAAGGACGAACTGGAAGCTGAAAGATGTTGCATGGAGAAGGAAAGGCAAGAAATGGAACTGAACAAGAAGCAGCTTGAAGAAAACACCATTGAGATGTTCAAGGATATTCAGGCCCTTGATAATCTTAGTCAAAAGCTGAAGAACCAACGAGAACAATTGATGAGTGAGAGAGCCTGTTTCAGTGCTCTCATTGACAAGGTCAAGAGCTGTGAGAACTGTAGATATTCAATGCAGACATTTCTTCATCATGATCTCCAGCTACCCCCTTTCCAGAAATGTTCTTTGCCAAGGCATTCTATCAATGAGGTGAAGGATGCTAGCAATGCCAAGGAGAAAGCCACCGCTGGAGTTAACATGGGGTTTTCAAATTTAGGCGGCCCAATTAGTGTGTTTCGAAATGTGGAAACACAAATGGAGCACATATGCTACTTAAGTCAGAAAAAGCAAATGTTAGGGCACGAACAACTGTAAATGATGAGCGAGGACCATTGGTGGGATTAGTAAATGATTCTTCTAGGAATTTTCAGACTGGGGCCGGTGTTGGAAAGGAAAAAGTTGATAATGCTTCTTCAGTCGATGACTCTATTGTTGAGGGTGAATTACAAGACATTGAGTCTCAGAAATCTGATTTAAAGGGTGTTCATGATCAGTCTGGAAGAAAACATGGGCCAGGACTCCACGCTACCAGTGGTCACAAGCGCTGTCATTCCCAGCTCTCGAGATTGAGTGAAAGTGAGCAGAATGTTGATCACAGAAATGGAAAGACTGACAGTGTGACTACTGGTGGTCGGAGCAAGAGGCAACAGACAGCTCCTGGTCAAAGTCGATACAATTTTAGGCGCTGTACAATGTAAGTCTGCGTCTTTCTTGCCTCTTGCTTTTCCCAAGTGTTTTTATGAGTATTCAAAATTTATAACTTGTATAAGACTGATTTTGTCATTATGTAATTCCTTCATCTGAAAACTGATGCTATCCCTCCAACTGGGGTGCAGTGAGAACAAAACAAAATGGATGGCTGGGAAAATTGTTAAAAAAAAAAAAAGTGTATCTTTGCAGGAAGGAAAACACCCCCCCCCCCCCAAAAAAAAAAGAGGAAGAGACTGAATTGGAAAAGAGCATATTTCTTGGTCTTGCAGGTAGGGAAGATACTTTTCTTGTTTAACTGTCGAGGGATCATGTGATGTCTTACATGTAGTAGTGAGCAAGGAAGTATTGTGCATGTGACAAACAGAAACAAAAGAATGAAAAATCTGTTTCTTATCTGTGGGAATAACTGCCAATCTTGGTGTTATCTCATAGGTGAAACTAAAATTGCTACTAGCTAGTTCTTCATCAGTCCTGGTAGCCACTTTTCCCACCTCAGTTGTTGATTGGATTGCAGATGATTGTCAATTCGTCATAACTCTCTTGGTCAGGTGATGGCTTTTAGGATTGATTTTTATTCTAACACTGTCTCAACATCGAGCAGTGCAGGGATAGCTGCCATAAGACAGGGCTTCGACGGGAAGAATCAGTATGAGAGTAAGTTTTTCTATAATCCACTAACCCATCTGCAATGAATCCCGATTATGCACCCACTCAATCATTGGAAGTAGCTGCTGAGAGTGGCAGACGATCAAACCTTGTGCAAGTTTCAACCGTCAAAAGTACCAAATTCTCATCTGATAAGATTGTCAGGGTGAGAAATTTGCTAAAATTTGCATTCCCTGGTTAATTTTGGCTAATAATGTTAACCTAGTTATTCTGAATTTTTCCGTGCAGTTTGATAAGACAGCAAATCATGCTGTTGAAAGCATTATAGATGAAGTGAAATCAGCTGAAAATAGTTTGTTGAGTGGAGAAGCAAACTGCGCTGAAAATACACTGCTGACTGAAGAGGCAGGTGGGACTTCAGAAAATGTAGATTATCATGATGATGGGATTATTTTCAATGAAAATGATGACAACGGGGATGATGATGATGACGATGATGATCAGCCAGGTCAATCACCTATGGGGAAGCTGTGGAGATTTTTCACAATGTAATTTGGCTACAACCATGCTTAGTGTAGGTGTAGCAGTAGCAGTACGGAAGGAACTTGGCATGTCTTCTGTTGGCCCTGGGACCTCGATACAATTAGGTAGTACACCTTTTTTTAACCTTTTTGTTTTTTAACTTAGCAGTTACAGAATACACTGGGTTTAGCCACTTGGCCATTGTGGTGTAATTCTGGTGCACTTTGGCCCTGTGGCTCTGCACGTCATTGCTCCTGATGCAGCTGTGGCATGTTCCATTTGTCTGGATCTTGCACAACTCCATTCGTGCTCGATTGTCGGATTTAGAGAATCGAAAACGAGGAATGACACACATGTAAAATTTGTACTTCCAATTTTGACTTAAATTGAAATGGTTCATCCTTCTGATTCAAGTGGTTGCAATTTCCTGACAACATGTGAAGAATCAATACTGGATTTGTTATGAATCCATCCTAATGACATGTTTATGAAGTTCTGTTATCGATGTATTCACTCCATATTCTTTTCTTCTACTTTGTAAGACAGATTATTTAGTAGGTGATTAAATTTTACAAGATATTAGTTGTTAATAGAGGAATATGATAGGTGTGGTTGGGGGTTTGTATTTTTATTTTCATTTTCACGTCCAAGAGATTGTCCAAGAGTTTTATTTTCATGTCCTCAGAAGCTAGAGGACTGTGGGTGTATAATTAGTACATTTGTTTCCTCCAAGACGTACCACTATCTTTACTAAAAATAAAAAGAGGGCAAATTATTACGATTTTTCAAAAGAGCATGCTCCTAGGTGCTAAGATTTTTTTAACCTACATGTAATTGTTTTTTAATCATGTTTTAGAATAAATATGCTTGCATGACTCTTGATAATATGTGATATGATATGTGTTTTATTAAAGAGTACCTGCAGAAAAGTTTCAGAATGATATAAAAAAAAATTTATACATTGTCTGTATAAGCTGCATAGGCCCTTATGGAGTTGAACTTCAAACTTACATCCCAATGGCAAGTTAAAGCTGTACAAGTTGGAATGTTGTAGTTGACACATGTTCCAAAATTCAGAAAATCCAGTTCAGTTAAGTGGATTCCTTTTTTTATTTTTTTAAGCGGAGTGCAACAACGGTTGGGTTGTATTAGCAGAGGAGAGTTTTAAAGTGAGAAAGTGACATGTCAAAGCCAAGGCCAAGGCTAAGCTAAGAATACGAGGCATGTCATATTCATGTGTTAGGCAATTAGGCCTGCCGAACTCCACTCCGGAATGCTATATACTAGCGTGGGCTCTGCCTTCTCCACCCTTTGTAACCGTGGTCCCTTCCCTATCTCAATGTGTCCCCTCGCTCGCGCTCTCTCTCCCCATATTCAAGGCCTCCAAATCCTCATTAGAGAGAGCACGTACAGTGGTGAGTTAAAACATTAGCTCACTAGTAGTAGCCTGTTACCTTCACATTAACTCCTGAATCAAGTTTTTGTCTCATCAGTATTCCCCCCTCTAATGCAAGACTCATAATTTTGGCTGATTACATAAAATAATATCATGGACTCACGTTAAAACACACAATTTTTTTTAAAATCCAAAAAATACAAAAACTCATTTCAAACAAAAACAAAGAAAAAATTGCGAAAGGATAACAGAAGCAGTGAATCGAGCTGCTCGACACTTGCTGCCTCCTCTTGAGCCTTGAATTACAGGCAATCCATTCGCGATGAATTATGCAGCTCACTCGCTCAGAAAAGCTCTTCCTTGGCTCGCAACCGCTCCCCCCCCCCCAAAAAAATACACTCTCTCTACCTCTTATTTTAACAGTGGAGCAGCGACTAGCTATTCAAAGTGAAGTGCTATAAGTAAAGGTGTTTATATATATATCCTTATGAATAATAGGAGGTACCTAGGATTAATTTAAGTTAGCAAGTTTAATATAATTATATGGCTTGAATGTGATATAAAGTTATATGGAAGAAATGGAAATACTATACAAATACGTTTAATTTAAAATTAGTTGATATGAAAGGCTAGTTGTAAAGCGTGACTATTTGTTACAATCAAATGTTTTACTAGGATTATGGGTTGTGTATACATATGATGAGGGCTTTTTTAAAAAAAAAATTTGAAAAATAATAAGATGGTGCAAGTTTACCACACTGCTCATGTTTATTCATGTTATTCCGTTATTTTACGCAGAATAATGACTTGAAAACCAAAAATACTTGATGGTTTTGTATGAAGCATTTACCAGTTTTTTTTCCATCTTTTTACCCGTACGTCTGGCTTTGGCAATGATAATCTAAGAGCAAGACAATGAGGCGGTTTTGCACGTTTGCCTCATCCAGCCTAAAAGTTACATAAGAAATGTACTTGCTGCTCAGAAAGAGGGGAAGTCAGAAATGAGAAATCTTTTGCCACGAGTAAATTTCAGTGACCCTAAAGTTCAAAAACTGCATCTTTGAGCCTAAAACCAGAAGTTAGCCGACTTTGCAGTTTTCAGAGCCCACCTCACCTCACTTGTTCTCTTATGCCCTCTGTTCTGCTTCACAAGAGTACAGCTGAGATGAGGTGAAGAGCCAAAAGAGCCCAAAAAGAAAGAAACAAAGGGTAAAGAGTTACCATTGCCAACCGTCCTTTGTCTTGCATGCAAAATTTCACTTCACCCTTTTTCTCTCTCGTCTTTTGCTTGGCAAACAGAAAAATAGTCCCCCTAAAAAAGGCAAGCTAGCTAGTAAGTAGTAACCCCCACTACAAAATCAAGGAAGTCCTTAAAATCGATCTTAATGCTGTCACTATTCTCTTCCTAACTAATCACATTCCCTCCCCTCCCTCCCTATCCGTAACTACCTCAACTACCTAGCACTCTTTAAGCAAATGTAGATCTACTTACTTTTGTCTTCAAATATTATGTGTGCAACAGTTACTGCCTCTAGATTTTACCAAGTTTATAGATGATAAACTTTGTGAACCAAAGAAAGCTAGTATGGTAATATGGGCCCTTTTTAAATCGAACTACTGCTTACTCCCGATTGATGCATGAAGTAGGTTTTGAGTTTTTATTTGTAGCAACTAGCAAACGTATACACAAAACAATAAATTATTTAATATTTCATATGAGGTACAGAAAAAGTTTTTTAAAAAAATTAATGCTTTTCAAACTTAAAGTACAATTATTGAGTGGTACAAATTATAAACAATAAGTAAGTTGAGATTCTTATGTATTAAAATAGATTATCACTAACTTAGTTGAATATGTACACACATGCCATATATTAATGATTTGATGTATAGTTCCTTGTATATTGTTAGAATTTATAGTTTGGTAATAAGACAATACAAAATTAATACATATTTTCACATATCATAATAAGAATAAGAATATATCTAAAACGAAAGATAATCTTACTTAGGAAAAATCGTTAATACCAGCTTGGACTTTTGTATGCTAATAAATTATCTTCTAAATAATGAGTTTGGATTTTTTTTACAAAAAAGGGCAAATTATAAAAGAGTTAAATATGTTAAAAGATTAGGACTTCTTTTCATTTTTCTATACACATGTGTTGCATGAAAAAAAAATTTGAGTTTTTCTAATTGCGGTAATTACATGTAAAAAAGTATAGTAAATTATATTCATAATTCATATAGCATGTGAAAAAAATTATTTGAGCCTTTGTAAAAAAATTAAAATAATTTTTTCTAAAATTTAATGGTAGAAAATCCACCCCCAAAATTATTTGTGAATGAAAAATGAAAAAATTAATTTATAATATCTTAAATTAATTATGATTTCTTAATTGTTTTTTTAAGTTAATTGCATACAATAGTTTTATGTGATTATTACTCATGTAATAAATTATTTGTGGCTAGATTGCATGGGTGCAATAACAACATCAACAACAACAACAACAACAAAAACAACAACAACAATAACAATATAATAACCACAACAACAACAATAACAATATAATAACCACAACAACAACAACAACAACAATAATAATAGAATTTAGAAATCTTTTGATATTTCTTAATAATTATGTATTTATAGTAAATGGAATTCGTAACTATTATCATAATGCATCTAATTTTGAAAGATTCTATCTTACACACATATATATGATGCTAAATACAAACCCTAAAAAAGGTTAATCGTATAATAGCAAAGATTCATTATCTAAAATATTTAAGGGTTCATTAAATAAACATAAAGGTACATTAAATATAGGTAGTAATTTGAAATTTACTTTAAACTCACATTTTATCTATTTTCTTAATAAATTTACGCATGTTTTTATGTACATTTTGTATGTATTAATGAGTCTTTAGTTACAAATGATGAATCTTTTATGTTTTCAGGGCTAAACCTTTAGTTACAACCGATTGATTCAACAATTTCTTTTAAATAGTGAGCCTTTTCAGAAAGCCTTTTGATTCTTGACTGGTAAAAGCAATAATTTTTGATGTGATCAATCTATTTAAATTTAATGGGTTCTAAATTTTGAGTTGTGAATTTTTTATATCTAATTGATGAGCATTTAAACTATATTTAATGAATCTTTAGGTCTAATTGATGAAACCTTTAATATTTCAAATGGCGAATCCTTCCTATTGTACGATATTTCTTTTTAGGGTGTGTACCTGGCACCATACATAGGTGTGTACTGTAGAATTACTGTTCTAGTTTCAATATAGCTAATATTCCATATTTATAATAATGAAGATGATTTGTTGTTTTTTGTTTTAATTAAAAATAATAATTCTTAGAATTAGATTTGAATTAGATAAGAAATAATTCAAGCCTTTCAAAGTTTGACATGTAACATATACGAACTTTGGAAGGTTATATATTACACATTGGCCATCATGATAGTAAGGCTTGTTAAATCTAGGGACGGGCATGAGGTGAGTTCGGGGTGGGTTGAGTTATACCCACATCTATATTCATTTTCAAAAGTTATACACATATCCATACCTATATCTATTGGGTTTTGGACGGTTATACTATACCCATCAAATTTTTTGGGTTTACGAGTTTTATTCGGGTATAAATAGAGTGCGCGAAGTGTAACCCATATTTACATATATGCTATATTTGATTAGTAATTTCAAACGAAGCTCCTAAAATTCATGTCTGGACGAACTCACGGAAGTTAAAATTATAAAAACGATTTATTTATTTCTACATAAATAAACACTATACACTTAAAGTTTTATACCTAATATTTATTTTGGGTTTGACCGTATCGTGGTCACCTTTTACTATCAAATTGGGTACACAATCAGGTATGGATTTTAAGAATCCATACCTATACTCATACCAATTTCAAATGTAATACCCATACCCATAATCATACCCATACCCACATCCACTTAAAACCTATTTTCATCACCTATTATGGTGCAAAATAGAGTGAATTTTGATCGAATTTTTCAAGCACCCATAATACTCTCGCCCCCTAGTTAAATTTATGTAAAGATAGGAATGACCTACGTGCCATGGATGCACCATCACTCGAATTGAGTGGTTGACATGGAATGACGAGTCAAATACAGGAATGAGTGCAATTGTTTTGTTTAATTCATGACAAGCTCTACTTGGATTCAAGTGTAACACAGGGATGACCTAATCCAAATCCATTCATGTGCGTCCAGAATGTTTCAACACGAGGCGGAGGAGGGCATGTTTTTTTAACACAACAAAAAAATTTATTATCAGTATTTAACGATTTTTAATGTAATTCAACATTATTTAAGATAGTTCGACATTTAGTATCATTTAGTACAATTTAATAATTTTTTAACATTATTAAGTACTTATTTAAAATGCCTAATTATAGTTTTTTTAACTATTTAGCATGTTTCAATATATTTAAGTATGTTTCAGCATGTCTCAACAAGTTTCAACATGTTTCAGTAATTTTTATCATATTTAATTTAATGTATTTTAGCATTATACACTAATAGGTATTTCTTATAAGTCCAAAAGAATACACTTGCAGTATTCTTACTCCTAGATTATGGATACGATGTTCTATCATATTCTATGCTTCAAATCATTAACTATCTATAGCTATAAAAGACAGAGGAAGATGGCAACTTTGTCATACATTTTGGTTTATTGAATTACAAACAAAATGCAAAAATCGTTGGAAAACACTTTTTTTTAGGCCCTGTTCGTTTTGTTGATAAATTTAAATTTATCAACTACAATTAACTTCAACCCACATTAATTTACTTGAACCTATTTCGCGAATTTCATTAAAAAATACCAACTGTAACCCACTTTAACCAACTTTAATATACTTCAACTAACTTTAATCAACTATAACCTACTTCTCACTATTATAAACTTCTACCCATCATATAAAATAAATTCAACTCTCTTCAATCAACTTCAACTCACTTCAATCAATTTTAATCAATTTTATCTATTTATTAATTTATATTTTCAATGAAAAGAATAGGCCCTTACCAACTAAAAAACACAACTAATGTGATTATCCCAACTATTATGTGTAAGTAATTTTCCTGGGCAATCCCATCTCCCTCACTCCCTGCTTCCTGTCAACTTTAATGAGGAGATAAATAGGGTTCTGATGAAAAGATCACAAGACTGCCCAAGAAAACAGCACCACTGCAGAGATCCTGTAAGCTGTAAAGGTCTCAGTTCTCAAAAACCTCTTCCTTTCGCTTTCGTAGCCCCCCCACCCCCACCTCCTTCCCTTGAGTTAATACAGTTCTGATCCTTCTTGCTCTCTCTCTTTTATTATTATCATTACCATAAATTACTTCCAGGCATTGATAACTGTGCTCTTTGCTTTTTAGCCTGCTACTAGCACCTTTTCTCACCCCCCCCCCTTTCTTTTTAAATCTTCATCTTTCTGATTTACACGTCCTAACCTTCCTATGAACACCTAAAGGAAGAAAGAAGCTCTGTTTTTCTTCCTCTGTGTCTGTCCGCTGCTTTTCTCATGTTTTCCCTCATTCTGTTTCATAGGCCATAGCTCTGTTAAGAACTACCTACATTCCTATCTCTTTTCCTCTTTTCCTCTCTCTCCTGTTTCTTTGCTGTTGTTAGAAATGGTCTCTACTTCCAAGCTTCCTTTGCTTTCATCTGGGTTATTAATATTACAGGTTCTGGGTTTTATGTAATGTCACGCTGAAAAGTTGCAGAAAATTCTCATTTGATTGTGGGTTTTTTAGTGGGAAAAATATGAGGAATTTGAGCACAACCAGCTTTGCCATATTTTTAATCCTTATGTTTCTATTGGATGGAGGCTGGTGCGACGGAGATTCAGAAGAAGCAGTTGTTGTAGCACCAATGAAGAAAGCAGAGCAGGATGCTCTGTACTCTGCAATTCAAGGCTTTGTGGGCAATTGGTGGAATGGCTCAGATCTCTTCCCTGACCCTTGTGGTTGGACTCCCATGCAGGTACATTATCAAGCATAAATTAGACTAATTTTGTACTTTTAGTAGTAATATGGGATGTGGATTTCTACCTAATCATTTGGTGATTATCTTTTAAAATGTGGTATTCTCTTCTGAATGAATTTGCTGAGTGGATTGCATAGGGTAACGTATTTTGTTGTGATGAGCACATATCAGATGAACTTCCATATTAGCCATTTCGTGATGATGGTAGTCTTATCCTGGTCCATTGGAATACAGTGGACTTGCTTTTGTAGCATATAATTTACATCACCCAGGAATACAAAATGTGTTTTTTTTTTTTTTTTTGGGGGGGGGGGTGAATCTTAAAGGTTTTACAGTTGTATAAACACTCGAACAAACTTTACTACTGTTAAATAGATATAGAACAAGATCGGTCTGTAAACTGTTAGCAGAACTTGCTATCAAAATCTTTATATTCCACCACAACATGATGTTGTTTAAAGCTTTCTAATGAATATTATCATCTGTATTTTTTCTTAAATCCTACTAAATGTCAAGTAGTGCCTTATGAAATCCTGATATTTCCAAGTGTTCAGAATGTGAAGTTGTGACCAATACATTGACATGCACCAGAAACAAGAAGTGGCCTGAGTTTATATGCATGTATCATGTATGGAAGACCACATGAAACATCTAAGACATCCTATGATTATGCTCTTTTCACTTTCCATTTCTACTCAATGTTTGTATTTTCTATTTCCTTTGTCAAGTCTCATTTTTCATGCCATTCCTTTTTTTGGCTCTTGTCTACATCCTCATTCTCACAATCATAAAATTTATTTCTTCATTTTTTTCTGGTTCTGTGCACAATATTTGTTTCATATATTTGAAAAGCATCTGCTCCTCCCTAAAGTTTCCAACTTTAGCCGTTGTGGAAGGAGACCAATTTCATGCAAATGATCCAAAGTTCGGTAATCTCTGATTTGTGCTATTCTTATGCAATATGCCCTTTTCTTCTTATTTTGCCCCATTGAAGTGTCTTACAGTTGTGGAAATGTAGGGGAAATTTCAGATGGTATTTATTTTTCAGTAACAGAAATGTGACATTTTGTTTTGCAGGGTGTTTCATGTGATTACATGGATGAATTTTGGTATGTTACAGAGCTAAACATTGGACCCCTTCATGAAAACTCCCTGTCATGTTCCCAAAACCCTGAGTTTAGGCCTCAAATTTTCGAGCTTAGCCATCTTAAGACGTTGTCGTTCTTCGACTGCTTCACTTCTCCCCATAATCTGAGCACCTTACCTAGTGGTTACTGGGAAAAGTTGGGTGCAAGCCTAGAATCATTGGAGTTTCGATCCAATCCTAGCCTCATTGGACCGATCCCTACTGTTTTTGGTAACCTTCAAAAGCTCGAATCATTAGTGCTGATTGAAAATGGATTTACAGGAAGTGTGCCCTTGAGCATTGGCAATTTGAGGCACTTGAAGAGATTAGTCCTCTCTGGGAATAAATGTAGTGGTCGAATCCCCGATAGCCTTGGCAATCTCACTGAGCTCTTGATCCTTGATTTTAGCAGAAATTCGCTATTTGGGCACCTTCCTTTCTCAGTTGGGTACCTAAGTTCACTCCTGAAGCTTGATTTGAGCAACAACATGTTGGAGGGCGCTATCCCAGGAGAGATTGGAAACTTGAAGGACCTAACTTTATTGGATCTTAGAAACAACAATTTTTCTGGGGGATTGACAAGATCCTTACAAGAAATGGGCTCATTGGAAGAGTTGGTTTTATCTAGCAATCCTCTTGGGGGTGACATTGGAAATGTGGATTGGGGAAAGATGCAAAATTTGATGATTTTGGACCTATCTAGTCTGGGTTTGTCCGGTGAAGTCCCAAGGTCTATGGCAAAGCTGAACAAGCTAAGATATGTTGGGCTTAGTAACAACTACCTTACAGGGAACTTGCCCCTAGAGATTGCAAATATGCCTTCTCTTAGCGCGGTTTATGTAAATGGGAATAACCTAACGGGGGAGCTGAAGTTTTCGGAGACCTTTTATCGGAGACTGGGGAGGCAGTTTGGGGCGTCAAGCAACCCTAATCTCTGTTACCCGGCTGGCCTAATGTCTACCGGCAATGCCCCACTTGGTGTCTACCCATGCAAGTCCGAGGAAATCTCTAATGACCCAAGTTTGAAATCCAACTTGGGTGATGAGTACAGTAATGGGAAACAACAAAAGCAACAACCCAGTATGGATCCCGCTCATAAGCAAGCTTGGGGAGGAGCCCGGGACCTAAACCCGAACATTATTTCCTCTTTGGGGTTGTCAAGCAGTGGAATTGATGGGGTTTGGTGGGTTTTGTTGGCAGAGACATTTGTGATGACTTTGCTGTGGAGTTGGTTCTCATAATTGGTTTGCTAAAAAGATGATTAGATTAGATGCTTTGTTTAGGTGCAAAGCGTGCTTCAGTGGCTCTCCCTATCATGTAATTGAATGATGAAGGTAACATTTATTTCCTTTGCAAAAACTGTGTTCATGCCATATCATATCAAGAGTCAAATAGGCAGTGATATTTCTTGATTAGGGCATGTACATTTTGACAACCTAATTAATTACTCTGCCAATAGGTGAAATGAGTTTTTGGCATATGTTCTGTTCTGTTCTGTTCTGTATCACAAGAGAACATTTGGGGGACCAATGTGTTTTGTGTGGTTCACTCTGGTCCACTGACAGCTGACTTACTGGATGGGTTGTATTGGTACCACTTCCTCATGGGTGTAAAGTTTGATATTCTATCATTATTTACCATATTTACTTGCATGTACTAATTGGTTGCATTTGGTGCTCATTAAATTCTAAATGGGTTAAAAAAACAAGTACAAAAGGGCATAGTCTTTTTACCCTTAAGAGGATTTTGGCAACTACCTATTGAGCAAGAATTTTCCTTTTTTAAGATGTACATTAATTCATGAATATGCAATCTATAATTATCTCTATGTATTTAGACTATTCCCACGTTTTAAGCGTGAAGTAAATTATACAGAGTAAGTGCCAACTAGAGCTAGTTCAATTAGAGAAGGTTCTTAAATAATGAGGGTTTTGTACACTTTTAATGGGGGATTTGCTTTTCTTTTTCCTAACCCCTTTATTAAGTATGCTTTGCTTTTGGGATTGCAAAAGTTGAGTTGAAGTTGGATTGCTTACATTTTGTGATTATCTTCATAGTTTTGATCATGGATTTAAAATGCGGCCGATCCGTGACGAAATGGCTGCATCGGAAGGGTTTTTGAGTTGGCCGAACCGCGTTTTAGCCGTGATTGGAACGCAATTTCCGTATTAGAACGATTTTTCCATATCGCGACCGAAACCGCAATCGCGACTGAAACCGCATTTTGAATCCTTGGTTTTGATTGAATATACTAACTCTTTTCTAATTCCTGGGAAGCATCATAACTAGACTCCGATATTTTAATGACAATATCATACATTGTATGACTACTAAAAAATGAATGTATCAACATCCAATAGTTCGAGTCAAGTATTCTTAACAACTATGCTATAGGTTGTAACAATAGCAAAGTTTTGGATGAAATAGGGACACTGATTGCCTTTATCTTTTGATAAACAAGTTATTTTTAAATCCGATGCGTAATCAGGGTACTCATAATAGAGTTTGACTTTTAGATTTCAGGACCTTAAATCTAGTTACACTATCTTTAAACATATATTGTGACTTCATTTGATATGCTTGGATCTTATCATTTTCGATATATACATGTAACTTATGTCAATGGTGTCTTACCGTAGTGGTCAAGACCAATGCCCTAAATTACATTTCAAGGTCAATCCCTTTTCCCCTTATCAATTATATTATACTGATTTTTGTAGCACATTCGAACCAAAACAACAAAAGATAGTAATAGAAAAGCTTTCATTCGATACAGGTTGTATGGTATTTACGATAAAATGAAATCCTAGCCGTCACAACTCTAAAATATCAAAGGCTCTTATGATATTTTGGCTTTGTTTGAATTGTTTCCGCCGGGCCCAAAGGGAATCACCGACGCCAAATTTGGAGCCTTACGTCATTGCTACCATCATATCATCTTAGGGCATCCCTAACACAAGTTTCATTTTTTGGAACTCATGCCTGCCATGTCAGCATGAGTTCCACTTGCATTTCATTCAATTTTTCAACCAATGGAACTCATTCCAGGACAATTAATTGCATAGAGCCCACAATTTGAACTTAATTTGTTACTTTTTATTTTAATAATATAAAAAATATATATTACCTTAAAAAAAGAAGAACAAAAAAAAATAAAAAAACAAGACAGCTGCTCGCGGGGAGGAACTGGGGACCGGGTAGGCCTGCGTGTCACTTCCCGCATGCCACTGGCTGGGGGCTAAGCATGTGACACGCGGGTGTCCCCCCTGCCACGCATTCCCCCGGGTGGGAATGCCCTTAGAGCTTAAGGCCAATAAGGACGGCCACTTGAAAAGATTAATAAGAATTGAACCACAGCTTCAAGGTTTGAAGAGAGAAATCTCATTATTAGGATACATCTTAGTAAAAGGCGGATCTACTTAGTAGATATACGTATCATAATTATTCATTAGTTAAACTTTTTTTTTAAAAAAAAATTCCACATGTGAAATTGTTTTATGCTTAAAAAGATACCCATAAAAACTTAATTTGATTAAATTTTAAAATAAAAGATCTTTATGTCCAATTTTCAGTCCGTTACTACTCTTCTTCATGCAACTAATTCATGGACACATAAAATGAAACAATATCTTACCAAAACATGAAGTGTATTATAAAAAAAATATAAAATGAAAATCGTGGGTGGCAGAACCGATCTAACTAGGTTCGGATCTGCGTCCATTGGGTCTAAATCAATTCTAAGTTGGAAACCGAATACCCCATTTTTTTTTTTTTCTCTCATCCTCATGTGTCTAATTTCTATGGGATGAGGAAGGGAAGATAAGAACAGCCCAAAAGTGGGAGGACAATCTGAATGTAATATTCCTTATTTTTAGGCTTTATTATATGAATCATTTGATTCGACGGTCGCCACTCACCACAAAATGCATTGGGCTTTCATTATATATCTCGGGCTTTTTGTGCCCTTTTAATTTCTTGTTCCTTCTATTTTCATTTTTCGTCATTGCATGTAATGTAGCTTTCAGTGATTTCCATCACTGGCGTTTGCTGTGGCCTTGGTACGGTTGATTAAGTGCCCTGCCACTGCAAATCCCTCATTTTGTGGTACACATCCTGACATCCGAACGAGAGGACTAGCATCAATATCGGTTCAGTGTAGGCCAACTTAAATTTAGTTTGATAATGTCCATATTTGTTGGTTCAAACAACTTAACATTTGTTTTTTTTTTAAATACGATTTCGGATTAGAATTTTGCCAATAAAGAAAATCTGTGTTAAGAAAGTTGTATCTTTTATTTTTTTTGGTCCGTAGGAGCCATAAATTAAGGGCAATACAATAGAATCACGGTCTATTTGCTGCAATTTTTGGAAAGGCAATCTCTGGCTTTTCTCTCATCTCTCTCTGCTCTGGGTTGATTGACAACAGCGCCCCCTTTCACGTTTGCACAGAACGGTCACCTGGTGACCTCGAGTAGCGTCCACCAGCAGAATCCGGTAGCCGGCGGTGGGGGTCGCCGACGGTAAGTACCACAACCCAGTCTCGCCTCGGTCCCTCCCAGAGCTCTCTCTATTTTAGGTATCACCGGGCCCTGAGTTTTGAGCATCAAGCTGCGTTTCTTTGGTTCACTCCTGTTGGTAGTATTGGGTTGCCGTGGCAGAGGGATACTCGCCCTTCATCTCTGTAGTCTCAGCTTTAGGGGCCCTCCTCTGTTCCGGATAGTTTGAAGGCAAGGGGGCCATTGCCAGATCCCAACTCTACATCTGGGTACTTGATTTGTCTCCCTTCCCACAGAACTCTAGCTGGCTCTCTCTTGGGCTGCAACGAACCCCTCCAGCCCAGCCCTCTCTCTGCAGAACGCTAGAATTGTCAATCTCTCGACCACTCCTCGTTCCTCGCCGGTGCCCCTACCCGCGACTGTTGCTGGTCTATTTGCAAAGATGCCTGCTTGGGGTTGAGTCACAGTCGGCGGTCGTCGCACCAAGCAATCCCGAACTGACCTCCAGTCTACGGGTTTCCCAGAACCCAAATCCCACACGCCGCCGTCTTCCCCAGTGCTCCTCCTCTTGAGGATATCCCCTCCGATCTCCACCGGCATTGGTGAACCACTCCGAATCCCCGAGTGAATCCTCTGGGTTCTGTTGATTCAGTTGCTTGAACTGATTCTTGGCTCGTTCAATTTTGGATAGTGATTGCCGAGTTGGGGACGAAGGATCCTAGCAGGTAACTGTGGTAAGCTATTCTTGGTAAATTTTCTCTCTCCTCTGTTCTTCGGTCAGTTTTGCCTTTTGTTCCGTGCATTTGAGTTGTATTTGCCTAGCCTATTTTGTTACTTACTTTCTATATAGCATTACCAAAAATTACTTCTTTGCTGCTCATATGTTGAGCGCCTTTACTCAACTAATCTAGCACTTGTTTATTGACTATTTTGTAGTTTTTAGTACCTAGTTATTATTACTTGGTTCAATCCCTTTCAAGGTTACTCACTTGGAGCATAGTTATTCTATTTTTGGTTAGTCTCTTGGCTTCTTTACTTGTTTGGTAGGCTGATTTGCCTAGTTAATTTCTTTACTTCTTTTTATTTTCTTCGAGTTCTCCTTTTATTCTTTCAAGTATTGTCGCCTTTAGTAGTATTTAGTTTGTTTGGTTATTTAGGTTGTTTGGTTAGTCTCTTGGTAATTTCATTATTAGTATCTTTTGTGTTGTTGTTTTTAGTATTTTTCTTCGGTTGTTAGCTAGTGGCGAGAAATATAGTAGTTTCAGCCAGTCCTCCGGGGGGAAGTGAGGGTAGGAGGGGTGGAGGGTTTCGGAATGTGCGCCTAGCATCTTGGAATATTGGGTCGCTTATGGGTAAGTCTGTAGAATTAGTTAAGTCGTTGCATAGGCGTAGGATTAATATAACATGTGTTCAAGAGACGAAGTGGGTGGGGGCTAAAGTTAGAGAAGTTGATGGGTACAAGTTATGGTATTCGGGGTCTTTCAAAGCGATAAATGGAATTGGCATTTTGTTGGAGAAGGAGTTGGTAGACTTTGTTGTTGAAGTGAGGCGGAAGAGTGACCGAATCATAGCCATTAATGTTTTGGTGGGTTCAGAATTCATAAATGTGGTCAGTGTTTATACGCCCCAAATAGGTCTGTCGGACGATATTGAGAGGCTTTTTTGGGAGGAGTTGGATATGGTCATCCAGAAGATACCAAGGAGCGAGAAACTTTTCATAGGTGGAGACTTTAATGGCCATATTGGTGTTGACTCAGGTGGGTATGATTCAGCCCACGGGGGTTTCGGTTTTGGGGAGAGAAACAACGGAGGAGTCTCTGTGCTGGACTTTACAGTGGCCTATGAATTATTGGTGGTAAACTCCTTTTTCAAAAAGAAGGAGGACCACTTGGTGACCTTTAAGAGTGGCTCCGTAAAGACCCACATTGATTACTTCCTGACAAGGACGGATAGTCGGAGATTTTGGAAGGACTGTAAGGTGATTCCTAGTGAGTATATAGGAACTCAGCATAGGCTGCTAGTGTTGGATGTGGAGTTCAAATGTTCAAAGTGGAAGAAGAGGAGAGTCGAGGACCCTAGGGTTAAGTTGTGGACCCTCACAAAAAAGAACGCCATATTATTATTAGAAATGATTACTGAAGAAGGAACTTGGAGACGGGTAGAAGATGCAGATACAATGTGGAAAGCAATAGCAGATTGTATTCGAAGGTCGGCTAAAGAAGTCCTAGGTACTTCTAGAAGGGGCGATAACAAAATGGAGGGTGCCTGGTGGTGGAACGAGGAGGTAAAGGAGAAAGTTAGGGAGAAAAAAGAGGCATATGCGGATTTCATGAACAGCGAAGCGGATGGAGAGAGAGATGTTAGTAGAGTTAGATAAAAGGCAGTAAAAAAGGTGGCCAAGAAAGCTGTTACAATAGCTAAAAGAATGGCTTATGATAGGTTGTACCATAGACTGGAGACCAAGGAAGGGGAGAAGGATGTCTTTAAGCTGGCGAGGGCTAGAGAAAGAAGAACAAGGGATTTAGATGTTGTGAGGTGCATCAGGGATGAAAATGGTTAGGTGTTATTTGAGGATGCAGAGATTAAGGAGAGATGGCAAAGATACTTTTCCAATCTCCTCAATGGTGAAGGGATGGAAGATTCCCGAAGTAGGAAACGAGAGTGTGGTGAGAGGAGTGTGGATCCGCGAGATTGTGGTCATATCAGTAAGGACCAGATTAAAGAGGCCATGAGAAAGATGCCCAATGGGAAGGCAGAGGGCCCAGATCAAATACCGGTGGAAGTGTGGAAGTGTTTGGGTGAGGAAGGTTTGGAGTGGTTAACGGAGCATTTCAATGTTATTTTTAGGACCACTAAGATGTCCGAAGAATGGAGGTCTAGCATAGTTATCCCTTTATGCAAGAACAAAGGGGATATTCAGGATTGTAATAATTTTAGGGGTATAAGTTACTCAGTCACACTATGAAGTTATGGGAAAGGGTGATTGAGAGAAGGTTGCGGAAGGATGTTTCAATTTCAGAGAACCAATTTGGTTTCATGCTAGGCAGGTTGACCATAGAGGCGATTTACCTCCTTAGAAAACTCATAGGTTTGTATAGGGATAGAAAGGTGGATCTCCACATAGTGTTCATTGACCTGGAGAAAACTTATGATAGAGTTCCGTGTGAAGTTTTATGGAGGAGGAGAAAGGAGTGCTAGCCTTGTATATTTGAGTTATTAAGGATATGTACGAGGGAGGTAGGACGAGTGTTAGGACGCCAGGAGGGGTCGCTAATGACTTCCTAATTGGTAGGGGCCTGCATCAGGGTTCCGCATTGAGCCCTTTTCTTTTCACTCTAGTTATGGATGAACTTACAAGAGAGATTCAGGATGAGTTACTTTGGAGTATGCTTTTTACAGATGATATTGTTCTTATTGATGAAACCAGACAAGGAGTTAATGACAAGTTGGAGTGATGGAGGTACACTCTGGAATCTAGAGGTTTTAAAGTGAGTAGATAGAAGACGGAGTACCTTCATTGTTGCTTCAGTGGAAGGGTAGATGCGGGGGGAGAAGTAACCCTGGACGGGAGGCCGATACCTAAGGTCAACAAGTTTAAGTATCTAGACTCGATCATTCAGCAGAATGGGAACATTAACGAAGATATTAACCAGCGAATAAAAGTAGGCTGGCAAAAATAGAAGTATACCTCAGGTGTGCTGTGTGATAAGAGGGTGCCCTTAGATTGAAAGGCAAAGTCTATCGCATGGTAGTTAGACCGGCAGTTCTTTATGGATCGGAGTGTTGGCCTCTAAAAAAGACGCAAGTTCAAAGGTTGACGGTAGCAGAGATGAGGATGATAAGATGGATGTGTGGTTATACGAGGATAGACAGAATTAGGAATGGAGTTATCAGGGACTTAGTTAAAGTAGCTCTCATCGGAGATAAGATGAGAGAAACAAGACTCCGATGGTTTGCTCATGTGAAAAGGAGGAGTGTGGACGCTCCAGTGAGGAGATGTGAGAGGATTAACATCTCCGAAGGCAGACGAGGGAGGGGACGACCAAAAAAGAGCTTGGACGAGGTGATTAGAGAGGACTTGAAAGTTGTCGGTTTCACGGAGGATATGGCTCAGGATAGGAAGTTGTGGCAGGATAGGATTAAGACTGTAGATCGCGAGAGTCGACCCCGTAGGTTTCTTTTCATGCTGTGGCTTAGTGCTGGTAGAGGTTTTTTTCGTATGTGGTATTTGTATGCATGTTGTACTGTCTTCCGAGAAGAGATCTCGTCTGCTTACCGCTGGTCGTCCAGGTATATTATCTTCCTCCCTTATATTGTCCTTTTATTTCATAACTTCAGCAACTGATCTTGTATTTGTCTTTTATTTATCTCGGACATCCCTTACGATAGAATCTTTCTTCTATTAAATATTTTCCCATCAAATGTTTTCGCAAAATCTTTCTTCTATAAAATATTTTCACAAAACCCTTTCCGTGGGCCTCTTGGAATCAGCCTCTCTTTGGGTAGGAATACCAGTAGAGGTAAGGTTGCCTACAACTGAATCTCCCCATACCCCGCGAAAGCGGGACCTATACTGGAAGTTGTTGTTGTTGTTGTTGTTGTTGTTGTTGTTGTTACAATAGAATCACAATACAATGAGGGAGGGAGGAATCGAGTATGGGATCCAATGTACCCAATACCTCAGTCTTTACCACTAAGCGAAGACTTCAGTGGTAAAGTTATATCTTTTATAGATCACCAATAGCTGAATTCTGGTAAATATATACCTGAAGACCACCCCAAAAAAATGGTTCAACCATGATCTTGTTTTGGGGCCTTTAAGTTTATTTTGTTTTGACATATAAACTCCAACTAGGTTACTTGTATTGATATGACTTGGTCGGCCGACTACCAAATTCACACAAGTCAACTATTAAGAATGGACCAAATGGGAAAGAAGAAAATCCCCAAAGTTTTCTACTTTTTTTATCCTCCTACAATCCAAACAGTTTTTTCCCCCCAAGTCAAAGTTGGGGTGTCACTTCAAGGCCAAAGAAAACCTTTGCTTCCGCAGTCTTTCAAAGGAAAATTTCGCTAGGGATAATATGATATGACGTATTATAGCTAGGTAAACTTGATAATGACGAAGCGACCTTTTTATTCCACAATAATTCTATAATAACAGCATGCTAATCTTTGATTTGGAATGATTGGCAAATCTAGTTATCTATCAATGTCAAAAAGCTAGCTGT
This sequence comes from Carnegiea gigantea, assembly GCA_029747015.1. Taxonomy (NCBI): domain Eukaryota; kingdom Viridiplantae; phylum Streptophyta; class Magnoliopsida; order Caryophyllales; family Cactaceae; genus Carnegiea; species Carnegiea gigantea. The sequence goes on from JAKOGI010000078.1 coordinate 1,135,385, forward strand.
GATTACATTGTTCCATTAGGATACTTCGAAAACTCTTTCTCTTGCTCGTAGTACTTTGTCACGCAAAAGACCTTTGAATCATCATTCAATCACCTCAACGTACGTACCTGTTTCTTTAATTTGGAGTGCTATGATTATTACTCCCTGTTGCTTACCTTACCGAATGTAAAAATTGATATGAAGACGACATTTAAACTGTGTCACAGTCTCAAACTGTTATCTTGTATCACACTTTTGTATATATAGATGGGGAGTTTCATATATAGTTGGATATTGAACATAGGCCTGGATTTAACTAGTGAAGAGCTTGAGTAATGTTGAGTGCTTGAGTCTGCATTGTAGTTGTATTGTGTGATCTTCAGCCACTTGCTTAATAATAATAAAAAAAATTAAAACTTCAATTTCCGTAAAATTGAATTGATCAGATTCTTTTTGGATGCAGTACTATGTTGGATTGTATGAAAATAGGATTGTTCTATACTGATAAATTTGATAGTCTTAACTCTTGAGCATGTATATAAGCGCCGGTAAATCACTCCATGCCATCGATTATCATTTGTGACTTGGTTTTGGGTAAAAACTTCACTTTAACTGTGCACCATCTACGTCTCATTAAGACAAATCATTTGAAAAACAAAAAACAGACACGCACATAGAAAAGGGAGAAAAATCCTTAGAATTCGATATAGAAAACAATGGCCCGTTATCGTTAAAGCAGCCACACAGTAGTGACATATTTTATAGTCATTACTCAGCTTGAATTTTCCCCAATATGACAGCCAATGGAAATGCAACGAGGTGGGAAACAAGAGGAACTTACTATATTCATTACTCCATCTTTCATTTATTCTATTCATCATAGGTGCGGATGCACTTCAGTGCAAAGTATCTGCTCATGAATTTCACTTCATGGACCCCTCATATTTTTGATGTGATCGTGGTCTTCATGCTAGCAAGTGTTGGGATAAGCTTGCTGACATGCATTTATAGTACGAAGTTAGTTTAAATGGATTGTTTGGTCAAATATATTATACGCCAATCTTATCACATACTTAAACAATTCACTAACACATGAAATCATTGAATTGAATAATCATGGGCATAATATTCGACTCAAATTTATTCAATTCATGTCACCGTATATATAAACGAAAAATAACTTATATGTGAAAAATCGAGAAGGATCATGACTGCCTTTAATCCACTTGATTGTTGCGTCTCTAGTCATCGTCACTATGTGTGTTTCCTATAGTCAATTTATTCAATTCGGTATGTGTATTTAATTTAACCTAGCTATCTCTGTCCCCTTTCTTTGTAAAATAATGTTTGCTCAACTAGAATTCCATAATGTCTGCTGTGACCATGTCAATTTAAATTTAATTGCAGTAAAGTTTCAACTGCCTTTCTCCACCAAATTTTCGGTTTCCATTATTTTGCTCAAGATTACGTCTCCCCCCCCCCCCCCCCCTTTTAATTTCTTTCTTTTGTGAGATAATGACCAAACACAAGAAGATAATGGTGCCTTTAAGTAAGATCTCGACCCTCCGCACAACAGTAACTACAAAAGAAAATAAATAGCTTTTCTGGTTATGTGCGTTTTGGTACGTGGCTTGAAATGCATATCCAAAAAGGCCTCTTTGCAATTTTTAGGTGTTGTAATTAAAAGCACTTGGAATTGGTTTTAAATTAAAGTGCACGTTCTATAAAATTAAAGTTTTGCATGAGGCCAGCCTTAATTATTCAGCTTGACGAACTCCCGAAACAAAGAATGTTTATCAATAGTTTAAATCTGGTAAGTTGGAGGGAGTTTATATGTGTGTGGTTGTTTGGTTCCTTTTTATACCACAACTTCCATTAATTTATAAGTAGCACTTTTCATTTCAATTCAATCAAGATTAGCTACTAGTTAAAATTGAAAATATTGCAAACTAATTGCAAAATAGATTATTCTAAATTTTAAAAACCAAAAATTCAAAATTTATTGTAATATTTTCGCTTATGTATTATGCAACATATTTTGAATTGTACTGGCAGCTAAAATACTTGTAAAAAATCTTAAAGAAGGACTTGGTTCTTTAAAAAGAAAAAACTGAAAAAAAGTACATCCAATAAGAATAATAGGGGCCTGTTTTTTTTGTGGGTAAATTGGGGTGGGTAAAAGGATGAAATGGGTTGAGGTTGGTTGAGGTGGGTTAAGGTAGGTTAAAATTGGTATTATTTTTTTTTTGAGGTGGGTTGAAGTGGACTAAAGTAAGTTGAAGTGGGTTGAAATTGGTATATTTTGTTGTGGTGGGTTGAAGTGTGTTAAAATAATGAGAATGTAATTATGAAGGGGTGGGTTGAAATTGATTGAAGTGGATTTAAGTAGATTAAGGTGGGTTGAAGTGGGTTGAGGTTGGTATTTTTTTCAGGTGGGTTGAAGTTGGTAAATTCAAAAGGACCTACGAAAAGAACAGGGCCTAGGTGAAACTATTTTATTTAATAATTGGCAATTTTATAAATATCAATATACCATACGATCGTTCTAGTCCTAACATGTCTCAGAAACCTTACATGCCCATCAAATGCTAAAAACTTTCACATGTTTATTAGGGCTTTAAAAATTTTGGAGCTTTAATGAAAGAGACAAAAAATTGCACATAAAAAGTTTTCGGGAGTGATTTTGATTACTGCATGGAAAAGATCACACATGGACTGATAAAGATTCCATTTTTGTTTTGAGTTAAAATCCTACCTACCATTCTGTGCTCGAGCTACGCCACCATCTTTTAACATCACAATGAAACTATTTTGTTCACATATGAGAATTTTCCATCTGTTTTCCCCCTTAAATATAATATGCACAATGCAATCCCCCCGAAAAAAAAAAACCCTTCTTAACAGCCGACGATAAATGTATAAAACAATCTTATAATTCTCAAGTAAAATAGACCTTAATAAATAGTAAGAGAAATTGAACAGAAAAGTGTTGACAATAAATATGATAAGTTATTTCCGAATTTTGATAACCAATCTGTAATCATATTCACTTTTCTGTGGACGTGGAAGAATTCAACTAATTACAAGTTTAACTAAGTCAGGTAAAAATGATTTCTCTTCACTTGAGATTTTTTTCGGGGGGTTAATTTCACTTGAGAAATCATTACTCCCACTAATAATCTATTCTTTTGAATAAAAATATATTTTCTTCTAATGTCCTATAAATATAAAGTTATGTCTATAATAGTTAAGTATATGTTTCTTTAGCTTAAATGAAGTGAGAAAACATTCATTAGAATCATTACATATGTCATAAATGCAATCCCATGCAAAAGAACAACTTTTATTTTAAGAGCACTATAGCTAGCGTGAAAAGGGAAAATGCGGGCCCATTGCTGCCACATGTCACGAAATGAGAGGAGAGAAAAGAGTTGCACGAGGGGAGAACGTCTGTGCGTGTCTCCCCGCGTTGCAAATTTTTAATTATTTTAACATTTTTTTCTTTTTTCTTTTTTTTGAGTAAGTAAATAATTTTTAAATGGAAAAAAATAGATTGTGCATTATAAGGTAGACCCGTGACAAATATTTTTATTGGATGATTAAAATTGGATTTTCATAAGTTAGAGAAGTGATGAAATGCAAGTTCCAAAATTGTAAAATTTTTACTGACGTGGCAGACCAGAGTTTCAAATTGAAACTCTGACTGGGAATGCTCTAAAAGAGAGAGAGAAGTGTTCTTCTTCCCAAAGAGGGAGCACCATATCTCAGCCGGCATCTACCCACTCTTATTATTTTCTTAAGAAAGTGGTGTACCCACATATTTTCCTATATGCTTCGTTGACATTTCATTACCAATTCCTAGATTTCATTGGCGTGCCATTCAATTCTTCTCTTTCAATCCCGGCCCCTAAAAAACACGATTTGTCATTTAAATTATATATATATTTCCTCAATTTCCCTCAAATTATTATTATTATTATTTATTATTTATTTATCTAGTATTATTAATTAATCTATACATGTTCCCATGCATTCAAAAACACACCAACTCTTATTGAAATTTCCAATACCCATCAACTCCCCCCACCTCTTACTCCTCTCTATCTTCCCTCATACTCATCACTGATCTCTCGTTCTTTCCCTCTCTGGCTCTCTCATGGCTTCTTCATCAAGAACGTCAACTTACAAACAAGTACTATACACGCTCATAGCCATTTTGATCCTCCTCATAAACCCAAGCTCGGCGACGAGGCAAGGAAGAATGATGATGATGAAGACGGAGAATAATCATGTCTTGACAAACTCTTTACACTTGAAGCATCATGAAATTAGAAGGAGAAACCCAGGGCTTGTGTTCAATTTCTTGCCTAAGGGTCGACGAGTACCGTATTCCGGTCCCTCGAAGAGGCACAATTCAATGGTGGATTCCTCTCACAACTAAAGATACAATGGAGACGAGATCACGTTACATGTTAGTTTTGGTTATACACATCAATACAAATTTATTCTTTTTGTTTTTTCGATTTTCCCCCCATTTTTCTTTTTTTTTCCCCCCTTCTTCCATGAATCCAACGTGGGGTTAAAGCCAACATATAGCAGATAATGTACAGTTATTTTCCTGCTTTGGGGAAAAAAATCATTACAGGTTTTGTTACTATAGTTTATGTTCCTCGGATTCGGACACAATTTGTTCATGATACGAGAGAGCCTAAATATGGAAATGAGTCATTCTGATCAAAGCTAGAATTTTGAATATTTCTATTTAAATTAAAGTGTTAACTTTTTCCACGTACTTTGCATATTACAATATTTTTAAATATCCAACAAAAATATTTAATTTGGAATTAAGTGCTATTCTAGCTAGTAGTATATGTACTATTTGCAGGGATAACGTATAGATTACATTGATCTATATACAACATTTTGGAAACAATTTCTGATTAATGTGGTTAATATCTATATATTTTATGCATTTTTATTCTTTATTAAATCAGACGCATAAAACTAGTCTTATTGATATATTATTTATCAACTTTAATATTTCTGTCTTTTTTTTTTGAAAGTATGGATATTGAACCATTGATATATAGTGTCATTAGTGTGGTCATGATTGTGTCATTATTATATTATGGGATTTCCGCTTCCTTAATTTCTGAATGAGTAGTTTATTATTTGCATATGAATTACTTTATCAACCTTTCGTGGTGCATTGGTATATATTTAATTAATTTAATCCAACAACCGGAGGTCCATTGCACTGTTTTCTCACGTTTGACTTTGAATTTGGAAAATTGGAGCCTTCAAAGAAGCCAAAAAGATAGGATCTTCAACTACTCTTTCCAGTTTCACGTTACTTGTGCCTGTGCAACCTCTCTTTGCATAACTATTCAACATGTAGTTGTACTTTGAGATTGGTTGGTCCTCTTTTCTTATCTACTCTTAATCCATATTCACATCAAGCTTTTATTAATTCCCATTGTCTTATTTTCTTCAAAATAAATTATGTACACAAATCAATTAGGTCTTAAAATATATGATTAATTACTCTTTATCAACTATAAGTACCAAAAAAATTGAATCATTTTTGCATTTGTCAAATTACTACATACATGCTTCGTTCATATTAAACACATTTCTCATGCCTTCATTCATGAATTGATCAGCATTAGAAGATGTTCCTCAAACCTTCGATATTTTAAGGGAAAGTAGAAATGCTTCTTGCTGTAATCAATTTTATTGCCGACCTAGCAATACATTTTTCTCTTTCAGAATTTGTTTTTTTTAACTCTTCGTCCACCGTTAGAAAAATTCGAGCTACCATAATTCGTAATTAGGTAATTCGAGCATAAATTTTTTCTATTGACGAGACTCGAATCTACTATCTTACTTAAAGGAAACAATTATTGAGCCAGCTAATTTGATTTGTGTTGGTTCTTTTAATTTAACTGTTTTTAGGAAGTTGATTTTGCACTTGACGTGCTTCCTTGATTACCAAGTAACCTTTAGATTTGTGGTTGAAGCTCCACTTAATAAATCAGCAAAAATGGTCGGCCGACTATAACAAATTAACAATGATGCAATAATTAATTACTCCGAATAAAGTGCAAATCTAACAAGGTTAGTCAGCAGGGAATTGAGGGCCGAACATCGATCTTAATATGTGAATATGTTGGGAAATAATCATAGATTTCTGCGCAAATTTCTCAACATATGATTCTCTGAAGCTGAGAGTCTCAGTCTCTCTCCTAATTTAAACATCAAATCACGATTTCCGGAAACAGGTTCCACAAATTGCAGGAATGTTTTTCCATAATTAAGAATTAAGATATATACTATTACATGTTACAGTATATATCAGATATAAATATAATTAATAAATCACCTATACTTTGAAGACCACGCTATCATGGGCCAGTAGTCAAACTGCTCAGGCCCAGAAACAGAACCTTAGGATCAATTAATTGGGCTGACCTGCCGACTAATGAATCTATAGGCCCAATATGATCAAGCCATGTTAGCTCTCCATTGGGCCACAATGTACATTTAATATTGTATGCTCCCCTTTGGAGAGGAGGAAAAATCGACTGCAATTACAACAATTTTTTTTTCTTTTTTCATTTTCTTTTCTTTTGGGGATCATCAAACTTCATCTACAAGTTTGCTAGGAAAACACGGCCACAACTACTTCAATTGGTTTAATTAATATTGTACGATTATTATGTGAATATATATTCTTAAATTTTTTTTAGACATCACACTACTTAAAAGTCCCATCCACTTTACAATAGTTGGACAAGCTCAATAACGTTAATTACATACCTCTCTTTTAAAATAAATTTAACGTTTAGTAAAATAGGTATTAAAAAACATTTGATGAAAAATTTTTAAGTGGTTTGATGAGTAATGGCAAGCAATTAATTAATACTATCTTGTAATGAGAAAATAAGAATAACAAACTTTAAGTTATGAAATTAAAAGAATATGCAATAAGTTTTTAGTTTACTTTTTTGCTAGTACTATGATTTATTAGGGTAATTTTTGCATATTGGGTGAGATCTCATATAATTTAAAACTGTTGTGTTGTAGTTATTATTGAATTTCTTATAGTTCAACTGTTTAATATATAATCTAAACTAAACAAAGATGAAAATTTTTAGTTTTTATAAAGATTTTTATCATTAAATTAGTGTCAAAACATTGACGAAAATGACCTCTTTCTGACTTAAAACTATGTTGGTACATTTATAAAGGCATAATGCTCACCTCCACCCATTCCCCAAAAAAGAAAAAAAAAATATAGAGAGAAAACAGTTTTCTTGTGCGCATGGCGGCGGGAGTGACGATTTTAGGAGCCTTCAATAAATATCATAGTAGAAATCGTCACCAAACAAATACCGATACATACATGCATGCATGAATTAAAAGACTAAACATTAAATTGACAAATTAATTAGCATGCAGGCACGCATCTCAGTCTTAATTAGCTAGTAATTAACATGATATTGTAATTAACCATTACTTAAACCTTATTATACCAATTAGATATATGATTAAAAGGAAAAACGGAGAAACACAGTAATGATTGAATTAAACTCGGAGCAAGTAAACACTGAGCTCAGGGCCTCCACTTCCATCAGGATTCATCATATAGAAAGCCTCACAATCCTTGGACCCCACAACCCTCTCAAACCTCGCCCTCAAATACATCACCTCCCCCTCCTCTGACCCGACCCGGTTTGAGTCGGACCCACGACTCGGGAGGACTCCGGCCCCCATGGAGATAGGCCCCACGGAGCAAAGGACCCGCCACTCGTGGGGCCCACATTCCCTCCTCATAGCATACCCACACTTCTTGCCATTGCAGTATGCCCTCCATAGGGGCTCTTCTAGAAGCTTCTTCTTCTTGTTCTTCTTGCTCTCCCAATAGTTAGATGTCTTGTCGCACTCCAACGCGACCTTCACGAGGCCCGAGGCCATCTCTTTGACTAGGACGCTGGTGGGGGTGGAGAGCTCGATGAGGAAGGCTGGAGCTGACGTGGACACGTCCTGGAATGCGACATGGACGTGGCCTCGGCGGTGCCCGAACAAGGTCCCCACCACCTTGGACCTTAGAGGAGGAGGAGGAGTAGTAGGAGAGAGAGTGGAGGAAGGTGATGGTGACGGGGAGGAGGTGAAGAGGGAAGTGAGTTTAGAGAGTGAGAGTTTGGGTTTGGGGAAAATGCATGAAACGTTAAGGGGTTGATCGAAGTAAGGCGAAGAATAATACTCAAGTGAAGAGATCAAGTCTTCATTGTTGTTGTTGTTGTTGTTGTTGTTGTGGGGTTTTGGCCCGTTGAAGAATCTTCTGGAAGAGGAGTCATGAGGGCTTCTTGGTGCCATGATTGACTTCATGTTTCTGAGTTTTTCTCTCTAGCTAGTTAGTTCTTTAACTCTCTCTGTCTCCTGTGCAGTGAGGACTGAGATAGGAAGTATGAGGGGGTTTATAAGCGGAGGGTAAAAAGGGTGGACTTGGAGATTAGTTTAGCTAGCGTTGGGTTGCGAAGTTGGGGACTTTGTAGCTAGCTAGATTAGTTTGTTTATTGATTTGTTACATGAGGAGTTTGGAGTGGGGATTTTACTGGATTGATTTCTTACAAGAAGGTGAGCTGCATTCACCTAACTGAGCACAGAGAGAGAGAGAGAGAGGAAATGGCGTTGGAGGAATGGGTGAGCTAGGAAGACAATGCAAATTAAGGTCCAGTTAAATTCGTGCTACTCATATATTCCCCATCTTCAGGTACAATGATGATGAGAATTTTATAAAGGAAAGCGAAGAATGCAAAGTTTCGTCGTTTTCAGATTGCCATCAAATCATGAAGTATACCGAAGCATCAAAATTAGCCAATAAGCTCTGTATATTATCGTATAAGGTTAGAATTTCACCTCTTGTAGGTTGTACGTATAGTATATTTCTTCAAAGTGAAGGACAATATTTCATTGTACAAAATAGTACATTAATTAAACAAACAATATTATGATACAATATTATAATCCACCAGCTTTAAAATTAAGCGGACAGGCTCATTAATTTGACCTATATATAAATCTAACCTAGGAGATATGAATCTAACCGTTATCAATTTGACCTATATATTTCAATTTAATAGAAAATCACTTATCTTCTATTTGTTATGTTCATCAAGACTTCCTATGATAAATACTTATATTAACATATACCAAATGTTAAAGTTATAAAAGTAAAATTGCCCCACATAAGTAAAATGTAAAGCGTCGAACTTGTGTACAACCTCATGTAAAGCAAAATAGTACCCCCCACAAGCACCAAAGATCAAACACAACCGCATGTATCCCATGATGGGCCAGCCTCCCACCCACCCAACCAACATTGCTATTTGCTACACTTGCATCCATTAAATTTTGTACTTTTTAATTAAGGAATATTGAGTTTAAATAATCTAAATTTTGGAGGCTGGTTGTCAATAATTAAACTTATAAAAAATTCTGTGACACTCTAAAGTTTTGGCAATATTTATTCTCAATAATTTGTATCAGGTGATATGAAATCGTGTCAAAAATGCTAGTTTTTTTTTTTAGTGTAGATTATTAATAATAAAAATATTCAAAGTTCAAATTATTTAAATCTAAAAATTCTTTAGTCAATCGACTATCACTATTTTTATTACATTCTTTAATTCATATGCTTTATTTTACTTTTTTAGGTACTTTTTGAAACACAAAAGCTTTTATTTAGGATACCAAATGACTAGGTCTACTCATTTTCCTATTCAAAATATCGTAAATTGTTATCTTAAAAATAAAAAGAAATCATGATCAGTCACACAATGCATCTACTTTAATGAATCTTTAATTTGTAGAAATATATCACTATATACGTACGGAATCTAGAGGTGCTCATAGGAATTTGGAAGCATCCATACATACAAAGACCTATAAAATGTTCACAACTAATATGTAAACCTTTGTTGTTATAGTACTGATGATTGACATGAACAGCATTCTCCATCAAGAAGAATGTGCCACACCACAGCTAATATTTATTTGTCGTCAACTTTCCAAATGATAAGAAAAATTCTTCGTTTTGACATACATTTAATGTATAATTTATTTATTTTTTTCATACTTAATTAATTCACTTAGAATAGTATGCAGTAGTTGAGGTTAATAGTTTTTAAATTTATGGTAAAATGGAAATAGTCTCATGTCCGTCACATCTAGGGGAAGGATAAGCTGTATGTGTCCAAATGACTAAATCTATACACGTTCTTTTAAAAAGAAATTAAATTTGGTGGTAAGGATGGTTATTATATCTGAACATATATGCACGTACCAAATCCAGGAAAAAAATATTAAGAAATCTGACATATATTTACTGAGTCCATCTATAAACATGTTGGTCAAAAAAAAATTATAAGTAAATGTAATAAAGATCGGGTCAAATTGAATATGGCCAAAAAATCATGCCCCCCACCAAATCTCCATAGAGTCTAATTAATTAACCATATAAGAGAGTCTGGTGCTCACAAAGTAAAGGTTAGATAGAATAAAATTGTTGATGAGACCTGGAAGCTAAGCCAGTTCACGTACAGATGACCTAACTTCAGATCAGAAGAACCAATTCAACCAACAGAAGCAGCAGTTACTTTCATTAGGAAGCTCTTGTTGAACCCACTTTTAAGTGATTCATTACCAAATCATAATAACAGAAATATCTGCCTGAGATTACATCTAATAATATATGGGGGGCCTTGGTGACATGATATAGATGAACCAGAGATGGGGAAATGATTGTTGAAACTCTTACATCAGTTAGGGCGGTATACCCAACTCCCAAGTAATATATCCCATAATTACAAGCTTCTGAAATAAGTTGCATGAATGGATCATCACCTGATTCGTCATCGTCAAACTGGATCATATTGGTACCTTCAAAATAATACCCATATCCATATCTATATCTATTTTAAAAAAAAAAAACCCTCATTTAAAGGGTCCATTTGATTTTTTAAATAAGAGAAGTTTTAATTGAGTTTAATTTCTTCTAGGGTTTTGAACTATTTCCATCTCATGTAAATTTCAACTTTCATTAGATTCTTCAAGTTTGAACTGAGTAAATTTCATAATGATATCCTTCATATCCAATTATATATGTGAAAGTGGAAATCTATAATGAGATTGTTAGAAGAAGTCCACAAATGATTCCTATTTCACAGAAAATCAAGTCTTAATGACAATAGCAAAATTAGTTTACGCTCTAGGCCTGTTCTTTTTGTAGATAAATAAGTATTGATAAATGGGTGAAGTTGGTAAATATTGATAGAAGTGCATAGAAGTTGGTATGTTTTGGAATGATTGGGCTAGTGTTGGGAAATTAGAAGAAATTGGTAGAAGTTTGAGGATATTAGTAAGAAATGTAAACAGAAAGCGAGATTTCTTTGTAAGAAATTTTACAAGAGATTAGTAGAAGTTGGTCGAAATTAGTTGACGTTGGTTGAAGTTGAAAATGATTGAAATTTTTTTATTAAAGTTGGGAAAATTGGTAGCAGTTAGTAGAAGTTGGCAGAAACTAATTGAAGTTAATAAAATGTAATTTACTAATGAAAAGAATAGGCCCGTAATCGACACATTAATACATTTGAATGTATCTAATAATGAGCTGCTATACACTTGGAAATGTGGACTTTCTCTAGATGGATGACTACTTGGGTTGAATGGTTAACCTGAGGCAGTAACTTTTCAAGGGTAAATGATGTAATGGGTGATTAGGCCCATACACCGACCAAGTGAGGTGGTAGAGTTTTAATGTGATTCCAGATATAATCCCCCCATCCAACCCAAAAAAATCAGCTGGAAAAGTTAAACCTGCCAATTAAGAACATAGATATTGAAGCCATTAGCTAGATATTTACAATGTTAGCCGTTGGTCAAAAGTATAACAAAAACTCACAAATAATGTTAACATTTGATGGGGTTGAACCCTCAACTAAGCCACATTCGTAGATTGACGAAAGTCTTCAAGAATAAGTGAGAGTTTTGAAATGAAGAACATATCATCGCCAATATTAATCTCTTTATTTGGTTTCTAACATCGCATACATCTTGCTCAATTTTTTATACTTCTATTTTTGTCGTGCGCAGGATTGGAGTGCAAGGCTTAAAAGTGGAACACGACCCCACATGCCACTTGTCTAAATGTCATGGGGAGTTGAGGGGATTGGCATGCGGGGTGGAAACTGGACAGAGTTCCATCACATGGGCCATTTTTTGTTGTTTTTAATATATATTTGCTTTTTTTTGATAATATATAATTTTTAGATGATTAAAAAAAGAATTGTATGTAATAAGGTGGTTCCATGAAAATATTTTTGCTAGATAATTCAAATTGAAGTTCTATAAATTAGAGAAGTGATGAAATATAAGTTTTAAAAAATTAAAACTTTTACTGATATGACAAACTTGAGTTTCAAAACATGGAACTATGATTGAGAATGCTCCTTATTGGAATGTGCTTAATTGCTCATCCACATCGTATTATTCATCAATAAAGATTTGCACCTCAAAAACTAAAGAATCAATAAAGACAAGAATGCAGCTTCCGCCATTAAATGTTTCGAAGACCAACAAGATTTTGATGTCATTAATCTTCATATATGTTTAGCTTTCCTGCCAAACAAAAGATACAAAACTCACATCATTGCCCGTACAACTTCTATTTCACTTGTTCTCTGTGGTATTTCAACACCTTCATATCTCTATCAAGTAAATCCTCTTCCTTACAAACTTTGGATTACACATTCCTATTTTGATCAGTTCTTAGTAGATCAAATTACTACTTATCATACATGAAAAAGATACAAACTTACTTAGAATGCGATATTACGAAATTACAACAAAATAATTCTGTCAAACTTTTGTTTTCCCTAATAGCTTCACGAATGAAATCTTACTATATTTAGTGAGGTTGGCCCATCCTCAGAGCAACATAAGCTAACAGCCTATAACCCACAAGCATGATAGTCAGGACAGCAACATCAAATCCCAAATCATGAATACCCAAATGCTTAATTATTGGGTAATCCACCACTTTGCATGGCATTTCCAAGCCACAATCATAAACCTCATTTTCTGAGTATTGCACCCCTACAAGAAGCTTATAGCAATAGTGACTAAAGGATATGTACTTCAACCAATTGATGAAAGGGGGAATATGTTGGATGTAGTACCCTCCGGCTAGTAGAAACACTAGCATGGTGACCGAGGCCAAGGTGGTGGCTTGCTTTACATCCATCAACATCGCGCCTAGGGCTAGCCCTAGCCCTTGGGAGACGAGCACATTGTACAGGGTGATGGACAGGGTCAGGAGAAAAGTGACTGGTGAAGGCTTGAGGCCGCCCATGTAGTATGTAATGGTGACAAAGATGGTGGGGAGAACTAGCTCCATGGGCAAGTCACCGACCATTCGTGCAAAGTAGTAAGAAGAGAGTCTGTACATCCCTGAGGCACGCTCTCTTATTAGCATTGGCCGCTCTTGGGGGAAGGCGAATATGGCATTGAATAAGGGGAAGAAACCCCAAAATATGGAGAAGAAGAAGAGCAGCCCTACCTGCACATTTGGGGAAGTTTGATTTGTGAATGCTTTGATCAAATACAGCAAACAAATATGACAAATTCTAAGTAGAAGGCATGCAACTCTGTTTTGGTGGCCGAGAGAGCATAACAAAATTTACCTGTGTCTGCTTCAAACTTGGGTCAATGGGCCCAATGATTGATTAACCTCTGGTTTAACAAGTTCGGCCCAATCCATCAAATTAAACGAGCTTCGTTGGATCCACAAGGTTGAGCTCAACTAAATTACCCCAATGAATTTAGCAGAGACTGCATAGTTATTCACCTGTTGGCCAGGTCGACTCAAATCCCCCCCCCTCTTCATTTCCGGCAGATAATGGCTTAGATGAGACTCCAGTGGCAGATCTAGACATTTAGAATATGGATGTCTATATATTAATATCATTACTAATATATACTTTCCAAAAAAGGTCATATGATATATGCTATAGTAGTCTATTTTGTAGAGACATTTCGTCTCGATTTTTTTTTTTCAAACCTTCCATCTCATATTTTCACAGTAATGGAACTTGATATGCAATAATAACATGCCTCACTTCTTTACTTTAAAAAAAAAAAAACCTTTGGTAGTCTACTACGATGTTTATTCTTTGGTTGACGCATAAATGGTGGTGTTGAAATCATAGAATATTATTATTACATATCACTTACTAAAACCGTTCATTGCAGAGCACACATCGTCAGCACCAATTAATGAAACCAAAAAAAAAAAAAAAAAGCCCATGAAGTGTACATCTCAAACATGAAATAAAACTACAAATAAGTAATCTCCACTATCTAGTTACATCAAAAGGAAGGGGGAAAAAATCAACATCAAGTTCGAATAAGTACGTAATTAGTGCCAAGTTAAAGCAAATTCAGCACCAGGAACATATTGCAACTGAACAGTCAAAACAGTCAATAATAATAACAAAAGAAAATCAAAGAGACTAATATTAGATTAAATTAAAAAGTCTAAAATCCACATATAGAAGACAGAGGGAGAAAGATAGAGACAGAGATTTGGGAAAGTGGAATGCAGTTTTGCCTGATAAGAGGAGGGAGAGGCGGAAATTTGAGTTTAAGAGTATTTAATTCTATTTTATTTTGCTATGAAATTTGAACTTTATAGCTGTAATTTTTATATATTTAAAAAACAAAAATGTTAGAGAGTAGATGGGGTAGCTTTAAAGAATGTCCACAAAACATAACTTTTAGGAGTGTCCATATATACCAAATTAACCGCTTTTAAAATAGCTCATTAAAAATGTTTTAGCCTCATTAAAGAACTGTTCCAATATTAGTAGTAAAACTATTCCTCTTAAAAAACGACCAAGAATAAAAACTGAAAGAAGCAAAGGTTAATATAGGTGGAATTTTAAATTAGGTATCTAATAATAATTCCCAAGAGTCATATATATAAGTTCAAATGAGATTTCAACCCAAAACCGATGAGCACTAGGTAGAGTAACTCAAAAAGTTATATATATGCTCAAACCTTTTAATTTTATCAATGTGGTGCAAACCTCCCTTTCACACTCCAACAATTACCTATTGAATTAATGACTCCTGCTTATATGCTAAATTGTTTCAGAACAAGCGGACCCCACTTCACCCAAAATTGAATTGAGTGAACGCATTAGCCACTACTACTTATATGCAATGTACCAATGACAACAACTACTAATACTACTTTCAGTATGGATCATGCTATAGATATGCAATGTGTTTCCATAGACAATTACTCGCGTCAATTACGATCGAAGTTTACCTGATCTTGCAAATGGGAGATGTCGGAATGCCACCACAAAAGGCCCGAAATGAAAGCAACTGATAGTACTTGGAAGATCCTTAGACCCGAATAGGATTCATGTCTCCTCTCTTTCAATCCCCTTCTTAGCAACACCATGAATTGCTCCCACCATGTCGTCGTCCATTGTCGCTCGCTGCCTGCGCCATCGTTTCCCAAAGCTTAATTAGATACCACGACATCCCAAAACTTGTGCATAATATTTTAGAATTGTAAAGTAGACTCGAATTTAGTTCCTAATTTGAAGAACTTGAAATCAAAAGCCGCATGTCAAGATATAATGAGCTAATTTTAACCTAAATAAAAATTGATCCGACCCAATGTTAAATTTTATATATCAATTGGGCAATTAACAACGAGTCATGCATACAAGCTCAAATAAGGTTCCATCCCAAAATCAATTAACAATAGGTGGAGTAACTCACAAGCTTATATACATGTTCAAACCCTTCAATTTTATCAATGTGGGACAACACCCACTATCATATTCTTTGGATTTTATCAATATGGGACAATACCCACTTTCATACTCCAACATCCAAAAATAAACCGCACTTGATCATTAAGCATATGGGTTCTACTTCTATGTTTGACGATACCCATCGGACCAAAGAATGACACTCCAAATATGATTAGACACTAATCATGCATTTGCATGTACTTACTTCTAGATGGCAGTCTCGAGTTAGGATGGATTGGATCGTGCAAAGACTGCTGAATTTCGGCCTTCAACACAGGATAGAGGTTCTTTCTATACGAAGATATCAGGAATTGCTTGGTTGAACTTGCATGATCATGACGCTCTGATCTCCCATGCAGTTCATGTTGATCATCTTGCGTGGTGTCCGCAACTATGCCTGTTTCTCGCAATAAATTTAATTTATCAAGAAGATTTTAAATGCATGTGCGATATATATATGTACATTTTTACTGAGCAACACCAACAAGGAATAAATTGAGTATAAACGTTGGCTAGATTAGACATGACAATCGCATCAATATTTAATGAATTTTCATATCACCCCCTAATCTTAAACAGTGGGTGAAGCCGCGAAATATATATGAATTAATATGGATGGGGATCGGCGACAAAATTTGGATGGATCGGTATAATGCTTCAATCTATCGCCTATTTGTATCTACTAGGTTTCTATTTTATCTCTTATGTTTTACCAACTTTTTCGATGGTTATTTTATAATTATTATCAAACATATAAAATTAAAACACATAATTTAAGATGACATATATAAGAAATCATATTCTGCTCACAACTGTTTTGCCCTTTCGAACTCTTAATAGCCTTTAAATTGTTAATATTTAATTCGATCTAGAAACTAAAAGGTAGTCTAACCCCATTTATATATATATTGTTTTAAAAAGGGGGATACATTTTACCACCTTTTTATTGCAAATTAGAGTAGCGTCAGGAGTACAAAAATCAGCTTATATTTTTACTGTTAAGCATCACATCGATTCTAATCCTCAATCAGTGCAAGAACAAACTGCAAGGCCCCAGCTGTGCAGTGAAGAGACTAATTAACGATCGGTGAGACATAAATTAAAATGGGATTTTTAATTAATCAATTAGCATTTTTGGGGGGGGGGGGGGGTAAAAAGTCACAAACACTTGACCAACACATTTCCATGTGTCGAACACTTACATAAAGAAATTGCTTTCTTTAGTCAATTCAACAAGTCACGATCATAAAAGTAATTTGCTTTTCTTCGTTAGATTTCGTACGTGAACATTATATTCCGCCTCTTTCCTCCGCCTATCTTACCTGTTTCTTTAATTAATAAAGAAAACCTTTTCTTAGGCTTAGCATGGTAAGAAAAACTAAAATATTGTGTATAGAAAATATTGAATTAAAATTAATTTTTTAACTTGTAATTACAGCTATGAAAGTCGAACACCCCAAAAATTCTACCATCAGACGCCAGGCGGGATGTGAAGGGTATAGTGTAACAACTTATCCCTAAATTGTAAAATTACAGAAAGATTGGTTTCAATTGAAAATATAAAACACATAAAGAATTTCTAGATATGTAGAGGCCTCAATGTTAAAATCCTTTTTTTTCATGATAATGAGATGTTTTATTGGAGGAGGACCTAAGTAACACTATTCGTGGAATTTTTTTTTTTGAAACAAATTATATGTGATATCTCAATTTATCTAATCATTAGATGAAAATTTTATTATTACTTAATTAAAATCAAAATGATGTGGACCATTATGATTAAAATAAAGGAAAAGGCTGAAAACTGAAAATTATTTAATCATTATAGAAATTTTAGGAGCAAGTTGACAAGAAAAAAGTTACCATGGGTATGACCACGTGAGAGCCAATTTCTACCTTTGTCACATGAACTTTACAAGTGTCTCTTTTAGGAACTTTTATGTGTTCATGGGTTTATCTAATACTTATAGAAAATGATATTTGTAGTGATTGATAGTATTTATATTGAGTGAAATTGTAAAAAAGAGACTAATTTCCTTTGATTAAGATAGGCTTTTCCTTTTAAGTATTTAATACTAGTGTGTGGGGTTGGTGTCAAAGGTGATGTAACTTTAGTTGCGCCCTAAAACATAGGTATACAAGCATCACATATATGTAGTATTGAATTAGCTATCAGTCTTTTTATCGTTGGATAAATTAAACATTAATTTTCCTAGAAATTTTTTTTTCTCAAATTAACATATTTACGGCTTAATTGTTGCCACCTTGTGAAAGTCAGTCAATCATTTATCAATGTCGATGCCTATGCATAAAACTAAAAGTTAACGAGATCGATTCTAAACATATCTTCCTTTTCTTTGGGCTTGTGTTTAGTACAACTTGTAATGGAAAAAAGTAAAAGGAAAAAGCAATCTATTTAAATAAATTATCACTTGTACCACGCACCAACAAGTCTTAGATGTGATTACATACCTCTTACTGTTTATTATTTACTCGTAATGAAACCACCTTCATCATTAGTGTTTTGATTAATTAAGTTGACGACATATAATAATTTTGCTACTGTTTGATTAATGTACGGTCTAGACTCCCACTATATGTGTTTAGAATTCGCTTTTTTTTAAAAATTTTGATTCAAAAGAGGAATAATGTTCCAAAAAATATTATTACGAGTTAATTTTTATTTCGATGAACATAAGAGAAGCTAAGTTTACAAATTTGATTTTTCTGATATCAATTGTCTAAGAAATTATTTCTAAAAAAAAGCTACAATCCACCTAATTTAGTTTAAGATAAGAAATTTTATCTAATTAGAATTGACTGTTCACTTAATCTACTTAACTGATCTAAATGACTAAATATAAAAAAATGATCATAAAATGAATACCATAACAGAAAAAGTTAATGAATAACTGATAGAAAGTTCAAATTAGAGGCTATTTTCATAAATGTATTAATTACGTGTATGTAGTATTTGTTTGGTTAACTTTTGTAAGTAATATCATGAGCATTTTGGAGTAAAGTCATGAGTCATGAAGAGATAAAATGCTTACCAACTATCATAGTCCACGTCTCTTCCCTCTAACAACAGACACGGACATTAGTATTACGTTGTCCAATCCACAAGACACGGAAGGGGAAAAAAAAAAAAGTTGGTGACGCATTCGTGGGGTAAATTATTACGTACTCGTGAATATATGCACTCGAAAGATGATATAAAAATATATATATGAGCGGTCATAGATATATATTTCGTTTACGTAATTTTCAATACTATATATTTTCAGATGTATGACGTAAGCTTTTACTTTCTCCATTTATAAAATACAAAGAGACATGTGAATCATTTGAACCAATTTTTGTTAATGTCTCTATTTTTTTTTAACTACACATTTACACATGAAGATGTTTATGCATGAATTTATATACTAACTATTGATATTAATCATATCGTTGGTTTATCTGTGAAAATTAATTGATATTAATATAACCATCAGCCTATAACGAGTGTGTACTATGTATTTAAATTTCGATCTGGAAAAAAAAAAAATTGCGATGAATAATGAAACAACGAAAGGTAGGAGAGAAACGTACCATTAGCAAGATCAAGCAAGAAATCAGCGGGATTGACAAGGTTGAACCCAGGTTTGAACCCGATGGAGTTGAAATAGTCCATAACCCGGGTAGCACTTCCGGTGTAAATGGGCGACCCGTCGGATAAGACCATCACCTTATCGAACATCCGGTAGAGCCTGCTCGATGGCTGGTGGATGGTGGCCATGACGGTCCGGCCACCACGAGCCAGCCCTCTAAGAATGGCCAGGATCCGTTGCGCTGTGGTTGAATCCAAACCCGATGTGGGCTCATCCAACAGCAACAAACTCGGGTTAACCAACATCTCCTGCCCGATACTGACCCGTTTTCTTTCGCCACCCGAGATCCCCCTGAGCAGGGGCCCACCCACCATAGTGTTCCTACACCGGACCAGGCCCAACTCCATGATGACCACTTCGGCCTGGCCCATTTTCTCTTGACGGGTAAGGCCCTTAGGCAGCCTTAGGAGGGCAGCATATGTAAGTGTCTCAAGCACAGTCAAATGCGGGTATAAGACGTCATCTTGAGTCACAAACCCGATTTTGCGCTTAATGGATCCCGAAAACGGTTGCCCATTGTAACTAACTGACCCAGTTACTTTACCCGGTAGCCGCCCCCCTAGGGCTGTAAGGAGGGTGGTCTTGCCGCTGCCTGAGGGACCCAACATTGCTAGGAGCTCGCCCGGGCGGACTATGCCCGAAACCCCATTGAGTACTATTCGGGTCTGTTTCGGATCCGGGTTGCCTAAGCAGCATGCGGAGTCTGTCGTGGGAGGCAATGTTATGTTGCATGTTACATCTTCAAACTGCAATTGTAGCATTCGATCACGTTAGTACATAATTTTGAAGTATTATCCATTATGATTCCACAAAGCCTTGATGTACACTTCAAACTTTGCATTGAATTACAAGGATATATATATAATTCTCATTTTTATTTTTATTCAAAAAAGTACATTTGACACATTAGGCATAAAGCCTAAAGTCATAAATCCGATACCAGGGTGGAGTTCTTCATTTTGATTTTGGATAGGAATAATCGTGAATAGAAAATTACTTACTCATTTTGAATAGACCTGTCACTTAAAATCGTAGCATGGATTGGCTTAGTCTCCAATCCAATCCTTGACTCAACTTGACCTCTCTTAGAGTTGGAGCACTACAATTATGCTAGATAATTAAGCACTAATTAATATCGAATGCGCTTGATTAAGTGATCATGTACCAGCTGGCCCCTTTGGGGATAGTCGAGTGGTAGGATGATTGGTTTTCACAAAGAAGATCAGTCTCGTTAAACTATACGAGTGTATTAAATATTTACGATAGAAAAAAAAAAGAAAAAAAGAGTGATCATATACCTTGAGAATGATGGGACGAAGGGATCCATGTAAAACAGAGAAATGAGGGGGAGGAGGAGGGGATTCGAAATCATCGTCCTCCAAACAAGGACTAATAGCTTTTGTAGAAGCAGAGGGCTCACCATGAGGGGAGCAATCATCGGAGCTCCTGTTACTCGTGTGATGATGCGGGTTGATGGATGGGCTTTTAGTGTTGGGCGTAGGATCTTGCTCTATAGGCATCATCTTAGGGGCGTGTTTGGAATTAAGGGCTATGAAAAATTAAAGAGAGAATTGGAGAAGATGAAGATCAGATGAGGCTAGAATAAAATGGAAAGGCAAAAAGAAAAATCTTCAATTAATGGAAAAAGAGAGAAAATCACATGTATGGCTACTTAAAGGAAGAGAAGTGATGAACGAGGCACGAGACAGAAGTGAGCGAGAGTGTTTGTGTGATACTTAATTGATGTTGCCCTTAAATAACTCCTTGCTCAGCCACCCTCCTACAGTCCCACTGCTATCTTAGCCTTAGAGCAACAGTATTTAATAATTAATATCTATCATGACAACGATAAAACTGACAGTAATATTTAAAGTGGATCATATTTTTATAAGATCTGGAGAAAACTAGGTATAAACATTTTTTTGCTGTTTTTTAATACTCATACAACTAGAAAAATTGATTTTAGAAGACCCATATCGAGTCCTTAATCTCTATAATTGACTTTTTGATTTCTCATTTTCCTTTTTTTGTTTTTTTTGGGGGGGGGGGGGGGGGGGGGCTCTTTTTTAAGTTTTAAAAAAAATAATAATGGAGAGGGTGATGTGTGCGGTGTAGAGAAAGGTTGGTGTTGGAAAAATAGGAAGACCTCATTGTCAAAAGGTTGATGGTCTATTATTATATCTACAATTTTAATTTTGTCTAGTGACAAGTGGTGCTCTTTTGTTGTCTTGCGCCACCTCCTATACCTCTAGCATCAGGGAAAGAAGGGACTCATGAAATGACAAATAGATCGAAGAAGGCATCATACTCATAGATTGCACAAAGTGGAATTTTCAACTTACAATAGGGAATAATGAATTGAAATACTCTGTTCCCCCCCCCCCCCCTTTGGAATCATGAAATAATCATTGTCTCATTCTAGCTAGATGTACTAGTGTAATTTATACATAGAAAATTTACCCAATTGTCTTAGCAAATGTTATACAAAATATGAAAAATAGGTTGACCTAAGATAATTTAAATTTAACTTTTATAAGTAAGATCGTCTGTATGTGTAGATATTAACTTTTCCTAAAATACTTAAAAAGAAGGCATTTATTCCCTTTTCTTCGCTTCCATATCCCAATTCCCAAACATCCTTTCATCACACATTTCCATGACCAACCATGAGATCGAAGGAGAGGTATGCCACATTCTCACACTTCACTCAAGCAGGATTGGCTTTATTAAGGTTGGAATAGTCTTGCAAATATTATATAGGTTAGGAGATTATTAATGATGTAGACTAGAACAATGTTAGCTTCAATAGGATTAATGCTTTGGAGTGCAATTGTTTAACTTATGATCGACTATAAACATTTAGTATGTTGTAACTACAAAAACTAGGTTGAAACCTATAATATCTAGTCTTATTTTTTAAGTCAATATAATATATAGTTTTTTAAAATCATTAAAAAAAAAGGAAACTTTAGAAAATATCGTCAACTTGATATGTTATTTTATCCATCACCCATGGTATCCATTAGAGCTGATTATAAGTACTTCAGTGGGTGTTTTTTGTTGTTTTGGTTTTATTTTGTTTTTTATTTGAAAAATTATATATCTATATTTAATCTCCTAGTACGGTTGCATAATGCCTTAACTTTCTCCCTAGTTCTACAATAACTAACAACAAGACCTCCCAGTATCAGTCTCATTTTTTTGGGGTTTGAAGAGATCTCGATATAGACAACATTATCTTTACAGACATCCATACTTATAAAGAGGTTCCAGATAGTTTAATTTTTTGGATTATTATTGAAGTAAAATTCTTTCTGGTACTTTATGTCTTTATCCCTTGTTCATCAAGCGTAGGCCACAAATTAACCTTGCCTAAGTCAATTGTCTAAGATTGCTCTTATACAAATATACCTCATTTTGTAAAAATCTTGTAAATGAGATCCCTAATTGGAAACCAAAAATATAATTGATAGTTAATTTACGCATCATTAGTCAATGACTTTCATTCGTAAATGTCTTGTAATCACAATGGCATTTAATAAAATATGTCGCCGAATTTTGAGAAGTTTTATACTTTGAATTAAATTTCTATGTGAAGTATCGACTGAGTCTTCACGTTCTTAGGTAACCCAGATAAAAAAAGTTCATTTTGGAGGTATCCAAAATCCAATTTATACGTATGTAATTAGATCGCTAAAACATATTTGGCCCAAAAAACTTCTTTCGATTACTTATGACTGGGAATTTTATAGTATCGAAAATTTGGGTTCTGCATTTGAAACGATCGGATCAAATATTCAAACCTTGAGCACCATTATGTGTAGCTTTGTTGACGTTAGTGTCACCTATGTGCCGCGTGAATTGTTAATGCATGCGGCATGGTAATGCCATAAAGTAATTTAGTGATGATGTTGATGTCCTCTGCATCGTTGATTCTGCAATGCATAATTGAAACAAATTACCTTTGTACACCTTAGATTCAAATTAGACATATATTTTCAAAATGTTTTTTCTTTGCTTGGCTGCAGTTTCAACGTTTGGCATTATTGTTGGTGGTTGTTCTATAGGCCAAGTAAGGTATATATTATATCGTACACGTACGTTCAGCTAATAACAAATCATAAGTGTCCAACATTGTGGGAATCTTGCCAGTTGAATATCGGATTACAGTACTTCTTTTTTTCTTTTTTTTTTCCATTGGGATTTTAACCTTTCGTTGTATTGAAAGTAAGTTACTATTAACATAATAGGTATAAAAAAATTTCATTACAAATTTTCTTCATTTATAGGTCTTAAATATGAGATCTTACTTTAAAAAATAAGGGTCATAGTATCAATAATTTAAATCAATTTAGTTTTACTGATTTTCCTTTTGTATTTTTAAGTGCCATATATATGATGGGTATTTTGAGCTTCCTTATCTCACAAAGTAAAACATGCCTTTCTACCTTGACTTGTCACATGGTTGTTCAATTCCATGCATTGGAAGCTAAGCATCTTAAGAAAATTAAAGACTGAGAGAGGAGACGCCACTTGGTGCATGTAGGAATGGCTCATTATTCATATGCCACATTTGCGTAGTTTGATGATAAAACTACTGATTCTAGACGTCAGTTCTAACATTTGGTGTCACAGATCTATGTATTCATTTCTTTTTTGTAAAAAGTTATGAGAACATGGGCAGCAAGTAAGATTCAAGGGTTATTCCTCTTAAACAGAAAAAAAAAAAAAAAGACTCTGATATTATTTATTTAATTGTTTTTTGTATATCAGTTAGAATTGAGTAATGCATATAACTCCAATGATTGTAACTTAGGAACTAATAAACATTCTCAATGCATTTTTTATTTTATTAATATGCATGGGACTACGACCCAGTTCAAACTCCAACTTGTCACTCATGTGTGAGCTATTAACATACAAGGTATAGCATGTACGCACAATTAACCAAATTTAGATTAGCGTAAACAGTGAGCGACTCATTCTAATACTGTGCGAAATTAGTGGCAAATTGAGATCAAACACAACTTAACTTTGAGACCATGTCAAATTTTATATGAGTTAGGCCTTAAACAAACCAGTCACGCATAAGATCAATAAGCAGAGGAGGCATAAACAATTAATATACTAATGATGAAACAGATAGGTTGTGGAATTTGCACAACCGAATATGATTAGAATCTATTTCTATGGGCATGATGGGCATCAATGTGAACACGGATATCATTTTTCAAACCGTGAAGCGTGATTGTCACCATCTACTGATATAACTAAACACTATAGAAATAAAAATATTTAACAACATTAAGCTTTTAACATTCCAGACTGCAATATAATTTGCAATAAAGCCATCTAGATGGGGCAACTAACCAAAAAAAAAAGACTTTTCTATTGGAAAAAGACTAAACAAGAATAAAGTTATTGTGGAAAATTTGTGCTTTGACATAGAGTTGTGAAATACTGAACCACGTTGAAATCC
Source organism: Carnegiea gigantea (assembly GCA_029747015.1). NCBI lineage: Eukaryota > Viridiplantae > Streptophyta > Magnoliopsida > Caryophyllales > Cactaceae > Carnegiea > Carnegiea gigantea. Next base: position 1,160,389 of record JAKOGI010000078.1, read on the forward strand.
TGCACCCTTTTTCTCTGTATCTTGTGGTGTACGTGTTGCCCCCTTTGCCAATAAATATGCTATGATAAGATCTTGCTAAATAATATATGCACTTACACCCTTACATTGTTTTTTTACCCCATATTTGTCTTTGACACTAGAACTTGTGCATAATGAGCCTAACATGTAGTCACACCAAGATAAGGTACAACATCACGCTAAGGTTGTCGTGCGTTAACCTCTCCTTTTCCGTTTCTCATCATACGCCAGAAGTATGGTATTTTTTAGGGTTGGAAAATGGGTAGACTCGGGTTAAGTCATTTAATAAATGGGTCAATTTCGTTTTAGCCTTGGAAATAGTTTAGATGGATCTATTCAAAATTAAAAAATAACACATTTTCAAGATAAACGGTCAAATCATGTAGACTTCAGGTCAAAATCGAATCGATTTGTATCAAGTTCTGATTTCTTTCAATAACTTCAAATTGAATTTGGGTCAGATTATAATCGTGTTAGGTCAGATTTTTCTAGCTCTAATATTTCCTTGATTCTTACATTACATAAAGTTGAAGTGTCACCCCTTTAGCCCTCTATATGTGGCAGTCTCCCACTGCATTGGATGGATAAAGAGGTTGATATATTGTGTTCCAGTTTGCTTTAATTACAAAAAGGCTTTGTTGTCGCGTCATTTTTCGTCGTGTTACACTTGTATTTTCTATAGCTTAGGAGCTTATTTCATATCGTCTTCAAATTGTTCTTTCGTATATCATATCAAAGATAGTAATACGTGTTAGGATTAATATCAGAATAACAGTATAGCGGAAGCGATAGGATGCAATAGAAAATCAGAAATTCAACCAATCACAAACAACAGAACAATAGGAAGAGAACAAGAACACAGGAATTTAACGTGGAAAACCCAATGTGGGAAAAACCACGGACGGCGACAGCACCAGAACAATTCACTATGAGCAGGAAAGTACACCACGATCACAATCACCTCAGTGATTCGATCAAAGAGCAGAATTACAATCTCTCTATTGTAATCTCTCACAAACGACTTTTACCTCTCAATGTGTTTATGAGTACTGAAGTGTTTTGAAACAAGGCCCTAGACCCCCTTTATATAGGGTCTGTGAGGCAGGGTTTCCCCCTGAAAACCCTAGCTACCACCTTCCAAAACCGTCACCAAAGCGCAACCCTAGCCGCCACTTTAAGTCGGCAGAAAATTTCCCCTGGCACGGTCGTGTCGTGCCATGTGGCACGACCGTGCCACATGGCACGGGCACACCGTGTCACTTCTCTGCTGCTCTGTTCTTCGGTCTTCTATGTCGCGGCACGCCCGTGCCCATGCAGCATGGTCACCCCGTGCCTAAACCCGAGATTTTGGGCCATAAAACCCAACAATCTCCACCTTGGACCAAAATCTCCAGTCTTCAATTACTGTCGTCGTCGTCACACCCCAAGGGGTGATGCCCCCTATGGGGCTATGCCCCGCAGGGCCCTCAAATACTGCGAATACCAACTGAGTTCAAGCAATGCTTGAACTTAGCTCTAGGAGATGATTTATATGAACTTTCCTTCATATAACCTGTCACAGTAGATGCTTGCAAGACATAGAGGCCTCCTTGCCTCAAACCCTTCAGCAGAATCCTACTGCCCTTTGAGACCTTCAGAACTCCACCTTCAGCTGAATATTTGCACCCTTTGGATTCAAGGGTGCCCAACGAGATGAGGTTACGCTTCAAGTCAGGAACATGACGAACATTCGATAAGGTCCTGACAACGCCATCATGAGTCTTGATTTTAACAGTACCAATTCCAGTTACATTACACTGGGCATTATTGCCCATGTGAACTACTGTTGAATCAACTGGATCATATGTTGAAAACCAGTCCTTGTGAGGACACATATGATAGGTACACCCAGAATCAAGAATCCAATCAGAATCGCTCCCCCCTTCAGTAGAGGTAGCAAACAGAACGTCCCCATCAGAATCAGATTCAGCAAATGAAGCTTCAGCAGGCTCCTCAGAATTATCTTCCTCTTTCTCCTTCTTCTTTTGCAGTTTCCAGCAGTTAGCAATAATATGACCCAATTTACCACAGTAATTGCAGGTCTTACCAGCATGAGGATTTTTAGACTTAGAACGGTTCTTACTCCTATTACCGTTCCCCTTTTCAGTTGCTGTACCCCTTACTGCTAATCCTTCAGCAGAATCATGAATGTCAAGATCAAACTTCTCTTTAGACAACAGGTTTGACTTAACATCTTCAAACGATATAGTATTAGAATTACTATATAGCATAATCTCCTTAAAGTGTTTATAAGAAGGGGGTAACGACACAACAAGCAAAATAGCCTTATCCTCATCCTCAACTTTCACATCTAGACTCTCCAAGTCAACAAGAATAGAGTTAAACTCATTCAAATGCTTTTGGACAGGGGTACCTTCAGCCATACGAAAGGTATACAACCTTTCCTTCAAACGGATCTTGTTGGCGAGACTCTTCGTCATGTAGAGTTCCTCCAGCCGAGCCCAAAGATCCACCGCAGTTGTCTTATCAAGCACCTCTCGCAAGACATGTGGTGCCAAGCACAACTGTATGGCTGAAACCGCTTTCAGCTCGAGTTCCTCCCATTCGTTCTCCGTCAACGACCCACGTCGCTTCTTCTGTTCTTCAGCCCATTGCTCATCTGTTGTCTTCTCGGGTTTGACATGAGGTCCCTTCAGAACCTTCCACAACCCGTGCTGAATGAGAACTGCTCTCATCTGCACCTTCCAGAGATTAAAACTAATCTCCCCATCGAATTTCTGAATATCTACCCTCATGATAGAAGACATCCTATAACCAAAGCTCTGATACCACTTGTTAGGATTAATATCAGAATAACAGTATAGCGGAAGCGATAGGATGCAATAGAAAATCAGAAATTCAACCAATCACAAACAACAGAACAATAGGAAGAGAACAAGAACACAGGAATTTAACGTGGAAAACCCAATGTGGGAAAAACCACGGACGGCGACAGCACCAGAACAATTCACTATGAGCAGGAAAGTACACCACGATCATAATCACCTCAGTGATTCGATCAAAGAGCAGAATTACAATCTCTCTATTGTAATCTCTCACAAACGACTTTTACCTCTCAATGTGTTTATGAGTACTGAAGTGTGTTTTGAAACAAGGCCCTAGACCCCCTTTATATAGGGTCTGTGAGGCAGGGTTTCCCCCTGAAAACCCTAGCTACCACCTTCCAAAAACCGTCACCAAAGCGCAACCCTAGCCGCCACTTTAAGTCGGCAGAAAATTTCCCCTGGCACGGTCGTGCCAGGGCGGCACGGTCGTGTCGTGCCATGTGGCACGACCGTGCCACATGGCACGGGCACACCGTGTCACTTCTCTGCTGCTCTGTTCTTCGGTCTTCTATGTCGCGGCACGCCCGTGCCCATGCAGCATGGTCACCCCGTGCCTAAACCCGAGATTTTGGGCCATAAAACCCAACAATACGCAATGTCTATTTGAAGGTTCTTTTCATCAAAGAATTAAGAGTAACCGACCATTCTTTTATAGCATGATTTTTGTATTATTATGCCTCATCCACCCATCAAATTTGGTGGAGGTGAATGAGAGTTAGGTTGGTGGCGTCTATTAATACAGTTTTTATGCATAAATTTGAAATTTAATCCCAATTAAGAGCCAACGTTCGTGGTGTTTATTAATAGAAAAAATAGTTAGCATAAATTCTTAAAATCTAGTAAGGAGTCGATATTTATGTAGTCCAAAAACAAAGATGTAGTGCCCTTAAATTTTGCAACCAGCGTTGCAACTGTTGAACTTTTACTTTTGTTAAACTAATTTTTTGGCGCCAAATGATAAATATGTTGCTACAAGACATTTCGTAAATGTCTTGTACCAACTTAAAACTTATATTATTAAGTTTTATATTAAAAAGAACGGTAAAAGCATTTTATAATTTATAAATTGTGTAAAATTATCTTTTTGTCCATAATTTTTCATATTTATAAAATTACGAGTATCATATGTCTTCGATAATGGGTCGGGACTGACCCAATTAGGGTGCCATTTTGTACTTGCTAGCGTCTTCGACAAATATTTAAGCTTAGAAATTCATAATTAATTATAGTTATTGACAATTTATGATTTTAAGTGAAAAACCTCATTCGTTTAGATAAAGGCAAGACATTTAAAAGTGTCTTGTAATCCAAGTTCTGCATGTGCTAAACTAAGTAAAAGATTTTCGAGGGAAAAAAATCCACTTTAATTTGTCATGATAAGAAAACATAATATTTTGTTGATAAAGTCGCCGAGGTTAGTACATGTATGCTAATGAAAAGATTGATTAAATAGCAATTAATTATATTAAAAAATACACAAATTGAAGCTTGAAAGGTTATATGCAGTTAGATGATAATTCTTAGTGCAAATTAACTACAATAATAATTTTAAATTGTATAATATATAAATTTAGGTCAAAATTAAGAGAAAAATATTTTGTCTTAATCTAAAACCTTTATCGATCATCACCTTTATATAAAGGTAAGATATATGCAATACATATATATAAGGGTTAGAGTGCTCCCATTATAAGTTTTCTCTATTCACAAGACTTGAACATGAGAATTCGATTAAGGAAAATAAGTATCAAATCACTTAAACCAACTTATATTGGTAACTTTTACCAATATAATTAAGGTGCAAGTTATCCAAATGCAAAGGACAAATTATAAAGAAAGTGCATGCGAATGAGCAATGTGCTTCATCACTTCGGCGCGATCATGTAAAGATTTTGTTCCCTCAGACAGCAGGATGCAGATGCACTGACGCCTGCCTTTCTAATGGACTTGCTCATAAACATCAGTATTGTCATCGATGAGGGGTGTTCTAACTTCCAAATTAAAAAAAAAAAAAGAATATTCATGCGGTTTGGTTGATATATGATTTGTGGCAAGAATTAATGATATATAGCAACAATGTTTAATGTTAACAATACTTAACAAGATTTAAGGAGACTCAAATATCAAAGAGATAAGAACAGTATGTCAGCATCCCTTCAAAAATAAGTAAAACAACTACGCAAGACAACTCAAACAACCATAAAATAAACCATCACTATCAAAGAGAGATAATAACTCTCACAATTGGAGAGAATTATTACTAAAAAAATACAAATACTATTAAAAGAAGAAAGAAGACCACTATTAGGAAGGCTAGGATAGCTGAAATCGACTATCGATCTTAACCCTCAAAGTGCCAGTTTTGCAAAGGAAAGACAGGGATCAAAGATGACTACAGGCGGTTATAAGAGAGAAAGACGTTAGGTGTCTACTGAAGTATGAAAGTGGGTATTATCCTATATTAATACAATAAAAGAATATAAAAGTGAGTGTTATTCCACATTGATAAATTAAAGAATTTGAGTATGTGTATAAGCTTGTGAATTGCTTCACTCATTGCAAATTGATTTCGGATTGGAACATCATTTGAGCTTATATATATAACTCTTTGTTTATAACCCAATTGATATAAAACATTTAACATGGTATCAGAGCAGATTGCTTGATCTTGATTTGTCACCATCCCCGTTCAATTTAAACTGTGTGCACGTATTGGGGCTTATTAGCTACTCACACGTAGCGGTCGTATTGGAGTATGAAAGTTGGTATTGTCCCACATTGATAAAATGAAAGAATATGAAAGTATGTGTTATTCCACATTGACAAATTAAAAGGTTTGAGAATGCATATAAGCTTGTGAGTTACTTTACTAATTGCTAATTGATTTTGAATTGGAACTTCAATTGAGCTTGTATATAACTCTTTGTTAATGGCCCAATTGATATATAAAAATTTAACAGTGTCTAACAAGTTTTATTATCTTAAGGTAGCAGAATATGGATTTTACATTCCTTTGTGTATATGTGCATGCGTGTGTGTGTGTGTGTGTTTGTGTGTTTGTGTGTGTATATATATACATATAAATATACATACACAGACACCCACCCACCCATTTCCCCCCCCCCACACAATATTTTATATATATATATATTATATATATATATATATTGTAAGAAAGGTAAGCATTACAATCTAAGCAGTCCTTCTCTCAATGGTTCTCCCTAAATTATCCTCATAGAGAATAGAAAGAAGATCCCTATGCGGGACTACATTTCATACAAGTATGGAATGTAAGGAATGCCCAAATTTTTCCAGCCAATCAGCTGTGCAATTTTCTTGTGGAAAACTATGATAAATAAAAACATTGTTACATAACTGAATGTAAGCTAGTATATCCTATACGAGTACTTGTATTTTCCATGGCGGTTAAATATGACCTTGAACAGTTGAATGAGAGTTTTGTTATCTTCTTCTTTGTGAATATGAGTGAAACCTGCTTGTACTGCCGTTTTAATTCCGTTGTGCATAGCTGCTACTTCTGCTATTAAGATTGATGATGCTTCCTAGTTGAATGCTGATGCTTGAATGAACTTTCTTCCTCAGTACGAATGATGAAACCTCCTACTGCATCTTGTGATGATTTTGATCCATCAAAATTTATTTTGATGAACCCCTTGTGGCTTCCTCCATGCTATCCAGTATGTCTTCTTTCGGTTGATGGCTGAGTGATTTGGGTTTGGTGGTTGAAGTGTTTATGTGAGTTTGTGTTGAATATGCCATTCGGCGGTAGTTTTTTTGGCTCTTATCAATGTTGTTCATAGATTGGGTGTTTTAGTACGAAACACCATGTGATTCCTCATTTTCCATATACTCTATAATAGCGCAACTAATTTATCCATTTTGACTGTCGGGCCTGCAACTCTGGCACCATTAAGCATTTGTAATAGGCCAAGCTATGGGTTGAAAGGGAGATTTGTGTTAAGCCAGTTGTGAGAAACTGCTAATCTCCAACAATCTTGTAAAATGTTACATCCCAAAAACAAATGATTTGTATTTTCAATCTCCGATTGACAAAAAGGGCAACAAGAATCATTAATCATGCCTCTTTGAGCCAAGGTTCCTCTAGTAGGAAGCAATGACAGATTTGCCAAAGAAAAATTTTTAGCTTTGGCATGATGTCTAAATTCCAAATCCTCAAGAGTCTCAAGAGGTAGCCCAAGTTGGGAAGGTATTCTATTATTGTTATGGACGAGAATAATAATTTGCAACACCCAACATTTTCAATGTGTAACATCCTAATAGCGTAAGACAATGTGATCATGGTCATTAGCCAGAGCCAGTGGTGACAAGCAAGTATAAGCACTATGCTTTAGCGTTGACGAATGCATGAATATGGGGCCAATGTTCTAGAAAATCAATCAATCTAGAATAATTACTTTTTTGATCAAAATTGACAGCAAATGTGAGGTAAGATCAGAAGATATTTTCATTTTTTAGTGATGATACTAATCCATCACTTTCAGTTAATTATAATCACTATGTCGGTAGTATAATCTTAGCAAATTTTAAGGAAAAAGATCGACGAAGAATCCAATGGTGACTAAACAAGTATTTCACTTTAATTTTGCGTGCCTAACATTCCTAAATTGGTTGTATCGTTCACTTGTTCCAACTCGATCAGTCCGTACTTTCATGCTTTACTCTTCTGGAAAGAAATGCAATTTTTTTCTTAAAAAAATTAAAGATTAAATTACTGATAAGGTTTAATTAGCGCAGAGAGTCATATGATTTACGAAAATACATGCTTATTTCGATAGAATTTACGGCGGAAATCCGTCAGAAATTCGATCGTCGTAAGGATTTTCCGATGAAATGCCTGACGGAATCTGCAGGAAAAACGATCGAAAATTCGATGGGCGAAAAAACAATAGGGCTCGTTGGAAAACTAATCGAAAATGGCTAATTCCATTGAAAACTCCATCGAGAATAGCTAATCTTATTGAAAATTTCGTCGAAAAATTGGTCAAATCTGCCGAAAATTGGTGAAACCTATCAAAAATAGCGCTTGTTTTGTTAGTATCCATAATTGGGGGAGCTCTACAGTGAAAAAACCCTCGTAATATAAGTACTAATTATTGATGGCACAATTGCGTTAATGATTGTTTTAACTTTTAAATTACCTCACTTGTTGATGATTACACTCCACCTACATAAGGGAATCCATATTTCAATTTCAATCTATAATGAAAACTAATAGTTGATATAAGCCCAGAAACATAAATATGACACATGATTCTGAATTTGGACATCACTTCTGTGAATAACAGGGATCGACGTACATGTCTGAAAATTGAGAATGCTCTCCTATTTCGAACCCATGTCCTTAGTTTTATCAACTAATATACGTATCACAGAATTAATGACATAAGATAAATAATAAATTCCCATGTACATAAAGTTTTAAGTTTGATTTCTTTTACATCTACTGTATATAAGCTAAATTAAGTAATGATTTTGTCTTACTATAAGATACTTCTCAAGTATCTTCTTTTAGGCGAAACTAGTATGTTATGAGATTTAAAATCACTAAATTTTTAATAGTCACATGTGATTATGATTTGTGAAGTTCTAGTACTCGTTGGCTACGCCGACTAGTACAAATGATGTATACCTTAATCAGATATATTCGTAGATATATGATATACGTAATTTTATGATAGTAAAAATTCATGATTAAAAAGGTCATTCAACAAAACTTATATGTGAATACCCTTCTGGTATTCCACTATACTTTTTTTTAATGTTGTACATAATAATATAACCTTTTAGTTAAGACTAGACATTTAAATTTTAAAAAGTGTCTTACAATAATATATTCACCGTTTTGCAAATTAAAAATTAAATAGAGTCCAGCACCTTCCATGCCGACAAATTATTTGAAGCTGATTCATATTAAACCGAGGAATTGGGATCCTCTAAAAGCATTAGCAACGCAGGGGAAAAAAGGAACGCAGGCCCATAAATGTCACATGCCACAAAATAAGAGGAGAGAGAAGAGTTGCACGCGGGGGAGAACGCATACACGTGTCTCCCTGTGTTGCAACTGTTTGAATATTTTAATATCTTTTTTCTTTTTTCTTTTTTTTGAGTAAGTAAGTAATTTTTAAATGATTAAAAAAATAGATTGTGTATTACAAAATGGGCTCATGATAAATATTTTTATTGGAGGATTAAAATTGGAGTTCTATAGGTTGGAGAAGTAATAGACTGCAAGTTTTAAAGTTGTAAAACTTTTACTAATGTTGCAGGTCATAATTTTTAGAACTGAAACTCTAATTGGGAATGCTCTAATGGCGATGTAACTTGCAAGTCCTGATAACTTGATTCTTTCGACCAGTGTTGAGTCACTAAGCAAGTGAAGTAACGTATGGTTGGCTCAGCTTGCAAATGGCACCTTCTCATTTCTTTATTTTAATTATTTTATTACTTTTTTTTTTCGGTAATGATTATATACAAGAGCAATTCCTCTTGCTGGTAAAGGGTGTAACCGTGCATGGCGATTGCTGTACGTTTGTCCCACGCTTTATGCGGCCTTACAAATCATATCCAGCCAAATAATTAACACATCCGAGTTGCACTTTCGGACCCCTACATACTGCCTGGCGGCGAAATTTTTGAAATATGACATTGTTTGGTTAAATTTTACCTGAACTTATGATCATGGGCCTGTTTTTTTTATTGGTAAATCTTTTTTTATCAACTTTAATCAATTTCAACGAACTTTAACCAATTTCTACTAATTCTAATAAAAAAATTTCAATTATTTCTAATTTCAACCAATTTCAATTAATTTCAACCAATTCTTACTAATCTCTTTCAACAATTTATAAAGAAATTAGACTCGTTTACATTTCTTCCCAGTATTCTCCAACTTCTACCCACTTCTTTTAATCTTTCCCAAGTTTAACCAACTCATATCAATTATTCCAATCTTTCTCAAATTTAACCAACTTCTACCAATTGTTCCAAAAATATCAAATTCTACGAATTTCTATCAATATATTAATCCTTATTTAACAACGAAAAGAATAAACCGTAATATTAAGCTAATTATGTAACATATCAGGGTTGCATTTTAATTTCTTTGTTTTTGCATTTTTAATGGTAAAGTTTTTTTTTTTTTACAAAATAATCTAAGATACTAGCCTTTTTAAATTTGTGTTAGTTGGTAGGTCAAAGTCATGTGATCGAAGTGGCTAAAAATAGTTACATCAAATTCTAAATGCAAATTTCAGTTAAAGGTTTGCTGATTCCTAATCTTTCTAGTGTTGACTCTTCCCATAAACAAAGGAAAAGAGAGAAAAAGAAATAAAACCTAAACCAGTTAAAAATAATGAGAAGCTAGTCTGCAACTCCATCACCCTAACTATATTTCAATTTAAAACTATAATTAATAATTAACCTAAGGGAGTTTCAAAGCTGGGTATTAAGAGCATAGACTTAGATTTAAGTTGGTAATTTGTTTAGTAAACGCATTCAGAGTATTGTTTTTGGATCTATTGTATGGTTTTTAACCATTTTGGCATAATAATAATAATAATAATAATAATAATAATAATAATAATAATAAATGATTTAGTCCCTTTAATAAGAAAAAAAAGGTAAATTCACCCTTTTCTCTCATTGATATGTAATTTTTTTCTATACACATAAACGTTACAAATAATAAAGTCATATCCGAAAAGCCTGATGAACCATGCACAAAGAGAGGTAGGGCAGGCCTTCCAAAGTCCAAATACAAATTAAAGATCTGCTTCATCCATATGACCATCCATACCAACTAATATCTTGTAGGATTACGAAAATGTAATCAATCCGAAATCTTCCTAGATGCTGAAAATGTAATTACGTGACTGACTGATTGAAGAAGGAAGAAAGACTAATTAATTAAGCAAGAAAGAGAGCATTGACACGTGTTGTTGCTCCATGTTGAAAGGAATCGACTACTTTTGTAGTGCGATTGTACAGCCATTGACTCATGTCACTCATTGTTGACTTAATAACCAAGTGAATTGAAAGATTGTTTAGCGTTTACGCTACAAATGGCTTTTTCTTAATTCGTAATTAATTAAGCATAATCATTATTGCAGCGATTCCAATTGCCGGCAAAAGCCAAAAGGGGAGTAGTGACTTATCTCATGCTCTTATCAATTGGCAAGCGAAGTAATTCTATTTTGTTATACTATTTTAATTATGTTAATAAATATCTTATTTGCACGGTAATACAAACCTATGAACTCTTAAAATCTATACTTGATAAATATCTTTTAACTGTTTATATATTACCAGATCCAATTAGTAAGTTTTATTATTAGATGATAATGTGTCACAGGCTTACAGCAACGAAATCGTTCCCCGCCCCCCCCCCCCAAGAAAAAGATTCTTATGCCTTAAACCTGTTTATATGTTAGTTAATAATAACTAGTCATGTGGCAATATCGCCATGAAGCAGGCCTATGTATACTATGTATGATAAATACGTAACAATATTTTTTTTAATGTTGTTAATGAAACTTGATGTCACAATGTGTGCATTTTAATCAATTTTAGTTTTTTTTTAAAAAAATTGTTAGTGAATGGCAATATGAAATCATGCATTATGAATTTCAAAAGGCATGTTTCCTACGTACAAGTAACATATGCATTATATAACCCAAACACATAAGTATCAAATTTCAAAATTTACCAAAAATGAAAGTAGCAAAGTGTTGAGGGACTTACAGCTATGTACATATTTTACAGTTCTTTACACAGCCATTAGGTTGTTAGGTTGTTAGAAGTTTGTTTCTGTTTCTTAACAAACTTTCCCGCCAAATAACTTCTCTCTCTCCCTCTCTCCTGGTTGTTACGATTCTGGTGTGAAGCAATGTATATGTATAGCTGCATTTTACATCAATAGAGCAAGAAAGCATATTTCCACGAATTACTCTTTCTTCCTCTTTCTATCTGATTCCGTATGATAACATGGTATCAGAGCCAGCCATTAATAAGTCCATAAATCTTTGAAATTCATTCTCCCATACCTCAATACCTGCAAAGTCATCTCTTCTTTTCGATTGAATATATGTTCTGCAATCAATCCATCTTTCAACATACCTTCTCGTTCTCTTTGATCAGTTCCCTCTTATTCATCTATGGCAGACCCTAACACCGCAATTTTTGATCCATCACATGAGTTGTTTCTTCATCCGTCGGATCATCCAAATTGTATCCTTTCTTCAGAACCTCTTGCAGGTTCCAACTATGGCCAATGTAAGAGATCCTGTGAGGTCTCTCTAGTATCCAAAAACAAAATAGGTTTTGCAACTGGTCCATGTAGCAAGCCTACAACAGGTCCTCTGGTATCTCAATGGGAGCGATGCAATGCTATGGTCATCTCTTGGTTGCTGCATTCTATCAAGGACATTGCCACCAGTGTTCTTTTATGTTCCACTGCTAAACAGATCTGGGAAGAGCTTGAACTAAGGTATGATCAAAGCCAAGGTACAAAAATCTTCCAGATACAAAGAGAGATCGATAACCTTTCACAAGGTAGCATATCTATCTCAGATTATTTCACCAAATGTAAAATTCTTTGGGATGAGTATGGTGTTCTGGTTAGCATTCCCAGTTGCTCTAATGATGACTGTCCTATTGGAAAAGTCATGATTAAATTGCTTGAAAATCAGCAGTTAATACAGTTTCTCATGGGTCTTAATGACAACTACGTTGTTGTGAGGGGAAATATTCTAATGACTCATCCAATGCCAAAGATTGGCCAAGCTCTTAGCATGATTCTGCAAGAAGAAAGACAAAGAGAACTCCAGATCAGCTCTCCTTTACTTGGAGACTCTTCTGCTCTCTTTTCTCAGCATAGAAACAATCCCCAACCCTCAAAACAATATTCACGGCTACCAAGTTACCATCAACAGTCTCAGTATTCTTAACAGTCCCATCCACAACAGACATCACAGCACAGCACATCATATCCCACCAGAAGAGGCATCTTGTTCTGCAACTATTGTAGAAAAAATGGGCATACCGTTGACAAGTGCTTCAAGTTACAAAGGCAGAGAGGTAATACACCAATTGACAGAGGCAAAAGAATTGTTGCTACTGTTCAACATGATGACAGCCTTGAACAAGAGCAGCCCCTACCATCATTCACGGCAGATCAGTACATCAAGCTCATTACTCCATTGAACAAGCATGATCTGGAAACTTCAACTCCTATAGCTAGGGAGACAACCAGTACAGTTATGTTGGCAGGTAAGATATTTTGTTTTTCAGCTTCAAAGTCTAATATAAAGTGGATTATTGACAGTGGTGCCACTGACCACATTACCCCTAACCTGCTTTGCTTCTCTTCTTATACTCCTGTTGGTTAAAACTCCTTCATTACCATGCCCAATGGCTAGCAAGCCAAAATCCAGCATATTGGTACAATTAAACTCACTCCTTCTTTGACCCTGTACAATGTTTTACATGTACCAGATTTTCAATACAATCTGTTATCTGCTAGCAAATTAGCTAAACAACTAACTGCCCATGTTGTGTTTACTTCCACTACTTGTTATATCCTGGACCCTTCAATGAGCAAGCACTTAGAAATTGGTAAAAAAACTGGGGGCTTGTACTTTGTGGATAACACATCCTGTTTTTCCAGCATGGTCAGCAGTTCTTCTCAGTCATTCTAGCCAAGCAGTCCACAAGAAACTCATTCTACTCTTTCTTTTTCTTGTCAACTTTCTCCTTTGGATTTATGGCATTGTAGACTTGGCCATATGCCTTTTGATAATATGAAATACATTGATATTCTATCTTCTTATGTTTTAAAGCAAAAACCAATTTGTCAAGTTTGTCACCAAGGTAGGCAGCATAGGTTATCTTTTCCTTCTAGTAATTCTTATACCTCACATATATTTGAAATGATACACATTGATCTTTGGGGTCCTTATGCTGCTCCTACTTACGATGGCTATAAATATTTTATAACCATTGTGGATGATTATTCACGAGCAACATGGACACATCTCCTCTCACACAAATCTAATGCCTTTCCCATTCTCAAATCCTTTATTTCTTTTGTCCAAACACAATTTCAAACAAATATAAAAATCATCAGATCTGATAATGGTTTAGAATTCTCTGATCAATCTGCAACTGCCTTCTATGCTTCTCATGGCATTCTCCATCAGATTTCCTGCACAGGTACTCCACAACAAAATAGAGTTATCGAGAGGAAACACAAACACCTATTAGAAACTGCTAGGGCCTCATTTTTTCAGTCTAAAATTCCTGTTAGATTCTGGGGTGATTGCCTTCTCACAGCCACATACATCATCAACGGAATGCCATCCTCTGTTTTACAGCATAAAACCCCTTATGAACCCCTATATGGCCAATCCCCTTCTTATACTCATCTCAAGACTTTTGGTTCTTTATGCTTTACTTCAACTCCCAAACACAATTGAGACAAATTTGCCCCTAGAGGGAACTCTTGTATCTTCCTAGGCTATCCCTTTGGGAAAAAGGCCTACAAGGTCTATGACTTCACCACCAAAAAGGTCCTTTCTAGTAGGGATATTCAATTTTATGAGACATATTTTCCCTTTCATCACCTCTCTGAACCTTATTCCAACTCCCCTTTACCATCCCCTATCTTTCTTAATGCTGATCATCTCGATTCCCCTTTTGACTCATCACCTTCCTCCTCTCCTCCTTCCTCTACCTTATCTTCTCATCCAACATCTTCTGCTCTCAACTCTCCCTCCCCTTCTACTTCACATCCTTCTCCCACCCCTCACAGTTCTCCCTCTTCTTTTGCCCCTGCTCACTCCTCATCACATCCTTCACCACCTCCTCTCCTTTCTTCCCTTGACCATTTTCCCCCTTGAGAAGAACTGCTCGGCCACACAGGAGACCTCCTCATTTACAGGATTATATATGCTCCAATGCTATCTCCAGTATCAATTCTGATCCTTTTACTACTTCTCATCTGTCTCATTTTTGTAATCTTCTTCAATTTCACCATCTACCATCTACTTCCCTTGCTCATTCCACAGCCCTTCTCTCTCTTTTTGAACCTACTTCCTATCACCAAGCCTCCCTTGATCCACTTTGGGTTAAAGTTATGGAGTCTGAATTACAAGCCTTATATGCCAACAATACTTGGACTGAAGTTGATCTTTCCCCGGCAAAAAGGTAATTAGTTGTAAATGGGTGTATAAAGTTAGGCTCAAAGCTGATGGCTCTATTGAGAGATACAAAGCAAGGTTGGTTATTAGGGGCAATACACAGAGAGAGGGCATTGATTTCATAGACACATTTTCACCTGTTGTGAAAATGACCACCATCAGGCTTATCCTTGCCTTAACAGCCCACAAACAGTGGCATATTTTCCAACTGGACGTGAACAATGCTTTTTTGCATGGTGACTTGCATGAAGAAGTGCGCATGAGGATGCCAGAAGGCCTTCCCAATCCCCGCAATAAAATCTGCAAGCTGGCTAAGTCTCTCTACGGACTCAAACAGGCCTCTCGCTAGTGGTTTGCCAAGCTTACAGACTTCCTTCAACACCTGGGCTAGATCCAATCCAAGAACGATTATTCTCTTTTTTTTTTTTTGAAGGCAACTAGCACTCATTTCACCATTGTTGCTGTATATGTGGACGACATCTTGGTCACTGGTTCAAACTTTGATGAAGTCAATATTCTCAAACATCACCTTCATTCTTCCTTTGGCATCAAAGATTTAGGAAAACTTCACTACTTCCTGGGTTTTGAAGTTTCCCATCTTCCTGAGGGAATATCTTTGTCACAACGGAAGTTCACTCAAGGCCTTCTGCTTGATATTGGTTTCTCCACCTCAAAGAGTATGGTCACCCCTTTACCGTTACACCACAAACTCGCTCCTGATGATGGGGACCTTCTTCACGATCCTTCTTACTATCGCACCCTTATTGGCAAGCTGAACTTCTTAACCAATTCCAGACCAGACCTTTCATATGCAGTTCAAACCCTCCGCCAGTTCATGCAATCTCCAAGGTCTTTTCATCTCCTAGCCCTTGAACATACACTCCGTTACTTGAAGGGCACCTCTAGACAGGGCATTCTCCTCCAAGCTAATGGTCCTTTAATTCTCAAGGCTTTCTCTGACAGTGATTGGGCCTCATGTTCATTTTTCCGCAGATCAGTCACTGGCTACATGGTCTTATTAGGCACTTCTCCCATCAGCTGAAAATCTAAGAAACAGCCCACCGTTTCTAAGAGCTCTACTGAAGCTGAATATCGGGCCATGTCCCAAGCTGCTGCTGAAGTTACCTTGCTAGTCCGCCTTCTTTCTGAACTGGGCGTTCCTCATGAACACCCTGTCACTCTCCATTGTGACAATCAGTTGGCTCTCCAAATTGCAAAACATCCTGTTTTCACGAGAGAACGAAGCACATAGAGGTTGATTACCATTTTACAAGAGACAAGGTTCTTGAAGGCATTTTACAGCTGGCTTATGTTCCTACCTATCTTCAGTTAGTCGATATTCTCACCAAAGTTCTTCCTTCTCCTGAGCACAAGTAGCTCTTATCCAAGCTGGGTATGGTTCATTGCTCTACATCTCCATCCCCAGCTTGAGGGGGGGGTGTTGAGGGACTTATAGCTATGTACATATTTTATAGTTCTTTACATAACCATTAGGTTGTTAGGTTGTTAGAAGTTTGTTTTTGTTTCTTAATAAACTTTCCCGCCAAATAACTTCTCTCTCTCCCTCTCTCCTGGTTGTTACGATTCTGGTATGAAGCAATGTATATGTATAGCTGTATTTTACATCGATAGAGCAAGAAAGCATATTTCCATGAATTACTCTTTCTTCCTCTTCCTATCTGATTCTGTCTGATAACACAAAGGCATAAAACATATTATACAAATACTGTATGTAATTAAATACTAAGGTTGAAGAACTAAATCATGTGTAATTAAAATGATCCAAGCTAAAATAAAAGAAGTTTCATTTAGTGGAAGGTCCACAAATATAATGACATGATTCTAAGTAGCTTAGATGTTAAGACTCCAAGGCAGAAATGTGATTTATTGGTGAAAGAAAGAGCAATATCTAGCGGTTGAGATTCCTACCCTCTTTGTTTCGGATTTTGGTTGGACAATAGAGAATAGTGGCATCACAATGGAACATGCATGATGAAGGATATGATGCTTCCAACTTCACAAAACGCGGAGGTTAGGGTTACGAGCATCATAAGCGACATAATTGTGCTTAATTAGACAATTAAGGGTATGTTTTTTTCATTGGTCTTTTTCAATTTACAAATTTCAACTCACTTCAATCCACTTCAATAAAAAAAAAAAACCAGTTTCGATACACTTCAATCCACTTCAATGCACTTCAACCAACTTCAACCTACCTCCTTCAAAATTTAATTCTCACTATTTTAAGCTTTTAACCAACTTCAACAAATATACCAACTTCAATCCACTTCAACTTACTTCAACCCACTTTAACAAAAAATACCAACTTCAATCCATTTCAACCTACCTTCTTCTGTGCTAATATAAGCGTGTGCAGGTATAAGGATGTCTGTATTTAGATCTTTTCAAATTCCAAAAACGACAGACCTATATAAAAAATTATTATTATTGTTAAATAATGTGATAAAATTAAAATGTCACATCTGAAGTTGGAAGATGGACACGCTTCTTAGAAAGCTTTCTCAACGTAACTGTGTAAGATTCTTTTTTTTTTTTTTTTGGGTGAAAAATTCAATGGGCATGCAGGCCTATTTTTGTTTACACATAGGAAGCTTGGTCCCATTGAAAAAGCCTCCAGTGGATTATTGGAAAACGTTGAACATATATTGAACAGAAGAAAGAATGAAGATGGTAATAATTGTGACAAAAATCCATCACAATGAAGAAGATAAATATATACATTATAAGCCAATTTTTAGGGTGCGCGCTTAAGTGACAATTTTGATGTCATGGTTTCCCGTGATTTGGATCGATAGGGCTTAGGGTATACGTATGTCTTAATTGATTCATCCTCTAATTCTCAGTTTCTTACTATCACTTAGAACTAGTACGTGAAGATCAAAATAGGGAAAAACAAAAAATAGTGATGGCCACATCATAAGAACTGTAATTGAAAACTGTTTGATTATCTATCTCTAAGGAAATGATGAAAAATAATAGGTTTTTTTGAGGTATAGATGCAGCACAAAGGCTAATTAATATACATAGGATTCATATTTAAGCCTCAGATAATAACTTATAGAGATGTTACTCGTTAATAATTATGTGACTGTTAATAATTTTTGCCAAAAAATTGATTTCATTGAAGTAATAAGGAGCTTTTGTATTTTTCATGGGCATGCTCCTTTTTATAATTGGGATCTCAGTTGATTCAACCTAGGTCGACCTGTACCCGTCTTGTGTCAAACCCAGCCTAGACCCGTAGTGAACGGGTTACGGGGCGGCTCGGCCACCCCATTTTGTTTTGCAATGCGAGGTGAATTTTAACTCTAACAAATTTTAACGATGTTACAATGTAACTATAACGGTTAACCTGTTTAATTCGCAATGCGTCCTGCATCGCCCCCTGACCCCTCGCCCCTCTGCTAAAATGGGTAGTGCGGTTTAACGAGATTTGACCTGTCAACCCGTAGTTCAACAGGGCAGGTTGTCAAAGCCCGGCCCCTGTCCCACCTCTACTCCTTTTCTTCCTTTGTATTTTTGTCTTGAATCTTAAGTGATACAACAACAGTTTTCAGTGTGGATCCCACTTATACGAGGTCTAAAAAATTCAGATATAAGCAGTCTTACCTCTAAATCTTTAATAACAAGCACTGACATATATAAGTTTACAATGATGACGTTGCCTACAGTTGATAGGCAGTAAATTTGCTTAAAACTCAATGCAAAAGTCTTCAAACATTTTTGAAATTGTCTAAGAGGAACCCTCACTTATACATTTTTTTCTGCATCTACCACTACTACCGGAAATGAGACATGGGATCGAATTTCTCACCTATATTGGAAACCAATTAATTTAGTTCCTTTGTTCTAAATTTTGGATCCCTGAAGGGTGTGTGTGTGTGTGAGAGAGACAGTGAGTGTCTCTCCCTCTTTTCTGTGTTGTTTAATTTCCCATTCTCAAAGGAAATACCAACAAAGCCCATTAATTGCAATTGGGCGGGCATACTGGCCTTACCCATAACGTTGACTACCATACCAAGCAAAGTCATGGATAGCTTAAAACATCAGAGTGAATATGGCATTGTTGTGAGTTTTCAATTTTTGATTTTAAAATGCTACAAATTGCAATATTGAGACGTATCACGTATATTTAGCTTGGAATTTTTTTTTTTTTTTGGGTCATCGATTCAAATATGAAAAATCAGGAGTAAAAAGATGCGGTTGACAGCAATGAAAGTGACCTAGTCCAACTATTGAGATCGAGAAGTATTACATATATTTAGCTTACGATTATGTATTAAATATAGCTATGATAATTGGATTCTCAATCTGTCAAGACTCTCTCCTTGTGTGACTATGTTTACATTTCTAAGCACACACTTTATATATCATGTTCCAGACACAACAATAAGTAAATTAGTCTTAAATACATTAATGTTAAGGTTGTAGTTAATGTTTTTGATCAAGTCAAGTTTTCTTAACTGTTAGTGCTCGATAAGCGAATATTTTTGTGTAGTAATTGAAGCAATCTTTAATTCTTTATGTCTTTTGCAACTGTCCTCTATTTGTACGAGTATTTCTGAGGTTTAAGTCACTTTAGATAAAAGTAGGAAACTAACTATTGCGCATTTGATCATACACGTCATAAGATGCTCGTTTCTACAAATCATCATCTGAGTTAATTCCAAATTTCATTTAGATGTAATTAGCATCTAAATTTCCCCAACGAGAAATAGACCTTGATTGGAGGAATGATACACCTACAAGCATCTGATCCAACATTATTGTTTATCATGTTGCATAAATTCACTTGATCGTGTGACACTTTGGCCACTCTTAGTCCCTAGATGCTTAATTCTGTCTTTTTAGGTATGGAGCTAGATGATTCTACTTCTAGATAACATAGGTAGCTTAAGTTGTAGAACTATAAATAGGCACCAAGTTCTTGGCTAACAAGGTATAGAAGTTTTCTGTGAATACATAAAGAGTTTCCATTGAATTGGTATTCCTAGCTAAGTAACTTAATTGTTATAATGGCATCAATCAAGGCTGAGGGACCTAGCAAGAAGAAGGACTCCGATAATGCACCCAAGGCTCCGACCTCCAAGTCCACCCCCAAGAAGGCGGCCGAGCAAAAGCCACGTGAGCCCAAGAAGAAGGTACGAATTTGCCATCTGTTTACCTTTTTTTTCCTTCTCTCTTTATAAACACTTTGAAGTCCTGTCTAGGGTTGGATATGATCTAGATCCAGTCCATTACTGCCCCCAGGGTAATATTCTCTGCAAGAGGAGTTGGCCTCCTGATAGGCATTCATTCCTCGGGGGAGGAGGGTAGTTTAATACAAATTCAAATGAGATTCCAACATATAATAAAGTTTGAATGATGGATTGACTTCTTGATAGATGAAAATGTGTCTCTTTCTACACCTATCTGTTATTACACCAAGTATATTGCCGGAGTTAATCAACCAGAGTCCCGTCCCATTATTATTAACAAAGTGATTAAAGTTTCACTAACAAGTATAATTTCCATGCATGGTACTACACATGTAGGCATCCAGCGGAAAGTCGGGTGCAAAGAAATGATGATGATGGCGGGTGATCACAGGCAGCTGAGCTGCAATCTTGTTAGTGTGTTTTGCATATGGAGATCAGAGATCGGGTTATGATCATTCCATACATAGTGTTTGTATTTTCATGCCAATTATGTATCCTAGCTTTAATTAAGCTCGTGGGAGCAATAGTTACGTTATTGATGTATGAACAGCAGTGCAGTGGATGCACGTGTGAGTTATGAGTTATCTTGTAACTAGACATATCTTGCATGCTTTGTGGTTTTATTATGATTGCTCAATAATATACTCGACTTAGGGCATCTTCTCTTTGTCTAAATTTCATATGTTCCCTTGCTTGGACCGAAACAAATTAAACAGCTCAACCACAACATAAGTATGATCTCATTTATGCTCTGCAAAATTATAAATGTCTTGTTACATGATATTTTTTAAGTGTCTTCTCTTATATTAAAAGTTATACGATTACAGTATTATGTTATAGGTGATGATGTATATCTTATCACAAGACAATCTTAAATAAGGTCATGTTTCAACCTAAATTGATATGTTTTGTGATTTAAAGCCTTAATATCCATTGGTTGCATCAACATGTATAAAATAACACTCTAATCGGATCAACTGCAACTGCAAAAGCATATGATACACGTAATTTTTTAAAAAATTGAAAAATAGTGAATAAATAGATGATTTTACACAATTTATAAATTCAATCATACAATTTTTTGCAATTTAAAACATGATAATATAATAAATAAATGAAGGCTAGATACTTAAGAAGTATTTTGTAGTAAGAAATTTATTATCTTGCATTATATATTAAATTAAAAAAAAGCATAATTGAATAGTGGACGGGTTTTACAACTTATAAATTGTAGAAAATCATCGTTTTACACAAAAATTTTCATAATTATAAAACTATGCATGTAAAATATCCTCACAAATAGGATGATCTGATTAGAGCGTTATTTGTATTCGTCACTGTAACCAAAGAATACTAAAACTTTACAAGTAGGGCTAGCAAAAATTCGGGTCTCGGTCGATTCAGGTTCAGACGAATCGGACATTCGGACAAAAATTTTATACCCGGACCTTATCTAGATTATAAATCAGACACTCTGATCAGACCCGAACTCGAACTAGAATTTGAAAGTCTGATGTTTGGATCCGGTTGTCCGAATGTTCGAATTTGTAATATGATTTTTGGACAATCTGACTGAAATTTTGAGTGACCGAGCCCGAATCCAATTTTTGAATGTTCGAACCCAGTTGTCAGAAGTTGTTTTTATAAAATTTCTTGAGAATTTGGACCAACTCGCAAACCCAGTTGTTCAAACCCGGTTGTCCGAATTTTTCCGAATCTGAAATGGTTCAAAGATTCGGACAACCAGAACCCGAACCGGACCTGTATTTAAATTCGGACATTGACCGATTGTCCGAGTTTTAAATTCGGATATAAATTTTGTGATCATGCTCGAATTTTTTCGGGTGGACTAATTCGGGTAATCGGGTTGGATAGATTTTTACCAGCTCTATTTACAAGTCATAATTAACTGTATATAACTATTGAAAAATAATTGATTTTAGATCATATAACATATATATTTTAGCTAAAACAAGACAATTAAGAAATGTCTTTTTGTCTTGTATCATCCCAATTCTCCCCTTAAGCAACTTGATTAGACGTAAACTGACTTAATGAGTAAAATTTTCAATAATAGTGTACCAAAAATATGAGTTCGGACTCTTTAGTCATATCGACCCCTACACAAGTGGCCGTAACGATGCATGTTTGCAACAACGGTATCCTCGGCAACATTTAATTGCAAAAATTGTCCATTTTTTGTGTAAAAAATCTTTAAACTTCTTGAAGTTAAAAGCCCCTAGAAAACGTTACTACTATCAATTTTTTAAATTTAAAAGTGAAATACCATTATACAAAATTTTTAAATCCTGACTACCCTACGCCCAGCTTAACTAGAAATTAGGGTTTAAATGAGTCAAGTTGAGCTCAAGCCTAGCGTCTCAATTGGGTAAAAGCTCAGCTCGAAACTCATCGAGCCTATAAAATTTAAGCTTGGGTTTGGGTTCGGACTCAACTTAGTATTATTTGTTTTTGTTTATTTTTTATTAAAAAATTTTTCAAATTTAAGGATACAATATAAGTTACATTTGCTAATTATAAAGGTAATATCATACTTTCTACGGAAAAACATATGAAAAAACAAATTAATTAAACTAAATCAAGCCAAACCAAGTAAAGTCTTGTTGGATTCAAGCTTGACTCAAGCTCAGTTTAATCAACTTTGATCGAGCCAAATACGAAGATTCGCAGAGCCAGCTCGATTTAGTGACAGCTAGCCCTACAGGAAACAGAGGATCAGTGAAAATATGATGAATTATGAGTGATAAAGTTGGAATCGGATGCCTAAAGCGCTATCACCAAAAGATGATAACATGCCCGGGCCCCCTCTTTTTTCACCTGTGTAACATCTAACGCTTTCAATCTTTTTCCAGTCCAATTTGACCAAAAAGAATTTTTTTGATCAAAATTAGCTGTTTGATCAAATAGAAAAGCTAATCTGGGTGTTTGGTGAAAGAGTTTTTTAGAAGAGCTTTTTGAATTGGGCCAAAAAGAGTTTTTTTAATCAAAATTAGCTGTTTGATCAGGTGGAAAAGCTAATCTGGATGTTTGGTGAAAGAGCTTTTTAGAAGAGCTTTTTGGTTCAAAAAGCTAATTCCATGAGCTTTTTGGATGAGCTTTTTGAAGAATTAGCTTTTTGTCTCACAACTTTATCAGAAACAACTAATTTTACTAAACAGTTTCTCAACAAACAGCTAATTCAAACAGCTAACAGCTAATACAAGTAGCTGACAGCTATTTGCCAAACAGGACCGAAGTGATAGGTGTCAGCTATGAGCTATAAATCCGAATATTTCTCAGTTCCCACAACAAACTTAAATAAATCCTCATGGATCGTCTCTAAGTGAATATTCTTCTGTTCGCCCCACCTATGCAAAGCAATCTATATTATATTCCGAGGTATTGATACTCTTACAAGTCACATGCGATGTATATTTGTCATATAGATTAGCTTAAATATATATCTATTATGTGATTTATATGAGTACATACTCCTAAGAGTATACATTACCGATTATAGGAGTGTAAATGAGCGTAATTAATGAGCAAAACGTGAAGCTTAATATTGCAGCCTGCAAATAATGGCAGGGATTAGAGCTCAGGGAACGAATTCTGGCAGATATTATACTCTATTCATTCATCCTGATCATCTATTTCTCCTATTCCCATATCACCTCAAACTACAAGATTATATTGATATATAACATGAACATGTTTAGTATACAAGTGTGGAGTCTCATCTCACTGCAAAGAGAAGATGGCTGCTAGGTTAGCAGCATCAAAGAATTATATACCTTTTTGTGTTCTTTGTTTCCAGAAAATACACAGTAACAGAGAGCATTCCTAGAAGGGGCTAACAGCAGTAGCCAGCCTCAACATGCATTCGGGCACCAACCGTCTTCTTGGAGGCGCCAATGCATCCTTCGCGAGGGCTTCCTCGTCTCCATCATGAATCGTTGCTGCTAAATCTTCAAACATCTGATCGGTGCCACCTCTCATCGGATCCTAACAGGCATTATAAGAATATTATGATGAACACGTCTAATTTGATAGCGGCATATCTGGACCTTATAAATAGGCCGTTCTAGTTTGTTCGGTTAAGATATGGATCAAGGGAGAACAAATTGATGAAATACAGGGGGTTAAACGTGCATGAAAGGTCCTTGCCAATTTTTCTAATCACTCGGTGAAGAAAATGCAATCAACACTTCAACAATAGTCAAGCGAATTTCAGATCAGCTCCATTTGGGCCGGGTCAAACTGAATTCTATTAGTCCAGTCTAGTTACGTCAGGGTGAATTAGGTACAGATCAATTTTGCAAAGTGTAACTAGATCTGCATTCTTCGTTGGGACTAGAAGAAATACGACCAAAGAAAACACACAGCCAAAAAGCCAAAACTGGAAGATGTAATACATATGGGCAAACATCAGGGGAGAAGAGATTATGAAAGCTCATTTTATACCTGAAGAAAAACATCAGTATGTGTCTTCCCTTCATACAGTACTGCTTCAGCATTGACTCCAAGTCTCCGCAGAGTTTCAGCAAAACTTGCACTGAAACGATAGAAAATTTGATGTGATCGCCCAGAAGGAAATTGAAACTATACCAGAAGGTCCAGAAATTGAGACACAGACTCCTGAAAAGGAAAATTTCTGACAGTGGAAGAACAAGCCTAGTTGTCCTCGCGTCAGATTCAAGATCTTTTCACAAGAACCATAGTGAGATGTTAGTCTCTCAATGATGCAGCACTAATGCGCGATCAATCACTTTGTTGCCTTAAATAATCACCATTTAAGCAGCACAAACTGGCCCCATACTTTAGGGAATATTTTATGGATCAAATACACCCTCTTCCTTTTCGGTCTATGCAGAAGACTGTAATCGCTAAAATGCAAATGTTGGAAACATCCCATAAATTGGAAAATGCCTACTTCATAAATTACAATTTCCCATAATGAAAAAGGGAACAGAAAAAGACCAAATATGCTCAGTCTCATTTGATGTTAAGTATATCATAATATGTAACTCACATCTGGAACAGAAAGAGATTTAACGAAGCTGGACTATTATTGCCGGTAACATCCTAAGATTACTCACATTATAAAAAAATAACAAATTAAAAAAAACCCAACAAACACCATTGCCATTATAAAATCATAAATGGAGGGAGTTTTTCAACCTCTTATTCAATTTTATTTTCTTTCAAAGGTCTAAAATTACTTAAATCAAGTCTACTATTTTTAAGATTGCAAAAGAGAAAATAATATAAAACTAGTCAAATAGATATCAGTTTTTCCTACAAGTCCAGGACACCTCATTCTGCACAAGCATGCCCCATGCATGTCAAAATTATTGCTCTATCATATAATCTCTACACTCATTTAGTTTGTGTATAATGCACATCCGCAAAGCATAAACAATGAACAGTTTTAATCATTGAAGGAATCCAAACCTGGCATCTGGGGGAATGGAATAATCCGCTGTACCGTGAAAAAGGATAATCCGAGGTAGTAGCGAAAGTGCACTTCGAACATTGGGGTCTTGCACAACTATTTCAGGAGAATACGCCCTCAATGACTCCTCCCCTTCCATTATGCTGTAAGCCAGACTAAGCATTAGCTTCAAGCAAGCAAAATCATGAATAGTGGAAAATCCTAGGAGAAAATAGTGGGATTACCTCAAAAATATGGAACGGTATAAACCTCTATTGTGGAAGTGATCAACAAGGCTTAGCAAATTATACCTGCGACAATATTTAAAAGCATGAAGATTGATAATTTGAGAGACAATTCCTGGAAGGCAACAGCAGGTGCGAAGTTTCAGAAAATGTAGTCACGAACTGTCGAGCCAAAAATAGCAGGTCTAGCAAGCAGCTGCATATCCCATTATTAGTTTGTTTATCACACACATTTAGCAACTAAAGTCCCAAAAACACTCCCTGAAGAACTCAGGTGGGGCTATTATCCAAACGCTTCCTAATTGGGGCTTTAAATAACAAGCTCCCTAACTCAGATTGCAGGCTAGTAAGCATTCGAAGTAACTTGATAAAGTGATAGTAAAAGCTGCAACAAGAACTGAACTATGTTCGCTTTTCCTCTCCGTTATAGTCTCTGCTCAAAAGCAGTGCATCAAAAATTATTTATCAATGAATGGCTTTCAACTTTCAAAACTTAAATTTAAATCAGCAAGAGCATCTGAGCATGTTTTCAGCTTTTCCAAAGTTCCGACTCATGTTCAAGAAAGATAGTAGTCACACAATTCTAGATGATGTGGACTGCTGCTCATTAGTGATTCTGTCTCATTTAAATGAGTTTGTACATGATATCATGAGGCGATTCACTAGGAAAGCAAGCATGGATACTCCTCGGAGCTGAGGCACAGATTGACCACTTTGTGGACAAGGCATAAGAGCAAGTGACAGGCAGGGAAGGATGGATTGGGCATGTATGATGCATCCATGATCCTCATTGAGCGGAGCTATGCATCATGGAGTAACAGCTGTTCTGACCAACTACAGTGCTTAGGTGATCTAAGCTAAGACAAGAGTTGAGTGTGCCATCAGATAGGCATGGGTTAAAGGTGTTGTTAGCGGCACAACATTAAGGACAAAAGCATTGCCCCCTGAATCTCAGTAGACAATCCAGATAATACTTTCATCAATGTAAATATGGCATCCAAGTTCCAGCGGCAAAGAATCAATAATAGAGGAGCGGGGCAAAATATGATAAATTACACTCTTTGTTTCAACAAAGGACAACTGCGGTAAGAAATATTTAAATTCGGAAATCAAGTGGAGCGGAGATATGGGTTTCAGACAAAATTGACTGTCTGAAATTTGGGTATGGATAGGGTCCAGGTTTAGCCACTTACAACCCTGTGTGCGTGCCTGAAACCCATTAACCTGAACTGGAATTTGCATGTCCTACTCTGACACAGGAAGATCAAATGCAAGCAACTGCTTACCCTCCTGATAATCCGAAATAAGCCTTTATCTGAGAGACACTCCAAGAAAGATTATCTGCCTCCCTAGCCTCTTTAATAGCTTGTTCAATAAGAGTGCAAGCAGAAATATGTGCACCGGCTGATTGTCCCATCAAAAATACCCTAGTCCAAGCAAGCACTATATTAATCACAGACTACCTATATGAGGGTGATAAAGCATTGGAATACACGATATAAAAGTCCTGGAGCATATAAATAGTCTTAAACTGTTTTCCACTAAGCCAAATTGCTTCCTTAGGATTAGATATCTATGGTTATTACCTGTTAGGATCGCCTCCATACTCTGCAATGTTGTTGCAGACAAATGCAATGCCTCGAGAAGCATCTTCGATCATATCTGTCATTGTTCCTTGGGGAAAATTTCTGGCAAATACGACGACAAAAAGCCAACTTCACCAGGAATATCAAGAAGCAGTGGAGAAAACTGCACAGCTACTTCCAGAGAAGATTCGGCTAAACATTACAGAATTGTTAAATGATTTTTCGTCCCCTCTGTTTTCTTTTTCTTACCCTTTTGTTGTTTCTACAGGTGATCAGTGAACTGCACCATACTAATAGTGAAATCCTCGACAATGACAAAATTTATTATCCATACAGTGTGTGCCTTAATCCAGGAAGCTAGTAAACATGCAGCAGAAACTAAAATAAATAATAGCTTACAAGGTTGATCAATAAATGCACGGTGTCGACTGAAAACTACAAGTATATGTGACAATTTCGGGTACCAAGGATATTAATGCTTAAAGCCTCTTACCTATAATCTATGCACGCAACCATAATGTCCCTTTCAGATAATTGTTGACCCAAGAGAGAACCCCATGCTTTATAACTGCATCAACAAGGATATGAAGAAACTTTTCAGAAAAATCTGGGCAATATCAAGAGATCCAGCATTAACATGAATAATAATGCCAGAGGATTACAAACTGTCTTCCTTTATCCTTCAGTGAAGTAGTTCTCAAATTTTCCAAGAATCTTTTATAAACGGATTATACAGGAAATGAGAAAAGTAACCGTGAACCAAT
Organism: Carnegiea gigantea; assembly: GCA_029747015.1. Lineage (NCBI taxonomy): Eukaryota > Viridiplantae > Streptophyta > Magnoliopsida > Caryophyllales > Cactaceae > Carnegiea > Carnegiea gigantea. Next base: position 1,188,776 of record JAKOGI010000078.1, read on the forward strand.
CTGTTATAATTTCAAGGTTGATCAAATCAATTGTAAGCTTTTCACCTTTCCTTACGTTTGGGATCAATTTGAAACTGGTCTATCCTAGTCGGTCTTGGAACTAAGGGCGCATGGTTCAGTTCCAATCACAGGCTTAAGTAAGAACATTAAACATGGAACAAAAAATTCTCTGGACTTCTGGATACAAATTGGAGGATAATGCCCCAAAACAGAAGACGAAAACACAGAGCCCACAACAGCCTTTCTTTGGAGTGGAAATTGTCCTTCATTCAAAATCAGTATGATGGACTCTACCCCCCCCCCCCCCAAAAAAAAAGAGAGAAAAAAAGAAGGAGAAGAAAGATGCAAGTCAGGTGTTCTCAATAACTCACCCAATAATCCAGGCTCCTCCTGTTACGAATGCGACAACTGGCTTTGGGCCATCGCTATTCTTCGGCAAGTAGAGATCTAGCCTGCAAATTGCCAAGCATTTACCTTCATGCCAGAAATCCTAGACAAAGTAATCATACCATTCAGTACAAATCAAGGATTCAAAATGCGGTTTTGGTCAAGATTGCGGTTTCGGTCGCGATTTGGAAAAAATGCTCTAATGTGGAAATCGTGTTCTATATCACGGCAAAAACGCTGTTCGGCCAACTCAAAGCCTTTCCAATGCGGCCGTCGGCTACATTTTGAATCCATGGGACAAATGCATATACCTGGCCAGAAGGGTCACATTACCTGTTTCTTGGTTCATCACCATAGATTATACTTCTGCGTATCTGACTTGAAAAGAAATAGTAATACCCAACTGCCAATCAGTATGATACTAATTAGACTAGCTATCGATACAACAGTTCATAATCATACAATAATGACAGGATTACAGCCGATCCGCTGTTTAATGCAAACCTTGAATGAAGCCAGGCATCAATAGAATTGCATAACAACCCAGGGCGAGAAACCTTGTGATCCATCTGTAGCCTACCCTGAATAAAGTCAAAGATAAGACACGGTACAGCTCCAAGAAGTGTCAAGAATCACATTCAGCATAAAATTGCAAACAAAGTAGAAAACTTGTTGATGCCCGTTGTTAGTATCATGACTCAGGATTCTCTTTCAAGTAATTTGGCCTTCACTGAATTTAGCCCTTGAAGATTCATGAGATAAAACATCATAAAGCAAATGATAAGTGACAAGACATCACACAACTAAGAAGCACGGACACTGTCCACCTGTCTAAAGCTTCGCATATCTGTGTCTGACACGTGTTGGATACCAACACTATCGGACACTCTTTGAACACTCTCAAACACATGCCAAACATATAGATGGCACGAGCAATTGGGTTTTATTATATTGATATTTGTAGGATGCTCACATTATGAACAATTTGTTATTATTCTCATCCAATCACGACCTCTCTAAGGCTAAAACATAAAGGAAACTATAAACACATAGGTAATAGAATATATATTTTTCAATCACTATGTGTCCATTATAGGTGTCGTATCCTATTTAAAAAGAAAAAAATCACGTATCCACATGTCAGTGGCACATTGTCTCTTGTCATGTATTGGTGTCCGTGCTTCTTCGTTACACAATATATTTCAATAAGTGAAATAAACTGACTTCTATTCTAGAGCACTCTAAGCAAACAGGTTCCATTTTCGAGGGAATGCTTTTTGCACATTTATTTCCAGGAAAATAATTTTTGATATTTAAGAACATAATTTGGGAATGGTACTTCAGAAATATTCTTACTCTTTTTATAGTTTATCTAATATCTTCAGGCTTCCTATAAGATTGTTCTTCCTATGTGGACTTCATGATTGAATTTAGTTCAGTCGACATATGAGGTTTTTGCTTGGTTTTTTGTGTGCCTACTGCCTGTTGATCGGTTGTCCTCCATGCAACTGAAAGAACTTGAATATAGATTTTAACAAGAGAAAACAAAAAATTGAAACATTTATTATAAGCTTTAGTATGAAGATGCTATCTCCCTCTCTTCAGTCTTACTTCTTTGCTTCCAAAATTCGAAAGACAGTTACCTATTCAATCTTCCTTATGTTGTCAGGAAGAACAGACTTGTTGAATTTAATTAGTTGAAACAAGTTTGTGATATTTTTCTCACGGCTCTGTTCATTGTTCTATGTCAAAGTTCAGCAACAATGGCACTAGCAGCAATTCCTCATTTGCTTCAAGCCCTTCAGAAAACCATTTCAAAAACTAAAGCTCACGTTTTTAGCTTTCATCTGCCAGAATCATCCGATTAAAATCAATGCAATCATCATTCCATATAGAATTAATTTTGATATCACTCTCTTGACGAGTGAGGATGTCAGAAGAGAGAACCCCCCCCCCCCCCCCCCCCCAAAAAAAAAAACCCCCCAATATTTACATGACAAAAAACTGATGCTGGAGCCAGCAGGAAACCCATTGATAAAGGGGCCAATGTCACCAAAGCAGGTAACAAAATTACTCAATTTTCCAATTTTAGAAATCTACTCAAAAGTAGCACTGTTTTAAACAAATAGGGAATAAACCTTGTTCAACTTAGGACCACATTAAACAAAGAAGGCAAAACTAATGACCATAGTTTTTGAACAGATGTTATTGGCTGTTAAGAGAAGTAATTTGGATGAAAGGTAAATACACCTGGTCACAAGAGTCTGAACCCCACTCCTAGCAAGGTTCCCATTTATTAACCCCCCCCCCCTTCCAAACCAGGTGGTCTTATGATCCTTCAAGGCCAAAGTGGCCCAGCTTCTCTGATACACCAAACATTTTCAGAGAATCACTGTAATTTATTTATTTTTGATCTTAGATTAATGGAACCAAAGCCACCATTACTAACAAATGGTAGCCCTTGTGAATGCCAATAGTAGCCCTAATGAAATTATGACTTTTCATACTTTATGTTTGGCTCTTTTTTTTTTTTTAATTTGAAATAACAATCCTAAGGAATAACTCTCAGCCTCATGTATTGGTTTGAATAACCTCTCTTGAAATGAAATTTTCTCATGCATGGGTAGAACTAGACAAATGATACGAGGAATCAAAACCATCCTCACGCATCTTGGTTTCATTTCTGATTCCATTCCATTCCAACTGTTTGAACCAAACAGCCCTTAAAAGTTTGTGCAACCCACTTGAGAACCACACAAACAAATCAAACTAAACAAACCAACCTAGATAAGATTATAAGAAACCACACAACACAAAGCATCTAAGCACAATGGCAACCATTTCTCACAAGGGCACATTCAAAAATCACCAAACACCCAAATTAGACCAAATAAAAGCTGAATTACCCTAGATAACGGATGAGGGTCAGACTAAGGCGAGTGATCAAATAGGTCTCGGCAGCAGCATGCTCGACATTGCTGCTGAAAGTAGATTGCATGCCGCCATTGGAGAGAGGAGAAACATTGTCATCGCTGGACCTGAAAGTGCCCTGATCTCTCCGTTGCACCTCTAAGGATGTGGGGATTCCACCGCTAAAACTCAAAGACTTAGAGAGAAGGGGTCTCCTCTCGATCGGGTTATCATCTTGGATTGAAGGAGAAATGAGAAGACGGGTGGTGGGCAAATCATCGTTGGATGTTTGGAGAGCCATTCCCAGAATTTTTGTGGACGAACCCAGAAATGGGATCGTTACAGGAAGAATTGGGGGTTCTGATTTCATCGCCATAATCTAAGAATAGAAAACCTAGAAATCCGAAATTCAAGGGGACATGGGAAATTGTTGAAGATTTTGAAACAGTGGATCAGAGCGTGGTGAGCTAATGGTCGATATTTGCATTTACGGGAACATCATGATGATGATCAATCAGAGGAAGATCAAATAGAGAGAAACTCAGGGATTTAGGGCTCAAAGCAAGAATATGAATGAAGATATGCCATGGCGTTAAGTCATCAAGCCTGCAACGGGCAGCATTTTGTTGCTTAGCGGCATTTTCAAAATCTTCTTTTTGTGGGGGAGGGGGGGTGTCAGCAGTAGTGGCAGAACTATTCTTCATGATTTTTCATATTCAAAAATCGATGTACGATGGAATCATTAAAAATTGTGTCAAACACAACTTTCTCTATGTAATGAACCAAAAAATCATTCAAATATTGAGTCATTGACGTGAATCGCTAATATTAGATGCACCTTCATTTCTCGCATCTTTATGACACTCATTAATACTTAATAATCTCCATTGTCACTTACATTATTTTTTTCTTCAACCTTTTCAAGTTATTTCCTTTTCAAGTATTGTAAAATAGAATTAGATTGATCCATATTAAATTGGACAAAAAAAATAAGGGAAAATGAGATAAGCTCAATAGAGCGATGATAATCTAAATGTAAAATTAAGTTCAGCGAAGAAAATAAATTTCAGGAACCTAATAAATTACAAACAGGCATATATCAAAAATCAATAAATAAATAAATTGCAAACAGGCATAATATCTCGCATCTCCATGCCTTTTTTATTGTTTAAGTGAATAAGCTAATGGCCTGCATTCATTAGGAATATATAAACATTGGAATAAATTACTTTTATTGTTTTCTCATATCCTCATGCTTCTTTTCTGGTGTACTTTTCATTAAAAAATTAGAATTGCTAGTATTTCGATAATTGGGCCGATTGGATACTTGAATGTATGGGTGTCCATAATTTTTTGGACTATTTTTAGGGGTATCCATATATCTCATATAGAACCCTTTCAAAATATCTTGTTAGACATTTTTTTGAATTACTGGTGTCTATGGACACCCCTAACCTCCACTAAGATCCGCCCCTAGTCAACGGGAAGAAATCATTTTGACTGTGTTTTCTAAAGAAATCAAGCTTCTTCGGTTCTTCCCTCTTGGTTTTTAGTAGTGTCGGAAAACAGGTTGGATCGGATCGACTCATTTAATAAATGAGTTAATTTTGTATCGGTTTTGAAAATAGTTTAAATTTACTCAAAATTGAAACATAATAATTTTTCACACTAAACGGCCAAATCGTATCTATTTCGGATTGAAATCGGTTCAGTTCGATTTAGATTCATGTTCCTTTTAGTAATTTCGAGTCGGATTCGTATCAGGTTATCGTATAGGGGTAGATTTTCCCGCCTCTAATTTTTAAGGCGCTCCATTTCACACCCATGTAGTCTAGTAAATTCATTTGCAGCGTAATGTAGAAATAATTGCATGTTTTACGGATTAAGATGTGAATATGTATGGCAACAGGTTGCATTTGAATTGGATGTTTCATTCGGATTGAATCGAATTAAATCATGATATAATGAGATTCAATTTAATTACAAATTTCATTTAATATTTGCACGATTTTTTTTTACAATTTTGTTTTTGCTTACTTATAAATTTAATATTAAGACATTTCAACATGTTAAGCTAAGGTGGTATTGGGGAAAGAAAATGTGAAGTTGCTCAAGATGAAAAGAAATGGACAGTAGTAGTAGCACAGTAGGAAGGAAAGAGAAGAATACAACTTTGGTTGACAAAGTGGAGAGATCAAGAGGAGGATTGGGAAGTAGAGAAAGAATGTTAAGACAGAAATACAGGTATTGGGCGTGGAGTGTGGATGTTATGCAAATTTTTGAGGTTAGGGTATGAGGATTTCTTTAAATTCAAAAAAAAATTAAAATTGTAAAAAAGTTGCCAGATCAAATGACGATTGAATCAAATAAACCTTCCTCGAAATCCAATCCAATCAAACTTGGATTGGCATTATTTATTATTGAATGTGGATCAAATTATTATTTTTCATATATGAATTAGATAATTTTGTCTCAAACCATATTGAATTTGCGTAGAATTCATACGACACTGACACCCCTGGTGGCGAACAATCACGCCTATGACTTAGAGTTGGCCCATGGGAAGGTTCGATTAGAACTAGACTAGCCCAAATTTGGTCAAATTCGGAACAGGCCCGGTTAGTACGAGCCTGGACCATGAACTGGGTAGGCCAACTTTTGGACCTGTTCCGTTTGGGATTGAGAGAAAATGGGCTGACCAATCGTTCTAGGCCAGCCCACTTAAAGAGCCCATATATATACTAAGACAGATTCGGCGACTATTTATTTATACTTTCATTTTAGAGGCTCTTTAGACAATTATATGAGAGATCGGTGCAATCTATGACTAATCTATTGTTATTCTTAAAATCTACATGTACCCTTTTATTATTGCAAGAATCTCAAACAAAAAGACCATTCCAAGACGTCAGGTAACGCATCTTATGTATTGAAACTATCCTAAGTATGAACGAACCCCCCCCCCCCAAAAAAAAAAAATCAAAAATGCGAATGAGCAAGACTCAAATGACAATAGCATTAACTCTCTTGAAGCTTGAAATGGTTAATATTGCTTATATGAATTTTGGGGGGAATTATTAGTAAGTCAATAGGCTAAAGTTAATATTTCAAAAGAGGCTTCCAAATTCACAAACAAAAACATGGTGACCTACGAAGAACGAGTGCCAATTCAGAATTTTCCTTGGGAGGTATCGGAAACCCCTTAAATTATAACTATTATTTAGATCTCACATATAATCAAACATTAGCAGCTAGGCCTCATATTATAACTTCATTTCCTATGTAGTCATTATATACATTTAGAGACAAATAATAATGGGAACGGAGGATTGAGAAAAACCCATCCCAGATTTGTTGTTACTCCATATATATTCTATATATTCTACAGTAGAGCACTCAGTCATGCAACTACTATAAGCCCATCGAAATAGTTTCCACGAAGTTGTGAATCATAAGGCTTGTAAGTTTCAAGAATATGTTACTACGATTTAAGTAATAGTTTCCACGAAGTTGTAAACGATAAGGCTTGTAAGTTTCAGGAATATGTTACTACGATTTAAGTAAGAACCGTAACTACAAGCCTCCAAATCCGACCCAATCTTTACCTCGTCGTTGCAATCAAGGTTACCTCTTAAATGTACGTGTACTTCTAGTCGTTTAAGGTAACTTGCTTACTTTGGCCCTTTTAAATTTTTAATCATTCATTTTTATTTTTATTTTTTTGTAAAATATAAGTTGTTTGGGTCAAATCATTCATTTTTTGGTAAAATATAAGTTGCAGTTTGACTCATTTATTATGTTAAGAGGTGAGTTACTCCACCCATTATAATCTTTTTTATACAATGATTTTGATGGGATGGATGTAAATTTGAGTCCATTCTGAAATATCGTTATGCATTATAAACTTTGGGTTCAAAGTGATTGACCTAGCTAAACTAAACTATTTCGATATTTCAGTGTCAACTAAGCATTTCTCTAAAAGGGTGACATTGGATATGTAGTAGGGATGGACAGCTGGTCGGGTACCCCTTGGGTCAATCGGGGTCGACCTGTTTAAAACAAGGTCAATAAAAGGGTCAGGTTAATAATAGCTCGGATCAATAATTAGTCAACCCACTCAAGCATATTAATGGAGCGATCCGTTTAGTGACCCATTACTTTGTCAACGTACTTGCCACACTAATTTATATATTACAATTAGTTAAACTTATTATCAACGCTTTATAAATGACAGCTTTTTTGTATGAATTTGTTCCATTTTAAACGGGCCAAAGCAGGCCGCACGTAACCCAACCTGACCCACTTTACAAACGAGCCGACCCTAATATGATCGGATCCAGTCCATTGCCCGCCGCTAGATTGTAGTAAGAAACAACCTCAATTAAAAGTTTAACTAGGTCAATTATCAGATGATGAATAATAAGTTTTACTTATTTACACATTGGTTGCATACTACATATGCATAATTTAATTTGCAACAAAGTAACACAAACCATACCTTTTCCAATAATTGTGAGCATAGTAAATTACTAATTAATGTTGGCATGATTGCTACGAGGCTCCGTATTTATATAACAAGCTTTTAGCGTAAAGATTATGAATTTGGACCGACTTTATGGAAGAGGAAAGTTGGCCATTCAATGCAGTGGTTCGTTCAGCTGAAAATTAAAGGACCAATGAATTTTGATAAAAAGTATTTGATATTTGAACTCAGTTTTGTTTTGTAGTAGAACTAAGCAATTGAAAGCACATTAGTCTTTGGAAATGCCTAATTAAGATGATATCATCCACTTTTGCTTCAATTCAGTGTACGTCGTCTGTCGTGTTCTTGTGTTAATGGCTACCCCACCTTCTCTAAAGCAAGCTCGTCAAAAAGCTTTTGTTGGCTTAGTCAAATATGTTCAACTCATTATTGTTAACGATGCATCTTACCAATAATACATACCAATTGGTAAATGTAACATACCAATCATATTAATTATTACGCAAAAGCTAGCTTCCAGTCTGGGCATTTTTTTACATGTGCAGTAAATATGTCCTTACTTGGTGGGATTGGTACAGGTTATTTGCAATCAAGACTCAATTAGACTGTCATACAAATTTAAAAGTCATTATATGCACATTGTGAAATAAAATAGTTGGAAGAAGAGAGATTTAAACTTTCAATTGCACACCGGCATCAAAGAGAATCTTCAAGTACTCCTTATCCCATAGCTAACAACGTCACATGCACTGATTTTTCTGTTTCACATCAAAATTTTCAAGTTGTCATCACCAAAGTGACAGAACATGCATAAACACTATTATGAGGTCGCCAGGGATTCACAATAGAGAGCAGCAATGAATGAAAAAATCCAGGCCCTAGAAAAGGATGAGACTTAGATTCTGGAATATCTGCCAAGCGGAAAGAAACCCATCAGTTGCAAATGGGTATATCAAGCCAAATACAATTTAGATAGCACAATTCAACGGTTTACAGTTTGATTGGTCATCCGTTAAGGTGAATGATTCGATTATAATGAAACATTTGCACCCATGGTCAAGATGACAAGCGTTAGATGGTTCTTGACCATTGCAGTTTTAAAAGGTTAGGAACTATATCAGCTGGATGTCAATAATGTTTTCCTACATAGAGACTTGGATGATGAAGTTTATATGACATTGCCTCTTAGCTTCACGTGTAGTAAACCCAACAAGGTCCGTAGGCTTCAAAAAACTCTCTATAAACTTCGTTAGGCTCCGCGTCAATGGTTAGCTAAGCTCTCCTCCAAACTTTATTTTTACACACTCATGCGCTGATTACTCTCTCTTTACATATTGAAAAGGGGGGTTCTCATGGCATTACTGGCATATGTTGATGACATAGTCTTAGCTGAAAATGACACACATTCTCGCGGTGAATTTAAAAACTATCTTCATGCCTATTTTAATATCAAAGATTTTGGGCCTATGAAGTATGTTCTTGGGATTGAAGTGGCTCGTGGGCCCAAGAGACTCTTTCTTAACCAAAGCAAGTATGCTCTTGAGATAGTGGATGTGCGTGGACTTTTGGGTTCCAAGCCCAATGACTTTCCCGTGGAGGAAAACCATAAGCTTAGTGAATCACAATTAAATGATTCTAGGAGATATTGGTGCCTTGTGGGTAGGCTGATCTACCTGACTATCACTCGTCCAGACTTATGTTATGAGATAAACATAACATAAAATTAAAATGCACATCATATATTTCATTAGTTTATAGTACATGAAATTTAGTGATCTTCCTGTTGAGATCAAAGTAAACTAGTACTTATTCTGCTGATAGGGCAAAGGAAAGTATACTAATAAAGCACTCTGTGAAAAGAAGCAGATAAAATTAAAGGGCATTACGTGAACTGTATGCTTTTGTATTATGTAGCTGAAACTTTTGAACGATCCAATTATTTGGGTCAAAACATATAATTGCATCCACTTGGGATATCGCATGGATGTAGCTATGCTCAGTTAATGCATCTTCCAGATAAATTAATTGCATGCAAATGGATTGCTAGCATTGATTAGTTCATCTCAAATGGAAAATAAACAGTGTATTTTCTTGAAACATGAGAAGATAATATCACATTTGCGTGGTATAACAGATCAAATGGTATAGTTGATGTGTGTGCCTAGCCACCGTATGTAATGCAATTATATTTTGATCATACTATGCTTTAATTTCTGTAGTTGCTGAGAATCAGAAGTACGTAATTCCTTGTTGTTTTAGCGAAGAGTTTAATAGTTTCTTCAATCTTTCTCTGTACGTACCAACAAAGGACTTCAGTGGTTGTTCTAATACCTCCGTTTATGTTTATCTTTGGCATTCTTCTGAGGTTTTACCCAACTAATAATTAAAAAAGGAGATCAAATGGTGTACAAATCCACACTTATCATTGAAGGTTATGCTCTTTTGGTGTTTTTACAAAGGAAAAACCCTAGGTAACATGAGATGTTGTTGTAATGATCTTTTGTATTTTTCATTAACCTATTTGCATCACCGGAACACATAATTGACTGTTTCATTACTGCACGATTGACTGATTTATTTGGCTAAATTTAAAACGTTGAGATTTTATATAACCTTTTTCAACATCGATGGTTTATATAAACCAAGACTACAGCGTTAACAGTTTTTATGACTTTGTCACTTTCTTTTTATTTATCACATATTCAACAACATATTTTTTTAATCATTACTATTAAGCTCATAAGAAGTAAAGGAAAACGATGCAGTAAGACAGATGTCCACAACATGAGTATCTTACGACCACTTCAAGCAAAACAATTGCTCCAAAGAAGAAACCAAAGCCATCTATTTGTAAATAACACGACCATCCTCAGTTTGAAAAACCACTCAAAGGAGCAAACTACCCATCTAAATCTGAGAAACTAGAGCACACAGGACAATCAAACAAGAAATGACCAGCTCAATGTTGACTCCAACCTAAGAAACTCTCAACAGTTTGCACTAATATTGGCTTGCTGTAAAATAATTAACATAGGAATTTGTATTTTTTATTATGGTTGACAAAATGCTGTAAAATAAAAATATGTAATAGATAAAATGGGGATGAATACTCTTTCGCATATGTAGGAATCAGTTTATGTATCGATTGCTTATCTAAAAACATTTTAGTTTATTTGCATAATTTAAGTAACTAGTATGGACTCGTGCTATACACGGAGCATTTAAATTTAAGATATATTTTTTAAAAAATAAATTAAAAATTTAAAAACCAATGATAATGACTCTTATGTTGTATATGTGTAGATTAATATTGTGTACTAATCAATATTTAACAAATTTATCCTTATAGGAAGTCAGATGCTTATTATGTTTTAATTTAAATTTTTCAAAATCAAAGTTTTACTTAACATTAAAGAATATATTTCTTTGCATTGAATTCGGATTATAAACGCCAGAAAGAAAATTAATATTTTTCAAATTTGTCCTTTTTTTGAAAAAAGGAAACACATTAATTATTGAAATTTGATTAAATCTAGAATATGCTTGCTCATTTCAACACCAAAACATGTAAAATATTGATCCTCATTTCAACAGTGAAACATATAAAATATTGTTGCTTATTTAAACACCATACACCATTAGTAACTATGATTTGGAATAACACAATCTAAATTTCTATTATAAGTAAACTTCTATTACATAGCTACTATAATATTGAGAAAGGAAATTAAAATATACCACATAGCCCTTTCTCGATGCCTAATAAAATAAACCCGTGCTTTTGTACGACACCTAATAAAATAAGCCTTTAAAAAATATTATTAAAAAGATAAGTTGACCATCACTTGAATAGACTTAGGATTTTCATGATTTTTTACCCCTATAGTAATAGTCCTGTAGCGTGCCATAAACATGATCGGAAATCAGAATTAGAACTTTCGAACGAATGACTAAACGACGAACAATAAAACAACAAATGACAATTAATAATTTAATATCTCCAATCAATTAAACAAAAAAAGATATTTAGATAATTAGAGAGAGAAATTACTTATTAAGTGCATCCTTCAGTTCAAAAGTAGCATCATTGGCCTCCTGGAGACTCGGCACCGGTCCAAACACCACCCTCGGATTTTTCGTGTCGATCCGGTCCATGATCAAACCGTCATCCACGTCGCAGGTGAAATTCCAGTCGTCAACGTCCCAAGCTGTCGTCTGAATCGCCGGTTCCACCATCAAACCACCAGTCTGCTCCAACGAAGATGACACCACGCCGCCGACCGCCGAAGCCGGTCGGACCGCCTTCGACAACAAACTCACCGAAAAATCAGGAGAATGAGAGTTAAATGGTAAAATTCAGATTAGGAATTGTACCTAAAGAGGAAGAAAATGATGACAATTCTCTCTATTTCTCATCTTCGCCTTCTCTCTCATCCATCTGTCTCTCTCTTTTCTCAAAAAAAAAAAAAAAAAAAAACCTTAAATCTATATACATATATTTGTGCGCGCGCGCGCGCGCGTGTGTATATATATGTATGTATGTATATATATATATATGTATACATACATACATACATATATATATATATATATATATATATATATATATATATATATATATATATATTATATATATATATATATACATACATACATAGTGTGTGTGTGTGTGTGTGTGTGTGTGTGTATCTATCTATATATATCTATATATATATATATATATATATATATATATATATATATATATATATATATATATATATATGATATACTTCATCGATGAAATGTATTTTCCCCTCCCCCCCAAAAAAAAAAGAAATGTAGAATAAAAGTCTATGATCATATGATATACTTTACATATCGTATGTAAATACAAATTAATGATTCAAGTTATGACATACTAAGACTGCTAATTAATTCTGATATGCTCCAAAAAAAATAATAATGAAATATGATTTTTTTTTTCTCCACTGGAAACCGTCCTCCATATTCACATCTTCCGGATCCTCTCTTCGCGGGAATGTAATTTTAGGTGGTTATTGACGATAGAGAGGGTGACGTGAGAAAGTAGGAAAATATGGGGATATCAATTAGTGAATTTTTATGAATTTTAAAACTTAAAAATCAAATTAACTTCTAACTGTTTTGAGTATTTTGACGGAGTTAATGAGAAGCTTGGATTGAAGGAAGAAAGTATTCTTAGGTTACCATTCATTTTTACGCTTATCTTATAAAGATGTATATATAATTCTTTTATTATGTGCGATAACATTGATAAGATTAACTTTTACTTTTTATTAAAAACCTTACATCGCAAGGGCATTGACCGCAGTATTAATTAATGAAAGAGTAAGTATGTGGAGAGAATTAGTTCAACCTTTATTGGCAAGTTTCATAGTAAACATATCTTATTTCACGCTAGACAAACAGAAATGGGGGGAAAAAAAATTGAAGAGCAAAAAATCAAAGGAGGGCAGGGAAACAACTCTTCTATCAAAGCTAGGTTTCGATCTTGGGACCTGTCGCCAAAAAAATAAAAAAATTGAAGAGCAAAAAAAAACAAAAGAGGGCAGGGAAGCAACTCTTCTGTTAGAGCTAGGTTTCGATCCTGGGACCTATGAGACCTGTGAATTTTTATGAATTTTAAAATTTTAAATCAAATTAATTTTTAGCTATTTTAAAATTTAAAATAGTGTAAATAATTGAAAGGTCAGGATTCACTGCCGAGCTTAAATCCACGGTTACTATTTGAAGAGCAAAAAAACAAAGGAGGGCGGAGAAGCAATTCTTCTGTCAGAGCCAAGTTTCGATCCTGAGACCTGTGAGACCTGTGAATTTTTATGAATTTTAAATTTTAAAATCAAATTAATTTCTAACTGTTTTAAAGTTTAAAATAATGTGAATAATTGAAACGCTAGGATTCACTATGGAGTTTAAATCTACGGTTGCTATCTACTGAAGCTCCACAAATCACTCTCCATGTAGTATTTAAGAATTCCTCAATTGCGAGCGCTCTGCCCATTTTAGCATTTGTTATATAAAGATTTGGCTCCTAGGGATTGTTCTTACATATCCCACACTTTAAAAACATTAGAAAAATTGGTCGTTTCTATTGATAGTAAAATAATGTAAGGTTTAAATATATCCAGTTACAAATTGTCCACATCAGGTACATGTCAGATTCAGACAACGTACGTTGCATCCAGAGAAGAACACAGCAAGATTCTATAACAAGATTCTCGTGATTAACTAGCTAAAATTGATTGTTCTAAATATTGGCATATAGTACATTCTATGGTAGCTCCCATTTTTATTATTCGAAAGATAAATAATAGTACAGGACCCCATTATGTAGGAATATTATGAATAAGCGTTCATCTGTAAATTCAGTAGTACTCCTAAAGTTCATATCTTTTGTAGCTCATTGAAATAGTTAAGTTGGGCTAGACCCTTGTTTATAACATAAATCTTTGGCATCGAATAATTTTGCTTTTCTATTTCTTCTTCTATCATTAAATAGTTCACCAGAATCAAACCATTTTTTTTGTTTTTGCCTATTCAGTTGAAATTCAATTTTCCGCCCCTTTTGCCTTCTATAATAGTTGTTCATATTAAGAGTGCAAGACAGATACGGTGTTACATAGTTTCCCTCAATTATCTAAATAAACATATATAGAGTAGTTAGTACTGTTATTGGCACTCTTAAGTTTTAGGAGAAGATTAAGTGGTAGTTTTAGATAAGCTAGGGTAAATTATGTTCAAGTGAATATGATCATTTACTAGACATTTTTTTTACTTGTATTTTGAAGACTTAAAATCAAACATGGAAAACTCATCCAGCAACCCTACACGAAACCCTTATTCTTAGTGCGTGGCAACTTACCACACTTTTAAACATTTTATAGTTCGATATTTTTCACCAAATAGAAGATAATTTAACTAAAAGTCTAAGACGAAGAGCAAATTTAATAAATAAGAATGGAATCAAATCACTGTGAAATTCCTCATATCTTATAAGCTGTTTATCTAGTGTCACCCTCTACTTGTGATCAAGAGAGAATACATTTATTCCAATGCATGGGCTTTTCAACCCTCAATTAATAAATGGCCATCAATTTTAGAATTTGCAATATCACATTTCGCAATCTTATCCAATAAAAGTATTTGCATTATTGGTTTATTGTGTCACAAAAACGCCATTAAAAACCAAAAAAAAAAAGGTTCCTACGAAGGGGATTGAATTAATTGGAAAAAGAAGCAATACAGAGTCACAGACAAATGGAATTAGTTCATGCACTTACAATATTAAAGGGAACTATTACTACATGCTTCTTACACAAATATTTATGAGAATAAGAATTCTTCTCTTACCATTTTCCTCCACCCAATTAAATTCAAGTGATATGGTTAATTATGCAAGTGTTCAGCTGAGTGCAAAGCTTCGGTGCTTTTTTTCTTTGGTAATAATTTTAAGAAAATTTTATCAGTTGTGTCAGATTATCAGTTAGATGTAAACTATACAAAATTCAAACTCTAATCTTTGGTAATAATTTTAAGAAAATTTTATCAATTGTGTCAGATTGTCAACTAGATGTAAACTGCACAAAATTCAAACTCTAATCTTTAGTCATAATTTTAAGAAAATTTTATCCATTGTGTCAAATTATCAGCTACATGCAAAGATCAATCCATGTAAAATTCAAACTCTAATCTTTGGTAATAATTTTACAAAAACTTTATCAGTTGTGTCAGATTATCAGTTGACATACATCTAAAGCTCTTGTGTAATAAATTAAAATTTACTTAAACAAATAAAAGGCAAAAAGAAGGGGAATCTATTAAGGGAGCATATGCCAAACATAGTTTATGAATAGAGAAGATAGATAATCACGAGTCCCATTTTCAGGAGGCCATGTGGGGGGTTTAAATCAATTAACAAAGGATATTCTAACTTAAGCTCTGTTCGGCAAAATTAACTTTTTAGGCAGCGGATAGTTGTTTAGGTAACTGATAGCATTTCTAATTTAATTATAATTAGCGGATAGCTGTGTAGATGAGTGGTTAAAATAAATGTATTCGGTAAATTTAGCTGTTAGGTTAGTTGATTAAAGTAAATCGACATAAAATAACATAGATAATTTTCAAATAAAAAATTTCCAAAGGATATTTTGTGGCCAAAAAATTTGAAACACTGCTTCTAAATGCCAAAAGCTAATACTCTTAACTTTTCATAAACGTTACTTAAAATGTTAAACGCTACTTAAAATGCTAATCAAAACACTAGGTTACCGAGTACTAAAAATTGACTGATTACTATATTAACTTTGTCAAAATACTAAACGGTACTCAAAATACTATTCTCGAACACGACCTTAATAAAATACTTAGTAATTAAGTGGTGGTATAAACTAGGGATCAATTCGAGGAATCACGATCTAGAATCATATTCTTAGAACTATAATATAAATCAGCCAATACTTTGGTACGATTCATTGGGAATCATAAGGAGCTAGATTATTCTTAGGATCATTAGATTTATCCGTCTAAGAAGATGAAATGACTATACGAAAAACTTATCCTTTGAGATCCTCTTATTTATTTATTTATTGTGTTTTTTGAGAGGGTTAATCTCGTATCCTGTTATCCATGTCTTTTTAGACATTTGATTGTCATTTAATTAAACTTTATACAATCTTATGCACCTTCTTATGCTAAAAAAGTTAGCTCATACGTAAATGTCCAATTAATTATAATACATATGTGATATCCCCATGGAACGTCTAATTAATCCCAGTTTCAAGACACGGCCATATGCTGAAGCCCCAAGGAGAGCAAACACAACTAGGTTTTGCTATATATGAGCATGCAACGTACTGTGCTAGTGCTTCAATAATAAACCCTACTCTTTTGCCCTTTTGTTTTCCTTAGAATTAATTGGCTTTTTGTGAGCAACAACCGACCTGTACTCCTATTGCACATGCATTGTGGCCCTTTCAGGTTCCATTGCATTGACCTTTTGGCTTTCTTCATATTCCTTTGCATTCTCGATTTAGTTCAACCAAAAACTTAAATTGATTCAATCCCCCAAAAAAAACTTAAATTAATGGTTGAAAGTTTAGGAAAAGATTTCATTATATTCTAACATATCTTTTGACGCGATTGCATTTCTTTTTCATTTGAAATATGAATCTTACAAATTAATTTAAAGTCTCTCCTTACCTTGCACAATAATCAATATAGGGATCGCTGATGTACGAATTTAAGCCAACTCGTTTAGAAACACTCAGGTATCATATTCAAGAATGAACTCAACCAAATGTTTAAACAGATAATTGAAGGCCAAGAAATAGATTTTATAGTCTAAAAACCTTATATGTAATTAATCCATATTTAATTATCATCGATCTGAAAATGATTATTCCATGTGCCTTTTTGCAAGTATTAAGAATAACGAAAAAGAATTAGTTAGAATTTTATTTGAGTTGTTAGAAATGAAATGAATTTCTAAAAAATTAGTATAATTACGCTCCGTTCTTTTCGTGGGTCAATCCATATTTACCAACCTCAACTTACTTCAACTTATTTCAACCTATTTCAACCTATTTTAACCTACTTGGAAAAAAATACCAACTTCAACCAACTTCAACCTACTTCAACCCACTTTAACCAACTTTAACCCACCCCCTTCATAATTGTAATAATTTGTAAAGTATCATGTGAGATTTTACTACCTGTTGTTTTTGTGAATAAATTGGGTGGGTAAAAGGGTAAGGTAGGTTGAAGTAGGTTGAGATGAGTCGAAGTTGGTTGAAGTTGGTATTTTTTTTTGAGGTGGGTTGAAGTGGGTTGATGTAGGTTGGAAAATGCGGAAGTTAGTATCTTTATTATGTGGTGGGTTTAGATGGGTTAAAATAATGAAAATGAAAGTAATGTGTGATAATTTATGAACTTATCGAAATTTTGTGGAAGTTTTGTTTATTCTTTCTTATTTTTTATTTTTTATATTTTTTATATTTTATATTTTATATTTTTTATTTTATATTTTTTTATTTTTTTAATTTTTAATTTTTAATTTTTATTTTTATTTTTATTTTTATTTTTTAATTTCTTATTTTTTTCTATTTTCTTTTTTATTTTCTATTTTTTATTTATTTTTTATTTTTTGTTTTTAATTTTTTACTTTTAATTGTTAATTTTTAATTTTTTACTTTTAATTTTTTATTTTTCTATGATTTTATGTTTTTTATGTTTTTATTTTTTATTTCTTATTTCTCATTTTTTTTTAGTTTTCATTTTTAATTTTTCATTTTTAATTTTTGTTTTTTATTTTTCATTTTTTCATTTTTTATTTTTTTATGTTTTATGTTTTTTTTTATTTTTTTTGTTGTTCATGTTGTTTATGTTTTTATTTTTTAATTTTTTATTTTTTACTTCTTATTTTTTTTTTACATTTTAATTTTAATTTTTAATTTTGTATTTCTTATTTCTTATTTTTTCATTTTTTATGTTTTTATTTTTTATTTGTTATTTCCTATTTTCTTTTTTTATTTTTTATTTTTTATTTTTTTGAATTTTCTGTAACTTTTGTTTGGAATAAAACAAAAAGAAAAAAATTAATAAATGAATATAAAAAATCAGAAACAAACAAAAATAAAAAAACTAAAAAAATAAAAAATGAAATACAAAAATTAAAAATTAAAAACAAAAAATTAAGAATAACAAATAAAAAATAAGAAATAAGAAATAAAGAAATAAAAGAAGAAGAAAATAAGAAATAAGAAATAAAGATTAAAAACTAAAACATTAAAATTAAAATGTAAAAAAGAAAAAAGAAAAAATAAAAAATTAGAAATAAAAAATAAAAACGTAAAACATAAAAACAAAAAACAGAAAAATGAAAAATAAAAAATAAAAACATGAAAAATTAAAAATAAAAAATACAAATAAAAAATAAAAAATAAGCAATAAAACATAAAAAAATAAACAATAAGAAATAAGAAATAAGAAAATAAAAATATAAAAAACATAAAATCATAGGAAATTAAAAAATAAAAAATAAAAAATAAAGAACTAAAAAAATAAATAGTACAAAGTAAAAAATAAAAAATAAGAAATTAAAATAAAATTTAAAAATTAAAATTTAAAAATGAAAAAATGAAAAATAAAAATTCAAAAATCAAAAATAAAAAAATAAAAAATAAAACATACAACATAAAAAATAAGAAATAAAAAAATTTAAAAAATAAGAAATTAAATAAATATTAAATAAAAAAATAAAAAATAAAAAAATATAAACATAAAAAATAAAAAAGTAAAAAAAAGTAAAAAAAGTAAAAATTAGAAAATAAAAAATAAAAATAAAAAATAAAAAATAAAACATAAAACATAAAAAATAAAAAATAAATGAAAAATTAAAAATAGAAGATAAAAAATAAAAATAAAAACATAAGAACATAAAAAAATACAAAATAAAAATTAAGAAGTAAAAAATTAAAAATTAAAAATTAAAAATAAGAAATTAAAAAATAATAAAATAAAAAAATAACAAAATCAAAATAAAAAAAATGAAAAATAAAAAATAAAAAATAAAAATAAAAAGTAGAACAATTAAAAAGAAAAAACAAAAAATAAAAATAGAAAAATAAAAAATAAAAAATTACAAAATAAGAAACTACAAAATAAAAAATAAAAAATAAAAAATAAAAAATAAAAAAATAAAAAAATAAAAAAGAAAAACTAAAAAATGAAAACTAAAAAATAAAAAATAAAAAAATAAAAGATAAAAAAGAATAAACAAAAATTTCAAAAAATTACGATAACTTAGTAAATTATTACATATTAATTACATTCTCATTATTTTAATCCACTTCAACCCACCCCATAAAAAATATACCAACTTCAACCCACTTCAACCAACATCAACTCACTTCAACCTACTTCAACCTATTTCAACCCACTTAAAAAAAAAAATACCAACTTCAACCTATCTCAACCCACGTCAACCTACTTCAACCTACTTCACCTTTTTACCCACCCAATTTACCCACGAAAAGAACCGAGTCTAAACAACCCATTTCATGAGAAATGTCCTTAAAAATTGATCTTGTATATTAGAATATGCATTGCAAATGTTTCTGGATCAAGAACCGAGTCTAAACAACCCACCTCAAAGATTTTGTTCTTGGAGGAGTAAGCAAAATATTAATTTTGATAAAATAAGTAGTATTTAAAAAGAAAATAAAAAAGAAACTCCAGAGGGATGGGGTGTGAAGATGTGGATTGGCACTTGGAATACCATAATGTATATGCCATCCGACTCACACCCAGACAGCATCTTTTTTGGCTTCTCAGTTTAATTAGTCTTTTGCTCTACTGCTTCATTTGTGTTTTCTAATCTAAACAATTCAATATTTAGAGCAGATTGCACAAAATATATTAACATTTAATCCAATGATAATGCACATAGTTTTTTTAAATAAAAAAAGACAATGAAAGAGAATTTTTGGAGGTATACCTTTTTGGTTGCCTAATTAGGTTAAAGTATGGGTACTACCATTTGCTAATTGCTATCACACGATCTTCTCACCCACAACAATAACAACAACAATTCTTAATGTGAATTTCATTTACGTGGAATTTGCGAAAATCTAAATGTAAGCAACTTTACCCCATCAGGCATCTCTACCCTCAAAGAGGTACACAATCTTCTTACAATCTTCGGACGTGTTCGGTAAAATTAGTTGTTTTAATAATCGTTACTGTTTTACTAGCTGTTAATAATTTTACTAGCGATTAGCTTTGACCCACTAGTAGTTAGTGGTTAACTGTTCAACTAGCTATTTAAAATAAATGAGTTTGGTAAATGTAGCCGTTAAAGTAGCAGATTTATATAAAATGACTAAAAAGGGCACAATCAATAAAGGTCTTTAGTAAATAAAAGGAAGAATTTTGTAATTTGCAATGGAACCACTAGGTCGATGTTCTTAAAAGCTACTTTCATTAGCTTTTGAAAGAACACTACATAAACCTCTAACTACTACCTCATCCACTACTTTACCAAACACTTTTAAGTAGTGGTTCATAATATTTTGACTATTACAAACCACTAATCTCTACTTCAACCTCTATTACCGAACACAGTCTTCTAATACCTCACTCAAATATTGGAAATATTTGCACTTCTGTTAAGATAAGGTCGCTGCGGGTTAATGAATTTTGGTTTTAAGGTTTTTTGTTTTTTAAATAATGTGTACAAATTTTAGCTACAATGAAATAGATATTAAATTAAAAAAGAATAAAGATCAGAATGGATAATAAAATTTTGGAACCTTCTGCCCCTTTGTATTAACCATCTACTACTAGTAATATTTAATTAAGGTACTAATTTATATATCCCACAGCAGCTTCTTAATTAATTTGTTTAGTAAGAAGCATTTTATGTTCCCTTCATTCTTTGTACAGTGTGCATAAAATGTTTCTTTGTCTCCAAACTGTCAATATCCCACCTAGACCTTTTGCTCCCCTTGTCACTGGCCATGAATACATTTGATTTTAATTACACCCCCCCGGGAGCAAAAAAAGGGAAAAAAAAGCCATAATAGTAATAACAATAACAATAATAATAATAATGAACTTTTTTGGTGCCTAACAATAAATGAACTCTTAAAAATGGCAAAGAATGATAGCAAATTAACATATTTTTAGATTCAAACTAAAACTTTGAAAATAGACTTAGGAATCGAATGAACAAGAAATAAGATAGCTTATGAAAACTAATTTATACATGACTCTTTATTTAAGGTCCAATTGATATACAAAATTTAATAGCATATGAAAACTAAGCAAAATCTCTCTCTTCCGGCTGTCGGGTATTTACTGATCCAAATTTGTGACTCCTAAGCAATTTTTTCCAAGAGATGGAGATTCTTATAAATAAAGTGACTTTTAATACTTAAAACAGTTACCATATATGTGAGTACGGTTAGACGGCTATATAAATTAGGACAATCAGATAATTCATGTGTCTCTTCTCCCATATGTACCACCAAACCCAAGTGATTCTTTGGAGTAGGCAAGAAACGAGGTGAGGGATGGGGGAGGTTGGGGGTGCTCAAAAAAGTGGTTGATAATTGACAAAATTTAATGAAAATGAAATGCATGTTTTCATTTCTATATTGGGAATTATTTAGTAATATTGAAAACTAATTCGTGCCATGGGTTAAAACACTAGAAGACTCTGTACAGGTGGAACAACAAGAAAAACAAATTAAAGAATATTTACATTGCGTCACCCTACTTGCATCATTTTCCCCTTCCCCCTAAAAAAAATCGTTGTTCATTAGTGTTGCTACAAACAAAGAATTGGATGCATACACTGCAAAATTATACAATGTACAATGTCAATTAGATTCTGATTTAATTGCTCAAACATTGTAAAATTTTACATGGTAAATGGACCGATCTATTGGACTCCTTTCTTAAGCAACTCAACGAGCCACACAATCTAGGGACTACCAAAGCCTAGGGGACCATGGGTCCACTAGCCAAACACACACAACTCCTTCATAGAAGGAGGAATTGCGCCCTCCCTAGGTCAAACCGAGGAAGGGGTTTGGAAAGTTGTGTAATAGTCATCAGGCCGACACTACTTTGGTTAATTACTCAAACTATAATTTTAATTTTTTTGTTATCAAGTTTACAACTTTATGCTCCGTTTCTCATATGCATAGGTTACATCATGTTGACAGTAGTTTACATTTTGCACATATTATACATATAGGGAAAATTTTAGGTTTTATTGATTGAAGAAATACCTCTTATAATTTTTAGACTAGAATGTTATTTAGATAGCCATCCTAGTTTATAGTCAAACCTCGCATTGCAAGTAAAAAATGTGCTGGTCGTATCATCTCAAATTTTAGTAAACACAGAATGGATATATTTTCAACTTCAGGTTTGAAATTATAAATTATACGGTTCATTCCTCTAAGTTTTTTTTATTTTTTTATTTTGGTTTAACTCAATGGCTTAAGAGAACAATTCCTTTTTTTCCCTTTACATAACATATTACAAGCATCAAATATAAAGAAAATGGCATGCGATGTGTAGTTACTAGCTTCAAAATCCAATGATTCAGCTTTGTCATGAATTAGTGCATAGTTTTTTTTACATTATATTTTAGTGAGCAATAGAGAAAGTAATTTTAAAAAGTAAAGAAAAGAAACTTATGTTCACATCTAATTGCTAATTAAAAGTATCTAAGAATTTAACTCGTAACTACTATTCGCATTAGAGGAGATGGCGAACCCACAACTGTGGAACGTACTCCTTTACGTGGTGGCATGATCAATTTGATTAGATAGTGAGGTGGCTAGTGAATCTTAGGA
The DNA here is from genome assembly GCA_029747015.1 of Carnegiea gigantea. Classification (NCBI taxonomy): domain Eukaryota; kingdom Viridiplantae; phylum Streptophyta; class Magnoliopsida; order Caryophyllales; family Cactaceae; genus Carnegiea; species Carnegiea gigantea. Next base: position 1,211,942 of record JAKOGI010000078.1, read on the forward strand.
AAATATTAGGTGCAATTGAGTTCAATTTGTATTCATGTGCTATAGACAAGCAATAAAATAAAATCGGTTTTTACTATTTTAGAGTTGAAATTTAACCATTATCATTTGCTAATTGAAAAGACAAAAAGAAAAAAAACAATTTAACAAGTAATTGAGTAATTGAAATTTTAAATGAGAAACCTTTTTTAAACCTAGAGTCTAATTTAAATGGGTCAATTTTAATCCTAACAGGTCTTACCAAAACTAGTTCAGATGTAATAAAGTTGAAATTTTGTATTTTTAAAATTTTGACAAAACTTCCAGATATCTGACGTGGATTTATCGCATTATGGAACCAAGTAAATTTTTATGTTGTCTACTCATAATGCACCAATGATATCCACTGTGACTTTTTTTCGTCCTCAATCAATTAAAGATTTGATAAACCTGGGTATCTTGATAAGACATGGTGGAAATCATGGTGGCCTAGTAGTTAGATAAGAAATATGCGGGTGGCCGATAAATAAAGGCTCAACCAATCAGCTCTCAGATTTTACCCTCCAAAAATCCACCACTAGGGTGCCCTGCCCTTTCCAGCCTACATGCTTAGTATGTAAAAGTTAAATCAACAAGTATGAGTGGCACGTTTTCCTTTCTGCAATGTACAGAAATCTCCTTTTTTTTTTGGGGGGGGGGGGGGGGGTTGTTGGTAATTTTCTTGTTTATCCGAATTCCTTTTGGCAATTTGGTTCCTATTAAATTAATCTCCACCTGAACTTAACAAGGATTCATACAAGAATTCAACAATAGGTGACTAAAATCACAAGCAATAGATATTCAACAGTAATGAAATAGTACACCAAGCAAAAAATAAAAGACAACAAAATAAAATTACAAGAAAATTTTCACATATGTAAGTGCTTAGAAGATTCCTACAAATAACATACTTGTATTTTATACACTCTATTTTCACAAAGCAACACTTTCTTTTTCCTGATTATTATTGGCCAAAAAAGACAACAAAATAATAGAGTACAAGACTCAACAAAACAATACTCATAGACAATTTTTTTTTTTGGGGGGGGGGTAACCCTGGAGATTTAGGTTCCTAATTGACAAGAGGGGTGATAAATAGAGCAGTAAAAATAAAGTAAAAGCCCTTTCAAAATAGAGGACATGCAACGAGATTCTGTCATGCAAATATTTTGAGCAAAGTTGGGCCCCATGTCCCCCGCCTTGCTTTTTTCCTGCTCAAAGTTGCCGATATAACTATATAAGAGCATATGTTGCCCCTAGCATCCCCCAGGTTGGCGGTGGCTAAGGTCATTTTTCCGGCGAACCTTGCCACCCTCACCCTCCCACCCCTCTCTCTCTCTCTCTCTCTCTCTCTCTCTCGTTGTGTTTGTGTGTGGCTTATGTCAATCAAGTGGAACAAAGAACATAGAATATCTGAGAATGTGCCCTTGAAGAATCCTTTCAATCCCTCCCCATAAATAGTGTGACTCGGTATGCTCATTTGAGACACTCACCCACCCTTAACTTCACCTAGACCAAATTTCCTGTTCTCTCTCTTCACCTTCTCTCTCTAGAAAAACGGATCAGGGAGAAAATGGTCAAGTTCTCGCAGCAGCTGCAGGCTCAGCTTGTGCCCGAATGGAAGGATGCTTTCGTCGACTACTGTCGGTTGAAGAAAGAGCTCAAGAAAATTCAATTCCTTAACTCTAACAATAGCTCCTCCAAGCAACCCCAAAATGACTCTTTTCCTTCTGCCTTTCTTTCCTGTCTAGGGAAGGTTTCCTTGTTTGGACAAAAATGCAGAGATCGCGACACAATTCAAGTACTTCCCCTGTTTCTCCCCTGTGTTTGCTCTGTTTTTCCAAACTGGAGAGATCACCGTGTTTTGAAATGCAGATTCCTGAAAATTTTTAGGACCCATGTGTTGACACATCTGTACTAACTTTGCGTTTTGTTGGTGAGCAGGTGCATAGGAAGCTGGCATCCTCGCTTAGCAAGGGAGATTTGTATGAGACTGAGTTGCTTGAGCAGTTCACCGACATTGAGGCTGCAGGTGAATTCTTCGGGTGTTTAGACCATCAACTCAACAAAGTGAACCAGTTCTACAAGATCAAGGAGAAAGAATTTGCGGAGAGGGGAGAATCCTTAAAGCAACAACTTGATTTTCTCATTGAGCTGAAAAATGAACTCAAGCGACAAAAAGACAACAGGGAGGCCTCTTCTCTGGACCCGAAGGATGATCCCTCCATTTCATGCTACATCTCCTGTGGTAAGCACCAACCAAAGTTAGTTATTCATACTTTACCAACCATTATACCAGTTTGTCACGCGAATGATATGTATCATTTTCTTTAACGAAATTCTAAAATGTTAAGACTAACAATAAAGGAAAAGATTAATAATTATAAAATTTTGAAATTTTTAACCTGTACTAACCAATACCAATCTAACAACTAGCATCAGTATCCCATTTGATTAAAGCCGAACTAGATATTATACGTTCATACTCTTCCCACCTTTTCCAACACTAAATCACTAATGTGTAAGTTTACAACATGGTGGTGACAGGGGTAGAGTCAAATGGAAAAGCAGAGGAAACAGGGGAAGAACAGGGGCAAGACAGCTCTGCTGATGAACCTGACAAGAATTGCAAATTATCTACAGGATTGTCAAAATCTGATGAGATGGAGAGATCACCGAGGAGAATCAGAAGAGACGACAGTAGCTCGAGGAGCTTCTCGAGCAGGGTCTTCAACTGCCGGGGGAAGAACTTGAGAATTAACATTCCATTGACAACACCATCTCACACATTCTCAGCAATAGGTAACTTGTTCTGGGAGGATTTCATCAACCAATCCTCGAAGAAGGGCAGCCCCAGAGGATTTCATGTCAAACAAACTAAGCTGCATCACGCAGAAAAGATGATCCGAGGAGCTTTTATTGAGCTGTATAAGGGGTTAGGTTACCTCAAAACTTACAGGTATTTTTTTTTTTAAAAGATATTAGGAGTACGAACCAACTAATCACATGGAACATGCGAATTATCACTAGGCCAACAAAAGGCATTGTTTTGGTTAGGTTAATTTGAAACAAGTATGAGTAAGGAATTTTTGTGCACTTCAATATGGGGAGGGTTGATGTGGGCTCGGGTCAAAATCGGTTACCTTATTTCGGTTTTTGTGGTAAACTCTAGGTTCAGGTTGTTTCGGTAAGGTAATAAATCATAGGTTGGTTTCACCAGGTCTAGTTGTCAAGCCACAAAATATGCATGCATAATTGCACAAACATGCACATGTGAAGTTAATGGAACTTAGCTCATGCTAATTGTGTTTTTTCAGGAACTTAAATATGCTAGCTTTCGTAAAGATATTAAAGAAGTTTGACAAAGTAAGTAATCTGTTACTATACATTTCCTATGTTTTTCCTCCCCAACCTGACTGTTGCTTAAACATGAGAATAACCCTAGGATGCTTCCTCTTTCAGGTGACTAACAAGGAAGTACTGCCAATTTATCTCAGAGTGCTAGAAAGCTCTTATTTCAACAGCTCAGACAAGGTGAGATTTAGAACTCCGGGAAACTGGAATCTTTTCTTGAAATGCCAGAATATTTATAGAAAAAGAGCAAAATATTTTTGACCAACATGCTTAGCAATGTTTTATCTCCACATAAAAATAATTTGACATAATTTTTTTTAAAGAAAAAGAGCAGCACAATGCATTTCAATCTTGTTAAACACAATGTGAAGTGGATATCTACCTTAAAAGCATGACACCAAGAAGTGAAAAAAAATAAAGATATGTTTGTCTGACCTTGAATCTCATGGGCTCATAATCTTAGATTATCCTAGATTAGCCTAAACCATCTTCTTTTCTGGTGAACTTTTGATAGGTTGTGAGATTATCAGACAAGGTCGAGCAGCTATTCATAAAGCATTTCACCGCAGATGACAGAAGGAAGGCAATGAAATACCTAAAACCAACTCAACGTAAAGAATCCCATGCAGTAACTTTCTTCATAGGTGAGATGTTTTGCTTCTGCTCATAACCAAGCAATCAATATTTCACTAAGTTAAAAGCCAATGAGGTCCTTAACTCAGTAGCCCTAATCCACCTACAAGAAGTTATGCTGCTTCGATTCTTCCTTTTCATCCTAACATACTTGTGTAGAGACAATCCTTTAATGACGGCTAAGATGTACATGCTTAAGATTAGGCTAAATTCTAAAAGCTCATTTAAAAAAAAAAAAAAAAAGAATTAAGGTACTTAAGTATAAAGCTGGAACGTATGTGATTTATGCCAAATAACATAAGGGTGTATCCAACATTCGACCGGGGATGCATCACCCTAGGCCCAATCTTTACTGATTTATGCCCGGGGGAAAAAGAAAGAGAAAAAGAACCAAAAGAAAATCACAATGTACAAAGAGAATGGATGGAACAGTACATAATATATCAAGCTGACCTCTTTCTGACCTATCTTTCACAATAGGGAACTCTTAACTTATTGATCACTTTGTGGAAATAGAGTGTTTAAAAAGGATTAACTGTAGGCATAAAATGGGCGGGCGGGTCCATTAGGCCACTAGGCCATGAGCAAGTAACTGGGCCATTTTTATAAAAGTGGGATGGTAAAGATAAAGATCCCTTTTGGGTAGGCCACTAAAACTGAGACAAAACATAATCATTGCTTGATCTGAGCCCTAAAAAAGGCCCAATAACAGCTAAAGCACCACAGGACAGTTTTGCTACTGTTTGATTTGTGTTTGTATGCCAAAGCTTATGTTTTTGATGCTATAAGTTGCTTACATAGGTCAACTATTGGAATTCATGCCCAACTCCCAATATGCTTCAGGTACCCTTGAAAGAGAATAAAATCTTTCTCAACTCACAAATGATTTGCCAGAACTAGAACTATACCATTAGAAACAAAGTGATGTTGTATCCTAAACTAATGATGGACGAGCCAAACCCCAACCCTTCCCCCCCCCCCCCCCAAAAAAAAAAAGAAAAAGAATGCTGAGGAAAAAATAAAGGCAACAGCAGATAAAGACCATTTCAACTGCAATAGTAACTACAATAATGCATGGTATTGGTCCCACAAAGGTCAGGAGGTTAAGAGCTATGCATTGTTACCCTTGGTAAGGGTTATTAGAGAGCTTGTTTCATAATTTAATGCAGAAATTGTTACCCTTGGTAAGGGTTATTAGAGAGCTTGTTTCATAATTTAATACAGAAAAGAGAGTGTTCGAGTTTAATCTATTTAGTAATTTAGACATAAGATTTTCTTAAGAAATGAAACTTCAAACACATCAAAGAGGAACTGAGGAAGTCATGTCCCGTTGATTTGATCATTGAGATAGAAGAAAAAATAGTCCGCATACTTCTCACCAGCATGATAATCGGGAAGGTTAAATTATTCATGATCGTGATCGGACCTACATAAGACAAAATGCTTCGTAGCAATTAAATCACAAGGTTTACCAAGCTATGAGCCCTAATTTAAGGTTCATTAAGGATGCAATAGATAATCTGTTAACAATCCTACATGATGTTGTGCACATCCAGGTCTCTTCACAGGATGCTTTGCTGCACTCCTTGCTGGGTATGTAATCATGGCCCACATAATGAGAATGTACACCAAGCAATCATACAACACAGTTTACATGGAAACTGTATACCCTGTCCTAAGGTAAGCACCCTTCATTTCCATTTCCATCATGCTATCCACTCCAATCACTGATCTAACTCTCTGACACAGAAATTTTTATTCCTATTTGCAGCATGTTTTGCTTATTGTTCCTTCACCTCTTCTTGTATGGGTGCAACATCTTCATGTGGAAAAGGGCTCGTATCAATTACAGCTTCATCTTTGAGCTGGCCCCGACCAAGGAGCTCAAGTATAGAGAAGTATTCTTAATCTGTACAGCCTCAATGACTGCTATTCTCGGGGTTTTGTTCATTCACCTGTCACTTGTAGCAAAAGGTTACTCTTCCAAAGTAGTTCAGAGCATTCCAGGCTTCCTCTTATTGGTAAGCAATCAAATCCAATTTATCAATAGGCATATGCTTCTCATACTAATTGAATGGTGGTGCTAACTATAATCCCCAAAATCGTGATTTACTTTGTCCTGCAGTTTTTCCTGCTGTTACTGGTGTGCCCTCTCAACATCGTCTATCAGTCAAGTCGATACAGATTCCTCCAAGTCATAAAAAATATTGTCTTTTCACCTCTATATAAGGTACTAAAACGTCAAACACAACATGATTCTGTCCACTTGTACTAAGCTGTATAAAATAATCACCTGAAACCTGACTCTTACCCGAAATATGGTAACCCAATTTTGATCAGAACCTACCTGACCCAGAATTGGCATGACCAATATTGACAGCATTTCCCTCGAAAATGTATTTGACAAACTGATATAGACCTGAGTATGACCTAAAACCAAAATCGCCCCAACCCCAATCCACAACCGTTAATGACCAGTTTTCCAAGTCTATGAATTCAGCATGAAGCATAAATGATGCATTAACTTTTAGCCCCTTAGTACTAACTCTCACTGGCCATGGTGGGTGATTCTTTCCAGGTCGTCATGCTAGACTTCTTCATGGCTGACCAACTCTGTAGTCAGGTAATATTGAATAACTGATTAAACTCTCAGGAAAATGCTTAAATATTATTATTTTTTTTTTCAAAGGAATATCAATAAAGCATTCAAAATTTGACAGGTACCTCTTCTCAGAAATCTCGAGTATATCGCTTGCTACTACCTAACCGGGAGTTACAAGATTCAGGATTATGGATACTGTATTAGGACCACACACTATAGAGACCTAGCATATGCGGTTTCCTTTTTACCATACTACTGGAGAGCAATGCAGGTACCAGAATTTAGCAGGACAAAACAGTAACTTCCTAGGGTGTGTATCTGACTTCTAATAATGTTTGTTGTGTGATGTCTCAGTGTGCAAGGAGGTGGTTTGATGAAGGACAGGCAAGCCACCTGGTGAATCTCGGCAAGTATGTATCTGCAATGTTGGCCGCAGGGGCTAAGCTGGCTTATGAGAAGGAGAAGACAATGGGATCCCTATGTCTTGTTGCAGCCTTGTCAAGCGCTGCAACTGTGTATCAGTTGTACTGGGACTACGTAAAGGACTGGGGATTGCTTCAGTTTCATTCCAAACACCCGTGGTTAAGGAATGAACTTATGCTCCGCCAGAAGTTCATTTACTATTTCTCCATGGTATACCAACAACTACATGCCTTTAATCTCCCATATCTTACTTTGAATACCCAAAAAAGAAGGTGTTGTCTACATCTAAAGATTGTGATTCCTCTTATCCCAAAACCCTTGTACACCTAAAATGCACTTGGTTTGCAGATAAGGTTACAATCATCAATATTCTGACTCAACCATATGCATGAGGGGTTGAGTTAGCTAACACAACTCTAAATATCAAAGCCCAATCACTTTATGAAAATTTAGGTTTTCATTAGTATCCACCATCTAGTGTTTGATAAAAGTATTTGAGGTAGTTGAGCTACAGTGAAGGGTTCAACAATAGGTTCCCAACGACAATTGTCAAAAAAAACCCATGGCTTACATGCACAGAATGTGTAGGGCCCACAATCACTCAAAGTTAAGATAATCATCATTGATCATTAGTTCCGAAATACAGGATAGAGCATGAAAGAGACAATGGATGTCTCATTATAAAAATAATTTCCACTATATCTTAATTGTATATTTGAGAAGGTAATTATCTTACAAGCAACTTGTTGGCATCTTTGCAGATATTGAACTTGATCCTAAGGCTAGCTTGGCTACAGACAGTACTTCACCCAAATTTTGGAAACATCGACGACAGAATCATTGGGCTATTTTTAGCAGCCCTAGAAGTGATCAGAAGAGGACAGTGGAACTTCTATAGGTAAATTTACAACTATTTAATGCATAGTAATTTATTATATTTCTACCCAACATTAACTAGAAAAAATTACTCTTTATCCCTTCAGATTAGAGAATGAGCATCTCAATAATGCGGGCAAGTTTAGAGCAGTTAAGCAAGTGCCACTCCCTTTTCATGAAGTAGATGAGGATGATTGAAAATGTTTTGCAAGCTAACTTGGGAATGCAATTCAGAATCCATTGGATGTTAATTTGGCTCTCTATGAGTTGAGATCCCATTGTACTACAACGGGTTGAAGCCAACAGGCATCAATTCAACTTGATTCTCTTGGTCTCTTCAAGCAATTCTCTAGGACAAACAATGTGGACACATATAAAAACTTTTCCTTCAGATTTTTGAAAATAAATCAGATTCCCTTTGCATTAATTTTTGGTTGACACCTCAGTCTATGTCGTTTTTGTATTTATATGGGACACTTCGAATGTCCCTCAGGTAGTTTGGAAGGGAGTACCTCTTGGAAGGTGCTGATTCATAGCAGGAGGGATGGATAAATCTGATATAGGAACAGATGCTATATTCTTAGTTCGTCATTTAATTAAGGAACTGATCCTATATTCTTAATTCCATCATAGAAAATTGTTTGGCATCAGAAACTGGATTCCTTATGGAGTTTCTACCTTTTAACATATTGGCTTAGAAAATAGATCGCAAAGATGCCAAATTCAGCCCATATAAACTTCCAGATGTGCCATGACACACTCAAATGATTCGGGTCCCACCCTTTAGGAGTACATTTGAAAGCTAAGACGAGCAAGCTAGCTTATCCCAAAACAGTCCCAAATAAAACACAGGGTTGGAAAACTCATTGAATAGCCTGAACTGCTCAACTCTGATCAAGAAATGAGCCAATCTGCAAGTTCAGTTGAATTAAATAGGGACTCTATAACTCTGGTTAGCTTAGCCAACTAACCCACAATAGGTACACTCATCAGACCAGTTCAACACATGGACCACAGCCAATTTCAGCCAAAGGCAGAGCCAACCCAGCTTACTTGATGATTTCCTTAAGCCGTAATGAGCCATGGCTGACTCAAACAACACCTATCCACCTGCTGCCATTAGCTATAATACCCTACTGTTGACTATCCTACAGTATTACCCTAAAGAGTGGGCCAACTATAGTGAACAAGAAGTGAGAAATACAGCTTAATTCCACATTTGATGTAATTTAGTTAATATGCAAGGCTGAAAACTCATCACATTGGAATCTTACGAGTCACAGCTTGATGTTAAACGATGCCTTCTTATGTCCACGTAATGCTTAAAACTAATTTGAGATGAATGCGAGATTGAAATCTCCAAAGATAAGGAAAATATAGTGGTGAAAGAGAGAATCTTACTACGATTTAGTAGTTGAGGAAGCTTCATCCTTTTTCTATTCTGCCTCCTTTATCTCCTGGCGAGAGGGGAATATCAATGAGCATCATGCCACCATGATCAATTATGCGATAAGAAACCCTATCGGTATCAAGAACCTCATAAATTTACACATTTAATTTGCAATTCCTTGAAAATTAACAATATATTGATATTATTAGCCATTGAGGATCAATTTAGGGGTGAAAATTTGCAATGAAAGAAGATTAGCAATACCTTGATCTTGCATTTGGTTCGAGAAGAAGATGTCAAAGCACTCTCTTCTCCAACTTCCTGCCGCGGTGAAAGTGACACCAAAACCCTATAGACTTTATATTGCTGTTTTTCAGGAAAAAATTGTCCGTCATATTTATATATGACACTTTCGTAAAAATTATGTTTTGGTGTGTGACTAACCATTAGTGTACCTTGCTTCAATATGTTCAAATTTGTTAATAGTTAATTAAAATTATCACAATCTATTCTAACCTATTTCAACTTCAATTAACAATTAAATTATCGTTGAATCTATTACCCTTAATATGTTAGTCACAATATCTTTTTAGGGCCTATTCTTTTCGTTGGAAAATATAGATTGGTAAATTGATAAAGTTGATTAAAGTTAATTGAAGTTCGTTGAATTAGTTGAAGTGGGTTGATATGGATCAAAGTTGATTAAGATTTATAAATTAAGATCTAGCAAACGAAAGAACAGGGTATTAATAAGTTCATTTTATGCAAATCCTACTGATAAATATTTTTTTTGTGATGTGGTGTAACTAGTAACTACTGGCGGCCATATAAAAGCTGAGGCGTGCTTAAGGGGGAAGATTAAGGTTACGTTTGGTCCTTCGAAAATGTGATGGAAAGAAAAGTTGAAAGAAAAAAATGCGAAGGAAAAAAAGTAGAGAGAAAATGAATTTTTTTCTCTTGTTTTGAATTGAGAAAAAAATATAAGTATTTGGATGAGAAATTTGAATATTCATGAACTACTTGAATCATGCTGCTGTCATCTAAGTAAGGTGAGGTTAAAGGAGGTTGTGAATTTGTATGAAACTTATCTCACAATTTTATGAAAAAAATTTTATCACTTATTTCTAACAATTTTTCTACTTAATTTTTTTATATCTTTTTTCCTGTAATTTTTTCTAAATCAAACATAAAAAAATAGTAACTTTTTCAAAAAAATTTCTTTTCATCCAAATTTTCAAACTCCAAACGAAGCCTAAAAGGTTTTAGTAAGGGAGAAAATCATGGAAATTACTAAGCACCAAATACGGCGCTTCGCCATACTTGCAAATTTCCAGTCTGACTTGAGGCCAGATTTTTCCGTTCATTTGCACAATCGAGGAAGTTCTCTCTTTGAAATGCCCATGACAACCACCATCACTTCTCCCGCCATTTTCTTACTCTTCACCTCCTCCTCCTACCGGGTGAGAACTTCGACACCCCCTTGTCATCTGCCCATTTCACGCTCTGCTTTCTTCAGACCCAATTCCGCCTTCAAACAAAGCCCTAGGTCCTCCCCCCTTTCCTCTTCCCATTTTCCTATTGATTATGTTGTTTTACTCCAATTCATGTATGTTTTATTTGCTGAATTTGAATTCGTGGTTTGTTTGCTGCCCAGATTAAGAATTTCCCAAAAAGCTTCAACATTCTCGAAACATCGACACTTCGTTCCTTTTTGCTGCAGTAGCAATCCTGGAGTTAACCCGGGTACAACGGATGAATCTTCCAAGGTATTCGTTGTTCTCTTATGTGAAAGTTTTCATTTTTCTCTCAAAATTATGTTAGAATCAACAAAATAATTAGGTAAAGTGGGCACTTCATTTTGTTGCAATTAGCGTGGATCAAGTTGTTTCTGCTAGTCCTGGATGAGAAATATTGCCTGGGTTCATGCTTTGAGTTCCAGTTGTGGCATGCCCATAATAAATGACTGACTTGGGAAGGATTTTTTCTTTTCTTCTAGAGTTGTCTTCTTATGATTTTTTGTTTTTTGGGTTTGACTCTTGTAGGAATCAACTATTGACTTACAACTTCCAAGGAGAAGCTTGCTTGTGCAATTCACTTGCGATGCTTGTGGTGAAAGAACGAAACGACTGATAAATAGATTAGCCTATGAACGAGGAACTGTGTTTGTGCAGGTATCCCTGAACTTCTGCCATGACCTCTGCAGTGTATATGGAGGAAACCTTGTGTGACAAACTTTGTTGTGTCTTGTAAATTTGTAAGTGATTACATTTAAGGAATAAACAGATAGTTTGAACTTTGAATGTTTATATGCCCATTCGATGTGATTTATGTGTATTGGAAAAAATGTGATTAAGGGTTCAGTGTCAGAGACCGTCATTCCACGGCAGCTTGCATTTTTTGTTTGATGTCAGCTTTTATATTGTTTTGCTGACCAAAGACTCTTGGAGCTTGGTTGAACCAAACTGGTTAGGGAAGAATTAGTTTTGAAGCTGACACGATATTACTTAATTCTTTTATCTATTGAATGGAATAGCTTTGTAAAATTTTGAGTCTGGACTCTGGAAGCAATAGATTTCAGTTGTGGAAACTGTATTAAAATGCATCATTGAAGCAACAACAAAGTGAGTATGGATAATCACATTGTATTGTCTCTGTCAGAAAGACAGAAGCTGAATGGGAGTAGAATCTGTCTTTGTAAGATGTTTCACTACCCCTGGCCCTTCGTATGAATGAAAGGGCAGTGTATTTGGCTATCTAGTTGTTGTTCTCCTTGGTGCTTTTTGTGGCGTTGAGGAGATTCAATCTGCCCTAACTTTATGAAGGAACGTAGTGAACTACACAGTTTTAGTGACATATTGAGGGTGTCTTGGAGACATCAGATCGTTTATTTAGGATGGACTGTGGAGTAGCAGCTGTTATTACAAACTTTTTTCAATTTTCAAAGACTCGCTAAGTTGATCAAACTTCCGCTTTCTTGTTTTGTTTTGTCTCTATTGCTTTTGTAGCTTGTATGAGAGTTGGCTCTCTTTGTGAAGATTTTATCGCTTTTCATCCATTGTGATCTAATTTTTCATGTTCTCAATGCTTGTGGTATTGCTTTATTGGGGCACTGCCTTTCTCCTTTGGCATTGGAGCAGCTAGATGGCTAGGTTCCTAGTTGGGCCCTTGACCTGTGACCAGTATCATGTCACTTTATTGTTAGATTGTATATAAGGAACCCCTAATCTGCTGATCTTTGAAATCTTGGGTGTTTTAACAGTAATGTGCACAAGTGAGGTTGTCGTATGACCTTGACCAAGCTTTTAGCTTGCCAGCTATGGTGAATTTGAAATTGTCAGCTTCTTTTACGAATTATAAATATTCACTTTTTAATACCTTTATTGTTTGACATGCATCAGTGAGTGTCCTTTGAAAAGTATGATCTACAGTAACTGCGAGGTTTGTTTTCATCAGTGCTCAGGATGTCTCCAGCATCACAAACTAGTTGACAACCTCGGGCTTGTGGTCGAGTATGACTTCCGGACTGAAACCATTGAGAGTGAGGACTAGTAGGCATACTTACACTGTTTGCAATCCAGTTTAGTTCCAATGAAGGTCGTGTCTTTCTGCAACTTTCGGAGTTTGGCTGATACTCTCTTCTGGTGAGTGTTTTATGTATCTTTCAGTTTCAGGCACGACAAATAGTGGTTATATTTGTGACACAAATCTAATTCTATGTTGAGACAGTCTATGAATATTCCAATATTTCTTCTGATGTTCTTGAAAAGTTGCTTCATTGCACCATGCTAAAAATATATGTATGTATTTTTGAAATAATTATCTGTAGGTTTACAACACTCAATTACATGGCTTCAACTGAAAACCTTACCAAACTCTCATGTGACAAAATGCCAGCCAAAAATGATCCAGGGTAAAGAATACATTGCTTATTTAAAAATTTTCTCCCATTATTGGTGTTATAAAGCAATGAGCAGGGCAACAGCTATGAGTATGCTCATGCACCTCCATGAAGATCCTTGATGATGAAGTGGTATTCCTTCATTCTGCAGCCAAACCATGATTGTTTTAAGAGAAGATATTATAGTTGGATATACAATGCTGCCTCCATCCCTAGAAATTTGTACCAGCTTGGAACAAAATATTTTAGAGAAATATCATTTAATGCTATGTTTTCTAATTTCTAGTGATTTTAAATGACAATGTGTAAATTGCAGTAAATTGTTCTAGTTTAAGATTTCCGAAAGGAACGCTAGAGAACTCATTCATAGTGGAGGAAATATGAAACTAGAACCTGCATGGTTAGTGCCTTGGGGGTTGGGGGGCCGGGGGGGTGAGGGCGGGGTAAGGGAAAGAGACGGGTGCTTATGAGAGATCTTACCAGATCTGAAGGGGATGGAGCAGGTGATGCATCCTCAGAGGTATCTGTAACCACAGGAGGTGCTGGGGGACTTGGTGGCTTTGGGGCTGGTGCTGGTGCATGATGGTGCCTCTTGTGCTTGTGCTTCCTCTTCTTTCCCTTTGTGGGTGCAGGTGCTGGGGAGGGCACATTAACCGGCGCTGGACTCGGTGATTTGACCACTGGTGCCGGTGCTGGAGCTGGTGCCTTGGTGGGTGGCATCACTGGGGCTGGAACAGGTGCCAGCTTGGTGGGTGCCGGTGCTGGCGGCGGCACTGATGGTGGAGGTGATACTGGCGCTGGTGCTTGTGCCGGTGGTGGAGTTACAGGTGGGGTTGGCAGTGATGGTGGTTGAACAGGTGGTGATACTGGTGGACTTGCTGGTGCTGCCACAGGACGTGGTGAACTTTGAGGTGGTGGTGGAGTGGCTGGACTTGAGGCTGGTCGAATTGGTGTGGATGGTGGGGCTGTAGGAGCCGACAGTGGTGGCTGAGTGGCTGATGTTGGTGGTGGGTTTGAAGGAGGCAAGGGTGTTGCTGGTTGTACACCAACCGGTGATGCTGCTGGTGCTTGTGCTTCTGCAGCTTTTAGGGTGAGGAGCATGGCATATACTATGCAAACCCACCTGAGGTCAGCCATTTTTGGCTGTTTGATCCAGTGTGACTCGGAGAAGTGAGGGTGATATATAGAACTGAGGAAATGATGGGTCTATAAGGAATAGAAGTAAGTTTGGTGAAGGAAGCGGAGAAGTAAACTTCTGATGGTTGGTGCATCTCATCTAATGATTTGGTGATGGTAATTTTTCTTTTAAATAAAGATGGATTTCTCATAAACATGTTTTTCATTTGGTGCAAACTTTTGTTAGCCCATAGACTAATCAGATTCGAACAGGTGACCCTGCAAATCAACAAATGTAAATCAAAATAATTGTTGCTTAGTGAGGTTGTTTTGGTATAATGGTAGCAGTAATCATTACTCATGATCATCAGCATATTTTCAGTACATGTTCTTTGTAAGATCATTATTAATAACGTTACTGTCATTTTAAGCAAACTTTATTATGGATCCCTTCCGGATGCAGTCACTCTGCTGCTACTAAGGGCATTCCTAGTCTAAGTTTTAAAAATTGAAACTCAAGTTTGCCACATCAATAAAAATTTCACTTTTTTTAGACTTACATTCCATCACTTCTCCAATCCATGGAATTCTAATTTTGATTACTCAATAAAAATATTTGTTATGGATTCACCTTAACACAATTTTTTTTTAATCACTTAAAAATTATATACTACACACAAAAAAAGGAAAAAAAAGTAAAAATATTTCTATTGGATTAAAAACAATCCGCAGGGAAGACCGTGTTGGCGGTCTCCCACACAAGTCAAAAATAGCAATTCTCTGGCCGGGAGACAGATGGCTGACACGCGGGCCCCATGACGTCCCACGCGTGTCTCCCGCTGCGAATACCCTAAGAGAGTTCTTAGCGCTGTACTCACGTTCCGCCTGTGGGACCCTCACCGCCACATGTTAGCTCTCCATTCGTTTTCAATGCTTGTGCCATGCGTTTCCGAACTGCTGCCAAGTTCCAAAAGCTATCTTTTTGTTATTTTTTTCTTTTTTTTTCTAAAAATATTATTTAGGTAGTTAAAAAAAAGTTATATGTTATGAAGTGGATTCATAACAAATATTTTATTGGGTTATCCAGGTTAGAATTTTATGGGTTGGAAAAATAAAGGAATATAAATTCTAAAAGATGGAATTTTTGCTAATATGATAAGGTAAAGTTTCAAAATTTGAAACTGTGGCAGGGACTACTTAAACATTAATGTCTTGTGTTGGCTTGTTCCCTCAGTGTCAACTTCCATTCCTTTTTTTTTTTGGTTCCCTTATTGATTCTAAAAATAATTTCCAAATAAATTTGGAAGAGAATATTGAAGCATAGGTACGACAGTTATGTACAACACTACCACCAGGACCATATCATCTAATGTGGCCCTGAAATTAGCAAGGATTGAGGGTATTTAATTTTTTTTTTTTTTAAAACAAGGGTAAATAAAATCATAAGAATGTTAAGCGCCTCTTCTCATTAGAGTACGCCCAACTACATCATCTGCTAAAATAATCCTAAGAGAAGGAGAAAAACAAATTTCCGAATAGGATGACGCTGTAATTGAGTGTCCAAATTTTGTAAGCCAATCTGCTGCCATATTTGCTTCCCTGAAAATGTGGGTAAAGAGCAAATGGATACCCTGATTCTGCCATATGCGAATGTCTTCGATAATATTAGAAATTTGCCAAGGAACTAGAATCTTTCCTTTTAGTGCTTGAATCACTATCATATTATCACCTTCAATGACTATGTTGTTGAACACAGTCTGAATCGCTAATCATAGTCCGTCACGCAATGCTCTCGCTTCTGCAACTAAAATAAGTGTATCACTGTAATAGGTTGCTTCTGCCTTAATGAGTTTGCCCGTCCAGTCTCGGACGATGAGCCCTCCTGCTGCTGATGAGTTGATGAGAGATCCATCAAAATTAAGTTTGACGAAACCTAGTTGTGGAGGATGCCACCTCACAAGATGATTTGAGGTGGTGAGGGGAGAAGAAGACCCCCTAAAGAAATTATCAACCAACATGTAAGTTCGGATTCTTCATTCTGCAGTCACTTTTTTTGCATGGATCAGGCATGCAATAGGATTGAAAATTTCCTTATTAAAGGCCGATGCATTCCTAGATTTCCAAATACTCCATAAGACAAAAGAGAATTTTTCTTTCAATTTTGGGCTGTGGGAGGAACGTATCATGTTTAGATATTGCGAAAGATCATGTCATCCTGGGGGGAAAGGTTAGAAGGAAGCCAACGATGCTTTGTTGCTAAATCCCAAACCTTTTTAACCATTTGATAATCTTTAAAGAGATGTTCTATAGATTCGATATCACCTAGACATAAGGGGCAAGATGGGTCGATATTAAGTCCTCTTTTCAGAAGAGTACCTCTTACAGGCAAAGCTTTATGAGAAAGCAACCAAAGAAAGATTTTGATTTTTGGCAAGGTGTCAATGTTCCAAATCCACTTAAATGACCATGATGATAAGTCATGTGGTTAGATGCCATGGGCTACCCATGTAGCTGACTTTGTTGTAAAGTTACCTGAACTATTTAACCCCCAACAAAAAGAGTCACTAGTTTCATGGATGGGTAATGCGATACCCTGAATCTTCTGTACGACAGGGTGATTATGAAGGTTTATTATCATCAACTGTGATTGCTTTGCATTTACTTTCATAAACATGAAATGAAAGGAGTAGATGGAGAAGCTTGATTTGAAAGAGAGCCTAACGGTTTGTTTTGCCATCTTTGTCAAAAGCTAAGGAAACCAAGGACAAATGATGGCCCCTTGAATTAAATTTTGACCATTTTCTTGTACAATCATGATGTGGGAAAGGTAGTGTAATTCCTATTATAAATGAAACGTCGGCTACATCAATCTTCATCAGTTTTGCAGCACAAAAAAGGGATTTTTTTAAATTAAAAAATAACAACTATAAGAAGCTGCGAATTAAGGTTAAATACATCTTTTCACAAAAATCGGTCTAACTATATTTGAAATTAAATAGAGGAAACATACTTGAAAACATAAAATTTCAAACATACAAATATGAAAGAGAATGCTCTGATAACAGATTTGTTGGAATATTAGACTGTCAAAAGAAACAATCAATTGATGCTTGCATCAAAGAAGCTGCAAACAAACTGCATCAAATTTTAGTAGAAGGTATGTTATCGAGATACTGTATAGCTTTTTTTTTTTTTTTTAACAATGGTAAATATGGGCCGGCCACCTATGGGGCTCCTTATCTTGGAGAAAACCTAATAGGCCAACCAGTCCAGGGAAAGGAGGGACAAAGCTGCCGGAGGGCTAAGGCCCAATCCCCACCCCTCCCTCTTATTTATCGACCAAGGGAGGTCCCCTCCCAGATTTGAACTTGGATCAGGAGGGTGGGACAAATGTAGTCATACCAATCTGCTGCAAGCAGATCGGCAGCTATTTGTTTATTTGCTATTCTTGTAATTTTTTTTTTTTAGCAAGTGCAACTGTCTCGTAGGTACTAGTTAAGAGCTAACTTATTAGGAAAACTGCAGGTGCCAAGGCCGCTAAGATGTTTCTCCAGTTTGAATGTAATGCATGTTGTGTGTTTACACCAAAGCGCATTTTAAGCGTGATTGTTTACCGACAAGAATGCGAGAGAGAGAGAGAGAGAGAAAGAGCAAAACGACTAACCACGCCGGACATTAACCCAAAAGAGGTTGATATGTCATCATACATGACATCGTATCACTTGGAAAACAGATGATTGGACTATGCGTCTATACTTCAGAAAAGGCCAAATCTTACATAATTAATAGCTCTAAGTTTATCCTGTTTAAGAATTAAAGAGTCTACCCCACATCAGTAACCGCCTCGTGTATCTTTTTTCACAGATTTGGTGGTATTTTGAAGGTTGGGATGGTCAGCTTGCAGCCATTCTAGCTCTCCTGACTACTGTAGTTTTTCTTATTTTAGTAGTATTTTCATCTGTTTGGTTTTAATTCTCTTCAATTGTGAGAGTTTTAGTCTTTTCAATTGTGAGAGTTTCAATTTTTGTTTGTTTTTGTTTGCCTTTGCATAGTTGTTTTATTTGAATTTGAAAGGATGAAGTACTGCCATATTGCAATGCGGCTCTTCAATCAAGTTCGACAGTTCAAATGCAGTCTCTTATGTTCGAATACTATCTCACCCAAGGAAATTACATTAGATCAGTAGATCTATTTTTAGGAAGATATCATAACAGATCTGTGGATCTCTTATTCAGACTGTATTATGAAACAACGGTTGTGGGAAGACGAACGATCAATGTATTTAAAATTGATTTTCTGAGAATGCAGATTGTGTTTTTTCATTAGAACTTTTATTTGTTTATGTTGAATGCATCTTGTAGATGTTATATGGCTTATTGATTAATGAATTCTTTCCTTTCTCCCGTAAAAAAAAAAAAAAAAAAAAAAAAGGGAATTAGAGAGAAGGGCAACACTGCAAGATCAATAAGCTACATATTTTTGCTATGTCGTTAACCCAACCTCGATTGTCATATTGCTCTTTTTAGATATATACTTAGTAATACTTCCTCCGTCCTGTTAAAGTTGGCAAATTAAAAAAAAACTAAAAAATTAAGAAAATATTGTTTATTACTCTGGTGTTTAAAATGAAAAGTCATTTTCTATAGTTAATGGGAAAGTTTTTAATATGTTTGGGATATTCATTAAAAAAAATTTTGAAAATTTTATCAGGAAAAAATCATGTCATAATGCTATTTACATAACACGAACTTCCTTCTAGCAAGGCCTTTGCATGGTTCAACCAGCTTTCTTCGTGTATAACACGTCTCACAAGTCACAACTATCTTCAATGAGACGATTTCACCTAAACTGAGCACCCTAAATCACAAACCATCTTCAATGAGACGATTTGACCAAATCTGAGCACCCTAAATCACAACTCACCAAGGAACTAGCTGATTGAATTATCACAAGATTCTGCATGGCCTATGATGAACGCTTTTTGCGAATTACAGGAAGTTTCAACATTTTATGCAACAACCCCGGTTTTTGGCCTGATTCTTCTGACTTTTTCTCCCTCCTCCTCCTAAGCTGGAAGAACTGCTGCATTATACCCGCACATTCTGCTTCAAGAACCCCTCGCCGTATTTTCATATTTGGGTGGAACGGATGGACAGGGGCAGCCGGCTTCTCTGCCACTTCTGGGCGTTCTTCTCCCTCCACACCTGGGAAAAGCCTGAAATACACATTTGAAACAGTTTAAATTTGAACCTCTCGTTCTTCTGTACAAAGGTAATGATCTCGCTGATTTTATCGAAACTTGAAATGTAGAATAAGGCGGGAAAATGAAAGTTTCATGGGGTGCCAAGGAAATAGCGACAACAAAGACAACAAATGACATATGTCCAATCGAAATAAGGTCCAAAGAGATTCATGCATAGGCAGCACTGCCATTGCGAAACTGATTCGGAAATCAGGGTAATAGCACCTCATCGCATTTTTATTTAGCTAGCTCATTTTACCTTTTTTTGGTTTTTTTGGGGGGGCGGGGGGGGGGGGGCTAAGGGCAGGACGACCCATCAAAAACACTTCAGAGTTCATGGGAAGACTAAGTGAGGAACATCTGATCACTGCAACTCCTAGGAAAGAAGCTGAATACCCAGTAAACAGCCCCCTTTTTGGTGACTGCAACTCTTCAATTCATCACGAAGAGTTGCTCTACCCAGCAGACTTGTATGCTAACAGCATAAACCAATATACAGGATGTAATATCACCGCAATCAATTCGTACCCATCCGGAAGGCAGTAACGCTGTCTGAGGCTAACATGAGTACCCAATAATATTCCTACAACAATATGCCTTATACACTGGCATAACAGTCTGTCCCCAAGTTTTACATAATCACACACATCGGTGACAAACAGTGACGTACTGGTGGCTGCTTCTTTTGAAAAATGGTTTGGACCAGTGACAGATGCATGAATTACATCCAACAATGTAAGAAATGACTGATAAATAGCACTGAAAATCAAAGAACTAAGCATTGAAGGCCAATCTGCTGCTAACATTTTAGTATGATGGCCAACAATAACTAACAAACTAATGTGAGTCCAGGAAGTAACAACTGTGTTCAAATCCGAAAAGGAAACACAAATTCTTCTATGAAACGGCCAGGAGAATTGTTTTCACGAGACCTATCTCTTTTATACTGGGCCTCTCTCATGACCCAACAATTTTTTGCTGGCGCACAGCGAAACAGCCTCACCCAAGATTAGCTCAAGAGAATAAGATTTAGATAGAGCTAAATTTATTCACATACCTTATCCAACTGCCATCAGCCCCAAGAAGCCTATTGGGAGCACCCCACACAAGGGTACCTACTCTGGCTTGAAGAATGGCTCCAGCACACATGGGGCATGGTTCCAATGTCACATAGAGGGTAGTTTCCTAAAGAAAAATGTGAAGCGAGCATTCAGCACACCAAAAGTGAACCAAACAGACATTGAAATAAGCACAATACACAAGTTTCTTCAAATGATTGCATGCACAACCCCGATACCATCTCCGCGAGCATCTAGCAAGACCTCAGGTTAACCCCACCATGATCAGCAAGCAGGGCTATAAATAGATAACCAAAAAAAAAAAAGAAAAGGGGGGGTCTAACCGGTAGCATTTCTCTTATAAGCCTCAGCCTCAGAAAAAAAAATATGCCTTCACATGTAAGCTAAGTCACTCAGATCCTTCATTTCAGCCTCAAACACTCGTGAGAGGCTCAGCACTTCGACATGGCTATGGACTCTTGATGCTTCAATTTTAACCAAAAATGTTCACAAAATTTGTCCAGATAAGCTATGTTCTTTTACAACAACAGCATCCCCCCCCCCCCTTCCCCAAGCCCCAACCCAAAACCCCCCCCCCCAAGGAATGCTGCTAGGAGGGACAATGTACAGACAGATAATCCATCACGAATGATGACTATAAAAGAAAATTTGGGTAATGAAACCAAACAGTACAGTGCATATTATAGCCCTAACAATATGATCAATTCATGGAGATATATACTCAACAGCGAATTCCATGTTCCAGAATTTCTCAACTCAGCAGGGAACAGAAACCAGATAACACAAACAATATTCGCATCCCAATCATGATTAATGTATCTGTCTCTAGGCTGACTCTATTAGACAGAAACCAAACATCAAGAACCAAAAGCATTGAGCAAAAAATACACCTAAAATGCCTATGCACAAAGCATATAGGAGATTCTTCTGACTGACGGAATCAATATTCGTGATACAGAGTAGGTCAGCTACCAGCATTACAACAAATCTTGCTCTCTAAACACATGCAGAAGTTATAAATTTTTCATCAGGAATCATCCAGTTACATTACTGGTATGATGTTGTCACAAGAGGGAAAAACTTGAAAACATGTTTGAACATCTGCAGCCAAGTTTGATCCCATATATGTGGGGAAATTAAACATAACTACAGATTTCAGTTTTCACCAAGAATGTAGCAAATTTGGGGAGGAATTTTGAGTCCTGAGTCTCCTGACAATCCAAAATTAACGGCTTCTTATGTGACGTTGCGAATTTCAAAAATTTAGCTTTTGCAATTGTGAAATTATAATGGAGGCAGTGGATAAATTAAATTAAAACTGTGGTCAATTCTACTAGTGATAATTTCAAAACTGACTAAAACCTGGTAATAAAAATTTTCTGAAAGCTTATCTTGGTTTTCAAATTAATTGGATACTGAGTATCATACACCTGACTTCTCACAAGTTGGGGAAACTTATGAGGTATATGCCCAATAGGCATATCCAATGTTTCTTTTTTTTTTTTTTAAAAAAAAGGGCAACACTCAGAATTGTCCATGACAATTACAACAATAATTACCGATAGTCTCCATGTCCGAAGGAAATTGGAAGCCTCCCTTATGCAAATCATTTCGGCATGGGCGGTGGAATCTCGTAACTCCTCCACTCTGAAAAAAATTCGATAAATGAAATTAAGGAAAGAATAAGATTCAGTATGGCCTAATAGATAGAACAAGATAGACAGAAGCAATACTCACAGATTGTATCCACGAGCAATAACATTCCCATTTTGCACCAATATAGCCCCAACAGGAACTTCCCAAGAATCAGCAGCCTTCTTGGCCTCCACCAGGGCTTCCCTCATAAAAATTTCATCAACCTTCCGCTGCTCTCTTTCATGTCTGTACGCAGTTTCCCATTCATAATATCTTTCATTCAAAACTTGATTGCTTCGCTGTAGCTTCCTCTTTTTCACTTCAGCATCTGTTGCCCCAGAAGCAGGCTTCAATCCAGTCTGCCTCACATGAAAAGATTGTACACCCTGTTCCCCTGCACTGTGGCCAGCCTCTTCAATCTCCTCCACACCATGTGATCTTCCCGACCTCCCAGCATGAGGTACCATTAAAGCTGAAGGTGTAGGTTGTGACATCTCCATGGCAATGTTCCAGTTGGTGTTTGGTCCAGAGGAGACGCCTCCAGAGAGAGAACTAGTTTGTAAGACACTCGACGAGGATGAAGCACCCACTTCAACATGTTTCATTCTATCATCCAAAATCACTGCTCCAAGATCCTCCCTTTGACATTTAGTGGAGGCTCTCCTCTGCGGAGGTTGGACAGAAGAAGTAGGTTCCTCAGGCAAACTTGCACTTTTCGTGCTGTCACCATTTGCTTCATCTTCCTCATCTTCAGAAGACCATGCCTCACCGCTGGCTGATTGATTAGATGAGCCACGTCCACCTTCTTTAACAGAGGACTTCTGAGTTTCAGCATGTAAAACTCGAAATATACCAGCCACTATGTTCCATAGGGACTTTCCAGTTCTTCTCACACTCACATTAGAACTCACACCATTTGATGATTCGGCCTCTGAGGACTCCTGACCAAAATGATCTTTCGCATCCCACATATCATCTGAAGGCCCCTTAGTTTCAGAACGCCCAGATGAATGCCTTGATTCTTGCTTCTCGATAATTGTATTCTCCGAATCGGATTGAGAAGATCCTTTCAACATATATTTTTCATCTTGAGGTCTTGAATCCAGTTGAGATGGTTTCTTCATTATTGTGCTCTCTGAAGTAGAAGCTTCATGCTGCATCTTCTCAACAAATTCACCAACAATCTGGATGGCTGATTCTTCCATACGTTCAGCTGAAATCAACGCATATTCATAAGACTCACTCCTATTGCAACTAACTTCATCAAAGGATGATGGAGTTCGCGCTTGAGGGTGTACATACAGACTACTGGCTCCAACTTGATGCTTTGAATCTTGTTGAGGTGTTGTCCTTTCCATTCTGGTCTGCGAAGTTGATCCTTCGTGCTTCATCTCCTCAACAAATCCACTAAAAATATGAATCGATGATTCCTCCATGCATTCGGCTGAACCAATTGCATCTTCTTTTGAAGGCTCCACATAAAGCTCGATACCACTGCTGACTTCATCAGCAGCTGAAGGAGTTCTTGCTTGAGGGTGTATGTACACACTACCTGTGCCAACCTGCACAATCCCTCCAAAATCATTTCTCATGGAACTGCTCAATGAATCACTGGATGGAGATAATGTTGAAATCTGTAATGCAACATCAGTTTCCCCCTCACTGAACTGTTGAATCAGCGCCGTGGATGGTTGGGATGCAGAAGCCTCTCCTGAAAAGTTGCCAGTATAAACTGCATCTACGATAGGTCGCTCTACCTCAGTGCCAAGTTTAGACCGTACAATTGTTTCATCGATGTACCTGTGTTTCTGTACTAGCTCCTTCTCTGATTTCACCTTTGTTGAATAAATCTGCTCATTATGCATATGCTGCTCTGAAGCAGACTGACGATTTATCTTGGCATAGGTAGAATGAGCTTGTAAGGAACTTATCCCACTACTGGATTTGGTTTCCTTAATGAATTTACCATCTGATTTCTCTAGTGGCCCTTTAAGTTCCTGTCTTGAAATAAGCGAGCTTGAATTTTGCTCCAAAGTCTCCATACGGGTTTCAGATTGCTGGCGTGAGCTTAAAGTACTTTCGACATAATTATCATGAGTATCAACTGCTTCGCTGCAATTCTGCAATTTTCTCCTTGTTTTGACTTGGCCAGTTACCAAGTGAGTCATTTGGTCATGGTGCTCATTCTTTTGTTGAACTGAAGTTTGAAGTGAAGTTAAACTCTTCTGCTTTTCAAGTCTACTTTTCGACTGACCTTGCACAGTTGCAGTCGATCTCACATCGTCGCGATTTTGAGAAAGCTCAGTACGCTGTTCCAAGGCAGTTTGCGTCTTGTTCTGTTGCATGGTTCTCCCACATGTTTTACAATATTCACATCCTGTTTCCTCAACAGACTGACCAACTACCATCATATCATCCTCCCACTGGTTTGATCTTCTCTGCATATTGGAAGTTGTCTCAACATTGTATCTAGCAGTTTGAGTTGATTGTTCATTTCTACTGCTGGATTTTGAGTATTCACTGACTTGATCGTCTTTTTTAATACAAGATCTCAACTGGCCATGGGAACTCACACGAGAACTTGACCCTTGTTCCTGATAATCAAACTGCTTTTCTGATCTTGAAGCCTTTGCAGAACTGCTTTCATGAGCCTGGGACATCTGAGAGTGTCTCACAACGGAATCTTTTCTAGCCTTGGTTTCCTCAGCAGACTCTTCTGTAAGCCTTTTCTCTGACTTCTTTCTCCAATCCCACTCAGCAGAGCTTGCCACTCGGGAATCATCATGTCTAATAGTTTGTGATTGCTGATTCCTCTCATCTATGTAACTCTTTGGGTCATTCTTGGTTTCTTCACTAATTACAATGCCCTCCAACTTCTTTCTTGAATCGGACACTGCAAAGCTCCCCACTCTGGAATTAACTTGTTCACCACTTCGCAATAGTTTATCTCTCTCATCCCTATACCTTCTCGATTCTTTTTTATTTTCTTCACCAATCACGACACTCCCAAATTGCCTTGTATCCTTTTCATGCATTGTAGAAGACTCTCCAACATATCTTTCATCTTGTATCTCAACTTCTACATCACTCTCCAAATCACTCGTGTCAGAAGCTGAATAATAGGAAGAACTAGATTCATGTCTCCTTGACCAACGCGCCTCTTCCTTGGAAAAATTCTCCCTTTCTTCGCTCCTGTAATCCTCTTCCCTATATCGAAGCTTGCTTGACACTGCTTCAGCCACATCCAACTGACCCCCCAAATTCTCAGAGCTAGATTCTTTTCTCCTCGACCTCCTCTCCTCCCCTTTCAAAAGAACCTCCCTTTTTTCTCTCCTCTCATTAACCTCATCCTTAGACTTTACCTTGCCCACCTCCAACCGATACTTGCTCGACGGACCTCCTAACCCAGAGCCCAAATCTTCCTTCCTACCCTTAGAATCCTCACAAACAACATTCTGTTTTCGGATGACATTTCCATGCTTAGACAAGCTCCTTCTCCTCTCCCTCACGTCCAGACACTCCTCAAAAGCTTCCTCACCCAACAAACTAAGCATAGCTTCAGCATCCCCAATTGTACTACATTGATAATCACGCCTACCCATCCTACTCCTAATCGTATTAACACTAACATCAACACTCCTCTTCTTGACACAGCATTTCTCTTTACATCTACCGAAGAATATATCAACTCTCTCCCTCTTAACACAGCTGCATTCCCCATCACAAAACCGACCCACATCAGAAACAGGTGCCCGGAAGCAGTACTGGTCACCTGCCCCCAAAATCAGCCTCCTAGAAGGCGGCCATTGGATCAGAGTAGATTGCCTCAACCCATATAAAAAGCTAGGGTTTATGGGCACGATAAATCCGGGGGAATTGATGGAAAATGAGCAGCAACAGGAACAATAACTTGATGGGCACCTTTCATTTGAGCAATATGTATAGTCATTGAATGAAAGAGGGGTTCTTAATGATATGACTGAGCTAGTGTATGAGTGATGAATCATGTCTTCGTGTTCATGCAACCAGATTTTATAGAGAATTTCTGAGGGAAAAAAAAACAGATGAAATTGGAAATCCGAATCGTACCTTGAATGGGAAGAGAGAGAAAGATTCAAACTTCAAAGAGGTGGTGAATTTGCAGGGGGCGAAGCTAAGATGGAATCCATCTGGGATTTGGGTCTAGCAAAAGAGCAGGTATCCAGGAGGAGAAGATGATCCCATTTTGTTTTTCGTAAAACTTTTTCTTTGATTAATTCTACTTTGGATTTTGGGCTTCCTGGGCCATTTTGTTTCTGGAATTTTTGTCGGAGGCCCACGAAGCCCAAATTCTACTGGGCTTATTGTTGGTCTTCTTAACTATAATTGGGCCTACTAATTTGGGTACTCTACAGATTAGGGAGCCCAAAAAAATGGATCATTTTGGTCTATTGGACGTTTGGATCTGCTCCATTTCTTGTCTGTTAAAATTATAATTACAAGTTACATGTACTTTTATTCCCTTAAAAATTTTTTTAAAATGTCTATCTTGTAGTTTTTCTCTCTATTATTAGTTAGTAGATGTCTAATCACATAACTAATCCACCTTGCAAATTGTAGCAACCGAGATCTTTTTAGCAACCCACAGATATGTCAAGTTACTTGTATTAAAAAAAAATTTTAAAAATTCCAATATTGTAATAGAAAAATAATTATCGAAAAAAAGCCCAACAGGAAAAGGATTTTGGCAAGTTGCGTATGCAATACAAAGTTCTTAATTGAAAACAACGAAATCCATGTACATACATCATGAAATCAAAGATATGTAGTCACAAAAGTAGAAAATTATTGACAAAAGTAGAAAATTATTGGAGTTGCTCAACCAGTAGTCTAGTATATATAGGTACTTTTTAATTAAAAAATTACTCAGAAAAATCTAGGGAGACATCATTTTTAAATAACTTAGAACTAACCATGTGTTGTGGAAGATGGGGTAGGGTTGCTAAAGTAATCAATGAACATTGAATGCCATCACTTCCTGTCCCTAATTTTATTGAGGGCTGTTCAATAACTGGTTTATCTTTGTTTATTATTTATTACTGAATTTTTCCTGCTAAAATTCATGCCCTTAAATCCAAATTGATGAATTGATTAAACCACCCCCCCAAAAAAAAACTCCTCACCACCAATGCATTATTTGTAGGCCCGCCAAAAAAATGAAGTTTTACTCTTGTCTTCACCGATTTAAAAGCAATAATTATGTTGCAGATCTGACTTGGAATCAGTCACTAATAAAGTCGGGTTAGGCTGCCTACAATACACCCCTTTGGGTGGGGCCCTTTTTCGAATCCTGCGTGAACACGGGATGCTTGTGTATCGGGCTGCCCTTTAATTATGTTACAGATCTGCGACTATATTTGACGTTTTGTTTACATCAATCAACATAACTATCTGTCCTAATTCGAAAATTACCTTAATCTTTAATAATATACCAAAACTGTAGTGAACATGGGGCATAAATAAGGTAGAAATATGTGGATGGCAATATTAGGTATGAGCATTGAATGAGCAAGTGGAGGTAGATAGCATGGTGAGATATGCACATGCTAGAGGAGGTACGTGATTAATAGCCACATATGTCTCTCTCACATTACAAACTAAACAAAAAAATTATATCAATATTGACTAATATATCCTACATCATCCATCTTAATGATATCATCAAACTTTTTTTTTTAGTTCTTATTAAATCATTACATTAATTGGCTGTCTAGCCACTTAACTTAAGTACCTTAGGAACTTTAACACTTGTTCAAACGGATGAAATCATATTCACAATAGCTTTATGTTCTTTTCATCTTAAACCTGCCTTTTGGAATGATTAGTCGTCACACAGAGACAACACTCATTGATTATATGTCACATTTAGGGATATATCAGTTATGAAAAATTTAATCTTATTTTTAATTCGTATGAGAAGATAGCAATTAATGAAAATAACAACTGTTGTTACTCAAATTAAGAAGATTCCACACAAATAGTAAAACTTGAGTTCTTTTTTTACCGGAGATTTCCATCGAATAAGTTTCCATTTGATTCAAGGTTTTTTGTCTCCAGGTATTAAAAATGTATCATATTTTTCTATGCTTTATGTTTGGTTAGGGTACTATTTACCTGAAATCATATTTCGAACTAAAATAATTAGCCCACAAGGTGTGAATTTTACTAAACTTCTCACCCTTTGGGTTTACATAAACCTATAAGTTATAACTTTATGTATTGTTTCTAACTTACATTGAATTCATTTCTAAATTAAATTAAATAGGGTAAAATATAAATCAAAAAAAATTCTCATAAACTCTAGTTTCATTCCCGCGCAATTTCCTTCCATTCCAACATAGTTGAACCAATTTAGTATTTTCCTAAATAATCCTTCAATTTGGGAGTTATAATTTGCATGAGATACTTTAATTTTCTTTATTTTTATTTTAATATCAAATATCTTCTTATTTTATTTTACATCCCCATACAAGAGTATGAATACAAACTCTAGTATGGGGGGGAAACCTAGATAAAATGAAAGGTGAATGGAAAATGACGTTGCAGAGTACTTCAACATCCCATTGACTTGAACTTCAAATTTAGATGCTTGGATTGGCATATTTTGTGCCAAAAGGTAGATAAGTAATTCATTAGATGAAGCCATCTCATGAAAATTTAAGTAAAAGATGATAATTTTATGTCAATCTACATCTCATGCTAAGCTTATATTTGCTATTGCCATATCCACTTGGATCCAAAAGACAAATAAATTTAATACGAACATGTCAAATCTTTTACTATGTGGCCAACTGATAACGTCTCTTTTGCAGCTTGAGTTTTTGAGTCACAAATTCAAAGAGAGTTAAAAATTTTAACCAAAAATACAATAAGGATCACATATGTTCATTTTAACGGTTTTAAACTAGTAAGAAGCAGTTTGTATAGACTAGGAGTGATTTGTATTGTGAGCAGTTAGGAATTATGAGTTGTTAGATAGCAGTTAACAATTAACACTTATGTGATGTTTGGTTGGATGTAATGCAATGACAATGTAACGCAATCAACTTTGTAATATAATTATCATTACTTAGTTTGTAGTAATTATAATTGCAAGATAGTTCTTTTATTCCAATACTCTCATACAACCAAACAAGGTAATGAAAATATAATTACAAACTTGCTTGCATTACAGGGTTGATTACATCTAACCAAATACTGTATTAATAGCAATTACGACCTATTAGCCATGTAGTGCTTGCCAAAATAGTGAAACCGACAAAAAATAATGACACATATCATTACAATCCCTACGTAAGTTGTATTTTAGGTGAATTCTACATCTATCGATGGCTTTGGACATCACAATCAGGTTGATGCATTCAATTCTATCAAGTCAGGAGCGAACACAACTGACTGTTGCCATCTAATTTTTGAAATAAAGTAATGAACTTTGGTTGGGACGTCATTGTCGAACGCCGTGTATACGTTTACTTAGACCTCATTTTTTACATTTTTCCTTTATATTTTCCCTCGTCATCAGTCACTTACATTTAGCATACCTCTCCGTTCTACATTTGGAAAAGTAATTGAAAAATAATAGCGGAGGTGATGTTTTGGCTAGAGCCTTCAGACTTACAAAATAAATAAAAAATTAAGCCCTCTTTTTCTTTTTCTTTTTTTATTACATTATATATATATATATATATATATATATATATATATATATATATATATATATATATAATATTTTTATACACAGATATATCTGACTTTGAAGTTGGAAGAGTGAAGAGCTCTAATTTGCTCTAATTTGATGATCTTTTGCACTAAAATAACAATAACTTTTTTTAACAAAGGACATTACCAACATTTAAATTTTGCAAAAAAAGGTACTGTTTGATATATATATATATATATATATATATATATATATATATATATATATATATATATATATATAATCCAATACAAATCGATACAAGTGACAAAATTCTATATAAATTATGTGGGTAGCTTTCCAATGAATTTCTACCTCATGTATCTATCGTTCATTCTCAAGAAATTATAAATTAAATCTGATTAGATCGATGATTTTTGTAACAAAAAAATTAAAGATAATTTCAAAATCTATATTTAATAATTTAATCTGATTTGACACTTTATAAATAACTTTTTTTTTATATAGGATGAGTTTAGACATCCATTGAACCCTCTATCTCAAAGAGACGTAGTGCACCTCCAAGATCAAGCTAAGGCCAATGAATTGAAAGTCGTTGCACAACTACATGTAGCATGCATGCATGAATACAGCATATTCTTATTCACTATGCAAACTACTTAAAAGGCACCGCTGACTTTAGCGGGTTAGTCAAAGTTGCTAGGCCTTGCTCATGATCAATAGGACCGTACCAGATCGAGCCAGCACCACCATTCCTTTATTCTAGATTCTCCTTTTTTTTTTTTTCTGCCGCTCCTTAGTCAAACCTAACTAATTCCCTTTCCAAAACCTAATTATCGAACATGTCAAGTAGTGCACCTAACCCTATATAAACAGAGGATGTCAACTATAATTCGATCCGATTCATATTTAGAAAATATGATATGGAGAAACGTTTCTTGGTATGAAAAAGTGAAAACCTAGATTTTGTTCTTAGTGAAGTGATTGACTGCTACTAACTAAGCTAGTTATATAGCTCTTGACAAAAAACTTGAAGCTTAACATATTTGTAACTATCTACATTGTCTCTATATAAAAAAAAAGGAGGGGATGTATGTTGTCTAATTAATTAATTTTGTTTATTTGTTAATTAGTTAGGGTTAGTAATAAAACTCCTACGTATGATTTAAATTATAAAATGTCAAATTGGTCACTCATCCAAATAGGTACAACTCTGTTTATTTCGTTTTCTTTTTGGTTAAGTAAATGGAGTTGTCGAGATGGAAATGCTTTAGGCAATGACCTCCATCTATATATTGTAGTTGTTAATTTATTTACTATAATTTTTATTATTTTGGCTATATTTATAAATGCAACTTATATCATACTCCTAAAAGTGTTGAATCATGCCATTAGTCATAAAATTCTCTTTTTTTCATGTGTATTTGTCATATATATAAGTTTTAATTTGTGTTTATACAACTTGAGGGAGTATCGTAAGAGCAATTTGTAGAAATGGATAAATTGAGTTTCTTTTTTTTTTTTTGGATGCGTATGAGACACAAAGACTGGTATAAATGGGATTCGAATTCAGATCATTGGTGATAATTTTCAAAGACTTCACCAACTATATATGCTAGTTGGTACCCACAATAGATAAATTGATTCGAGACTCAAAAGAGAGATTTATTTTCCTTTTTTATACGAAAGCATATCAGAAAAGAAAAGAAAAGGAAAAAAAGATTTAGAGAGAGTACTATTAGTCCATCGGTGCTTCTGAATTAATATCATCCCTTGCAATCAATCATCCAATTCAATTTGCTAAATCTGGAGTGTGATGCTTACAAAATGCAAACTAAAAAGGTGAAATCTATCTTCGAGAGTATTTTCTTAGTAGCCAATTTGGATGACCCTTTTCTTTGTAATTCGTTTTACATTTTCTTCTATATCTTGAAAATATTTATTTCTGCTCAAAAGAGAGTTATTTATAAGGCCTCTAATCTTATATACAAATGAATAAAATTAATGACATCTAATACTCTTAAATTTAAAATTTATGGCATTCAATATCCCTAATAATACTGTCCCTTTTCAAATATTGATCCACTAGTCCTTTCATTATAATCGCAATAAGTGGTCATATACGAAATGTGATTTTCGTTTTTGTTTGTTTGCTACTCTTGTCTAAGTAGTTCTTGGCAGTTTGTGAGTCCATTGGGTAAGATAACAACATCACTATCTACTAGTGTCCATTGAGATGTACAGTACTAAGTTAAGTTATATCATCAATTAGATTCATGCCAAAACCTATGCCACTTTAGTTTTCCTTTTTCTTTTTCCTTTTTGGATAGTCATAGAATAATGCATGATTTTTCCACGTCATCATTTTATGCATGACAAGAGGTGGGGTTATTGGAGTTGACAGCTCATTGGCTAGAACCATCCATTTGGTAATTGGTATTTGTCTTTACAATTGACAGTGAAAGACGAATCGCCTGGAAACAAACAAACAAATCCACCAACACCATATAATTAGTTATAATAACAATAATATATGTCATTCAAATTCAAATATTGATCTTGTCTCGTCTCTCTTTTGCTAAGTGTATTCAACATATATCTACTTTTTTAAAAAAAAGAAAAAAAAGGAACTGCATAACTTTTACCATTTATGCTAGCATAAATTATAGGACCTTGTCTTGGTTTTCTTAATTTTGGTCCTTATAAATTTGCATTTTTATAATTCAAATATGAGATGCTCGATTATTACATTATTTAAATTTTTTCCCCCATTTATGTAGCAGATATACATATTTGAAAAAGAAAATTTACGGAGCTATACAAATTTTCATTGATTAATCCTTATTCTTTTATATATTAAAACAAGCACGTCTAAATATGAAGATAGACCCTTAGATATTAAAATATCTCAACGTACGTGTATAGGGGTCGTCTGCCATGCAC
Organism: Carnegiea gigantea; assembly: GCA_029747015.1. Taxonomy (NCBI): domain Eukaryota; kingdom Viridiplantae; phylum Streptophyta; class Magnoliopsida; order Caryophyllales; family Cactaceae; genus Carnegiea; species Carnegiea gigantea. The sequence continues at coordinate 1,244,847 of JAKOGI010000078.1, forward strand.
ATAGAATGCTTGCATGAAATGAAGTAAATGGCTTTCTCATCGTTAATTTCTTTGTGCAAAAAAAAAAAAAAAAAAAAAAAATTTAACAACAAGCTTTAGAGTAAATTAAGTGGTGAGCCAATTTTTTGCCTCACCGGTGGAGACCTACCGCTGCCACATCAACTTTCTCTCCAATTTTTAGCCTCACAATCCTCACTCTCTCACGAGTTGGCTCCCATAGCCGAGCCTCCTCGCAAGGTACACATCACGAGGCATCCGTTGCATCAGCTCCCTCGCCTCGCCTCTTTTCTCTCTCCTGCTTTTCCCTCACGAGGCCACCGTTGGAGGGGCTCTTAATATCTCCTAACTTAAAATTTTTGTTATATTTTGGAGAGAATTTGTAGGATCTTAAAGATTGTTAAAAATCTAGTATCATGGATCGCAATGACAGTGAAATTAATGGAGAAAGTACGAATTTGTATAGCATGTGCATCAACAAGCAATGTAGCTGTCATACATTTATAGTACAATTCATCTAGCTTGGCGACTTTTAGCCACTTTGGAACTTCATATATAGGCTGTACCGGTGCCCGCGTGTTTTTTCCATTAGTAGGAATAATGAGCTGGTGACTAATGTCTGGGAGTAGTACTGATAAAAATTTAGGTTAGAGTTAAATTTAGATCGAATAAATTAAATAATGTTAAAATTTGGACAAAAAATTAATGTTCAATGCCCTGGAACCTCTAGTAGATTGACATTATGTATTTTATGTATCTCTGTATTTTTATTGATTTTCATTGTTTAGTCTCATAAATAATTGAAATTAACAAAGAACAAAAAATAAGCATACGAATCTCTGACCAAAACATGCATGTGCAAAGTCTTAATTAGCAATTGTCAACTATTAAATTAAGAAACATGTGGCGTCATTAATTTAATATTTGGAGTTATTGAATGTCACTAATTCAACCTGTAAAAAGAGCTGTATGTGATCCCACATTTATGGTATTTATTATTTTCTTTAGCGTAGGTCAATTTTGGTTGTAATTTTTGGACAATTTCAAATGATACTCTAAAAAAATATATATAAAATTCAAATTGTATACATTTATTTTGATGTTCAAATTGTCGAAAAAATATACTAAAAAATGCCCCCTATACTAAAGACAATCCCTAAGGTGGGATTAGTAGGACCTATTTTTAAAGATTGGATTAATAACTTCTAATACTTTCAAAGATTGAATTAATGGCATCCAGTGTTCCTTAAGTAGTTTTCAAAAGAAAACTTGCATGCTAGACTTATTTTTGTATAGAATTGATATATAGAATACAAGTGCAGAGGGATTTTGCACAGTGTCTCTACCTCCCCTTCAAAAAAATGGAAGAATTCGTAAATTGTTAATACTTCATAGCTCATCCTAATTTACCGGGTTAGTATGCTATTCAATTTTAAAAAAATTGTAAATGAGCCAAGTCAAGTCTATCCGATCTAGGTCCAAATTAAATGGAGCTAGTGAAGCATCACAATATTCCCGAAATTGAATATATTTCAGTATCAGTCAATTGTTTCCTCTTTAAAACACTCAACAATGAAAGGTTGTATAGCTTTATAATCTCGCTTCAAATGTGTGCGTGTGTGTGGTGCCCACACTTGAAAAATCACATCATCCTCTATGAAACACATTGATAATGAAATCCATGGCCTCAAATGAAGAAAGTGCAACTAGAAGGTGGAGAAGTGTACAAATAATTCATATATACGAATCATTGAGATTACTCTCTATATAAATATATTAAAACAAACAAACTATCTCTTTCAATTGTTAGAAGACCATAACTATTGAATTGAATAAGAAGATTATATTTATAAAAACGTAGTTGTTTCTCCAAAGGTAGAAAATATAAATCCAAAAACATGTGAGCTATTTTTCCCCCCCCCCAAAAAAAGAAAAACGAACAGCCAAAATCTGTTCAAAAGAAAGTGAAGGGGGGGGGGGAGCATTAGTATTAAATGAAAATGACACAAAATAACGTGGTATATTGGTGTTGGTCACCAAAGGCTCTAAACATATGGAATACTACTACTAGTGGTTGGGTAATGATTAATAGTAACCTTTGTACGTGGCAGCTAACTACACTCTACGGTGTGTACCCCAACAACATTAGCAAGCGGCAGATTCATTATTTTATATCACCTCACTTGCTTCGTTACGGATGCCTCGTTTGTTCGGTTGCAACGTGGTTAGATAGTCGGCGCCCTGCAGCCGCAAACAATCACGTTACGTTTTTTCGAAACAAAAATGTAAGTCATCAAGTGCCCCAAAAAAAGGCATTAAAAAAATTCATTACTAATATGAAAATTAGATGGTTTTAGGCATGTGAGAATTGATAAATCAGAATTTATAAGCGGGATTGAAATTTTGTTTTAAGAATTATTTTCATTGCTTTATTTTGTATGTGGAGAGAAGTTGGGAATAAAATTAAACGACAAATTTTCAAATATACCATGAATATAAATATATGATTTTATTTGCAAGAGTTGTCTAATCCAAAAGGTTAAGCTCATAGTTGAATGTCACGAATTTGTTTTATATTTTCACACTCTCCCTCACACAAATGTCATTTGAGTTTAAAGTATGAATGTTGTAAAGACTCATTGTATTATGCATTAAATCAATATGGGGGTTATTGGATTTTGAACTTAAAACATCACACTCAAAAAGATTCTCGTATCATATGTAAGAATCATCTTAAGTTTTAATCAATAGAAGTTTAAACTGATGATTGAATGTCTATAAATAGGTTTTACATCCTAAAACTTCATAATCTAATGGCAATTCATTCTTGTCTTTTTCTGATTCCTATTGCATATCTGCCCTCATATTACACGCCGGTCCCCCAAATAATAGATCTTGTGGTAATAAAGGTTTCTTATTCTCAATTCCACTAGCTACCTTGGTTATTCATATTCCTATGCATGCACCAAAAATTATATTACGCTATTTCATTGCCACTCATGTACTAATACAAACTAAAAGTCCCCTTAAGGTTGTACTCCATGGAGTATAATACATTATACTTTTAATTACAAGAGCTCCATTCTTTTTAATATTTAAAACTCATTTTTTTTTTTTTTTAATCTTTGGGTTTACAATCCCTTAGTTTCAAACTTACAAACCCATTGTGTTTTTTTATTAAAAAAAAAAACGCGACAGAGTCTGAGACTAAAGATATCTATTGAAATCAAATTTTGATAATTGTCTTACAAAGGTATATAACACGTTATTTTTTAGGAAGTACAAATTGATTGTTCCAAATTTATAGATTTGTATAATCATATATAATAATTTTTTATTTTTTTAAAAATTATCAAAATTATGTCATATCATCATATCTAAACTCGGATAGTTAATATAAATACTATTCAAAAAGAACTAAAATTGGATAAAATTATCCATAAAAAAAAAAGAAGAGAATACTACCAAACAAAGAGTCAAGTATTGCACCTTTCAACTATAAGAATAAGATTAAGAATCTATTACTCCTGACAAAATTCTAGTTGATGTTGATCAAATAAATCTTCAACTCCTTGATGAGCCAAAAGTAAAAATCAAGCCATAACCCCCCCCCCCCAACAAAAAAAAAAGTTTACTTGGATCATTCGGAGGTTGAATAAATAGCCAATTGGGCACCGCCATGTGGTGTTCATGGGAAGGTGGTCAACGAGGGGGTTAGCCACATGGGGGGGGGGTTTCACGTAAAAGATCCTTCTGGAAACGTACAATTTTGTACTACCCAACCTTAATTAGATTGCTAATTAGCCCCATATCATCTGAGACAGACACCCCACTCACATCATTGATCAAATCATTGACTTCCTATTCGTCGGTTATAGTGTTATTATAATTAATCACAAATCATTGGATTCTGATGCCTTTTGGAGTGTTTATAAATTATAACCCTTCTAAACTGCCCCCCAAAAAAAACCCTTCTAAGTTCTAAACATATCCACCGAATTTTGAGAATTGATTTATTGCCCGCCAAAGGGGGAGGGGGCTCTATACTGGATTTTGGATTTTTTTTTTGGGGGGGGGGGGGGGTTTATGACAAGAGTAAAATAAACCATAATAGATATTAGTGTCCCTTCTTATAATTGAGTCTACTCAAGTATATGATATGTTAGAATAGCTCTAAGAGATGGGAAAAAAATATACGTATGAATATAATAATGTCTATTCGAGTGTCCAAAATTGAAAAAGCAATATACTACCATATTTATTTTTCTAAAAAATGTGGATTGTGAGTAATTTGATACCTTAATTTCATCGCGCGTGCATATCATCAACAATATTAGATATTTGCGAAGGAATTTATACTAAAGTTATACTAGATTGTAACTAAGAAAATTAATGCACACGGTTTTATTGAATTCAACTGGTAAATAATTTACATGTAGTTATAAAGGATCTAACTTTGATTTTACCTGCATTGATATTGATCTTTACATATTCATTTTCTTATTAAAAAATTAAAAATTTCATATTAAGTTGAATTTCTTCATTCACCATTAATGTAAACTTTTTTTTATTTGCAAAACAAAGGGAAGAATTCATTAATAACAAGCAACTTCCTAAATGGCACTTACAATGTAGGTTAGACTCGAACAAATAGAAATCTTATTGTTAAAATACAATCTCCATTCCCAAAAAAGATACAACTTTTTATCAATTGATCGCTCAGCTTTCCACTTATGTCACTATTTATGATCAACACAACTATGAGGAGAGATCTACAGATCTGAAGAAACTTTCTGGTGGAAGATTTGCTGATCTTGCGTAGTTTTCTTATGTGGGATATCCTTTTGACGTGGAAAATTGCATTTGAAATGTCAATCTTCATGAAAAATGTCATCTTACAAATGAGAAATTATTCATCACTTGAAAATTAAACGAAGCAACAACACAAATACAAACTACTAATAAAAATCTGACAAACGAAGAGAATAACTATTCTCACAATTAGATAGATAAATACTAAATTAAGATAAAAATACTACTAGATAGAGATAAGAAAATTAAAAATGGTCAAGATAGTTGAAATTTCAATCATTCCGACCTTTAAAAAGTGGAATTTTACCATACAAAAAACAACAATATAATTTAGGGAAGAATTTGGAGAAAAAATCATGGAGGGATGAGGAACAAGGGGCGGTTACTAAAACCATTATGCACATATTACAACTGCCTTATATTGAACTTTGGGTCTCAATGAAAAAACAAAGAATACACATAATGGTATTGTTCTCTGCTTGATATGCCCATCACACTATTATTGTAATAACTGCTTTTTACAGTCATAAAAAAATAACTTTGGCCATTATTTAGTCATAAAGCACATACATCTTGGGGCATGGAAATTGTAGAAGAAGGCCGACAACCTTGCAAAACTTTAAATTAAAATCATGTTTGGCAATCAGTTATTAGATATTAGCTACTAACTGTTTGAATTGACTGTTTGTATTAGTTATTTGAATTGACTGTTTGTACTAATATTTGATAAAATTAACTATTTATAAAAAGGTTGTTTGTTATGATTTCGTTTATACTATTTATCTACATTACCTTTTAGTTGAGCATGATTTTTTATTTATTGGTCATTTTATTTTCTTTTCAAAAACAATTGAATTTAAGTCATATGTAAAAATTATTTGAATCCTTGGAATTTTATTTCCTTACTAATGCTACATGTTTCGTATTCATTATTTATGTTATTTTTTTTTCAATTTATACATATTCATAATGATGTCCATGCCTTACAATCTTATTTTGTCATTCATTTGAGTTTTTTTTTGGGGGGGTGAATTGACACGCACACACAAAAACATATATATACATATACATATATATATATATATATATATATATATATATATATATATATATATATTATATATATATATATATATATATATATATATATTTTCATGTATCTCTTTTATTTTCAATTTATATGTATCCTTTTTGCTTCGATGCAGATGAAGACTATGGATTGCACTAATAGCCTATGGGTGGGGAAGAGAGATTAGTGATGTTGAAGATGGGGTTGTGTGAATAAAGAAATCATAATTTGTGATTACACAGGTGGCATGCCTTATAATTTTAATAAAGTCTTGTGTAATTTTGTCATTTATACGAACAGCTATTTACAAAAAGTTAGTCATCTTAACTGTTTGGATTAAAATAGCTATTACAAAAAAATTGTTTACGAAATACTAGACTGGCTTTTTTGACTTGGTCAAAACAACCAAAATCCCTCAAAAAGTCATTTTGTATTAAAAAAATCAACGAAAAAAGCCGACAACTAAGCACCTCATAATTATATATTTTTATTAAATTGATAGTTCCAGTGTTCAAAAATTGACAAAAAGAAAGACAACTATATTGATAGCAATGGGATAGAGCGGGTATTTTTTGGAGAGGCGCTAACGGCTAAGAGCACTAGCAGCGTAGCAACACGCAGGGCACGGGTGGGGCCCGCATGTCACACGTGTCCCGAGGGGCCTTTCGCAGCGTGGGACACGGGCATGGACACGTGTGGCAGACCGGCCAGGCGTGCTACCCCGCATTTTAATTTTTTTTGTCGGCTAGCGGGGCAAAACGCGGCGTTTGGTCTGGGCTTGCCAAATGGAGTGACGCATTTTGATGGAAAATTAAAAAAAAAAGGAAAAAGGCTGAACGGGCGTGTGGGCTTAGGGAAGTGGGCCAAAATGGCCGTTGGACCTGGGGTTTGACATCCAACGGCTATTTGGTCGAAATAAATTTTTTTTTGAGTGAAATTTTTGCTCTATAAAATGCATCCAAAAATTGTGTAAAAATTTATCTACCTTTCACTCTCACTCTCAAATCTGATTTTGGAATTGGTATTGTAATTTTGAGCTTTATAAAATTTGGAAGAAATTCTAGTTGCAAGATGCACAAATCTGGGTCAGTAATAATACTTGTTATGTAATTGATTTTAGTTTTGCATAAATAATTTTAGTTTGATATTGTAACTAATATATTTTGTTTTATGGGATTTTGTAGACATATTTTGGAGTTTTCCATTAAGCTGAAGGCTAAAATGAAGTGAAGGCAATTGTAAGTAATTCCAAGTTTTTGTTATTGTTATGTTGAATTGTTAAAAAAAAATTTGAATGGGTAGAAAGTAATATGTGAGTATATTAGGAATTTATGAAATTGGAACTTAATATATTCGAATTTAAATGATAGTAAGTAATATTTGTTGTTATTTTGTTGGAAATATTTGTTACTTACAATTTATTAAATGCTTGATTTTGGAAATTAATTTTGTTGTTGTTTACAATATGTTAGAAATTGAATGTGTGAATGTTTTATTGTTTAAAGAAACAAAAAATGATAGGGTAAGAAATATGTAATCACTTGATGAGAAAAAATAATTTTGTTTGTTCTATTTAAAAATATGTTACAAATCAAGTATGTGCTATTTTTAAAAAAAGAATATTTGGTTGGTAAGAAATATGTAAGAATATGTTAGAATATGATGTAGTTCAATGTGTACTTAAATTTGGTATGTTTAGAAATTAGAATTTAAATATGTGTTTGTTAGAATTTAAATGCATGATCACAAAATTTAATATTTTTTGTTCTTCTTTACAACATGATAGAAAATAAGTGTGTAAATGGTGTTTTTTTTTTAAAAAAAATATTGGTAGGGTAACAATTGAAATATTTGTTACTTACAATTTATTAAATGCTTCATTGTAGAAATTAATTTTGTTGTTGTTTACAATATGGTAGAAATTGAATGTGTGAATGTTTTATTTTTAAAAGAAACAAAAAATGGTAGGGTAAGAAATATGTAATCACTTGATGACAAAAAAATAATTTTGTTTGCTCTATTTAAAAATATGTTACAAATCAAGTGTGTGCTATTTTTAAAAAAAGAATATTTGGTTGGTAAGAAATATGTAAGAATATGTTAGAATATGAAGTAGTTCAATATGTACTTAAAGTCGGTATGTTTAGAAATTAGAATATAAATGTGTTAGTTAGAATTTAAATGCATGATTAGAAAATTTAATTTTTTTGTTCTTCTTTACAACATGATAGAAAATAAGTGTGTAAATGGTGTTTTTTTTTAAAAAAATTATTGGTAGGGTAACAATTGAAATATTTGTTACTTACAATTTATTAAATGCTTGATCTTAGAAATTAATTTTGTTGTTGTTTACAATATGTTAGAAATTGAATGTGTGAATGTTTTATTTTTTAAAGAAACAAAAAATGATAGGGTAAGAAATATGTAAGAAAATTTGGTGTGATTAATTTGTAATTGATAAGATTGATGTAAAAGTAAGCATGATCATGTTTAGAAATTAGAGTTCAAATGTTTAGAAATTAGAATTTAGGTATTTGTTAGTTAGAATTTCAAGTGCTCGCTTACAAAAATTAATATGGTTTGTTATCTTTGAAAATATGTTAGAAATTATGAGTGTGATTAGAAATGAGTAAAAATAAGCATGTTTGGAAATTACAATTGAAATGTTTAAAAATTAATATGGTTTGTTATCTTTGAAAATATGTTAGAAATTATGAGTGTGATTAGAAATGAGTAAAAGTAAGCATGTTTGGAAATTACAATTGAAATGTTTAAAAATTAATATGGTTTGTTATCTTTGAAAATATGTTAGAAATTATGTATGTGATTAGAAATGTGTAAAAGTGAGCACGTTTAGACATTACAATTGAAATGTTTACAAATTAGAATTTAAATATTTTATGGTATTTTGTGAAATATGTGAGAAATTAAGTATGTGAATGTTTTTTTTTTTAAAAAAAAAATTGATAGGTGTTCGCTTTAAAATGGATCCTAATCATCCACAATCTTTCATGAACTTACTTACCAGGGATAATTCATAACGGGATCCCACGAATAACATGGACATTATCCTGAACCCTCATAATTGGCAATACCATCCACAATACCCTCAACAATACCCACATATGCAATATCCTCACCTACCACCAAACTTTCCCCTTCAAGGCCATAATGTCCCCCCCAATTTCAAATTTCAACTACGGTTCTATGCCCCCTCCTTATCAGCTACCCCCATCTAATAATACGACCTCATCAACGCCCCATCCTTCATCCAACCCCACCCACAATGAGAGTGTCGGTGTGACTTCCAAGTAGACATTGGAAGAAGATCGTCGCTTGTTCACATCATGGATCAATGTCATCACCAACCCCCTTATTGAGGCTGACAAAAAAAAAATGGGGTTCTGGACAAAGATCACAAGTGCCTACAACCAACACGCTCCTGATGGAACTACGAAGCGATCGGCAAAAGTTTGCAATGCTCGTTGGAACCGAGCAGCTCCACTTGTATCCAAGTGGACCGCTTGTGTGGGTCAGGCTTATCGGGCGAACCCAAGTTGGGCGAATGAGGACGATATTATGCAGAAAATCCAAGATCTATATGTTGATATGGTGGGCAAACTGTTCGACTTGAAGCATTTGGTGGGTGCTACTGAAGGATCAACCGAAATGGGAGGTCAACTGCGATCAATCTACAAATGTCGTCACTAAATGCTTGAGGATCAATGAGGTGGGCGGGTATACTGAGGGTGACACATCTAGCACATCCAGCATCCCCGACACACCAACAACTCCTGCTAGTGAAGATACAACAACAGAGGAAGTTGGTGGACTGATCCGCCCCATAGGAAGAAAAGCCGCAAAAAGAAAGGCGACAGAAAGAGCACATGACTCGGTGCTTGACGTTGTAACCAAGGAGCTATCGACCTTGGGGACAACAAATGTCAAGAACAGCACCACGTGGGAAAGATATGTCATCACCTAAGAGAAGAAGGCGGAGGCCGCTAAGGTGAAGGCAGAAGTAGCTAAGAGAGCTGTTGAACTAAGAGATTCTCATCAGCGCCTCCAACGGATGAAGTATGAGGACAAGATATTGAGAATGGACATTGCAAAGATGTGCCCGGAGGATTAAGCGCGATATGGTCCACTTCAGGAAGAAATTAGGATTCGTTATTACCAAACATCGTCCTCATCTAATGCTAGCCCTTCTTTAGATTAACATCCATATCTTAGGAATAATGTGTTGTTTACCTTGTGCTTTTGTTGTTCTTCCTGTTCGAAAGTGTTCGTTGTAATTGAACCGCTTTAGTTGTGAAATGAAATGTGTAATTTTATTTTAAAGAGTCCAACTTTAATTTCACATCATAATGTTAGGTCTAATATGTTTGATTTTAGCTACGATGTTTAATTTAATTTCAACGAGTTCAATTTTAATTTGTTCAATTCTAACTACGATGCTCTCTTACTTTGCTTAACTTCTATCACAGGTATTGCAAAATTAATCATCCATCTTCTTCATCTTCTGCAGAATCATCAGATGGTCTTAGCTTCATACTAGAGTCATCCTCTTCTAGTGACGACTCACCGATACTTGAAACCGTACTGAACAATCAATCTCAGCTGAAGTCATTTGAGCTAGCTCTGAAACTTAGACAAAAGGGCAGAGCTTCATCATCCAAACGACCAAGAAAGAAGAAAAGATTTATTCGGAGGGACCGAGAAGACGCACACGATCGCCTCCACAGAGGCTACTTTGCAGATGACTCCATTTACAACGGCACCCACTTCCGGCATAGATTTCGGATGCGAAAACACTTGTTCCTCCGCATTATGGACGCTCTCACTAGTCGATTTGAGTACTTCCGGTTGAGGCACGATGGTGTTGGTCGGCGTGGGTTGTCGCCGCTCATCAAGTGCACCGCAGTGATGCACATACTCGTCTATGGGATATCGGCAGATTGTGTCATTGAGTACTTGAAGATTGGAGAAAGCACGGTCATGGAGTGCATGAAGAACTTTGCTGCCGGTGTTTGGAGATAGGTATTTGAGAAAACCAACACAAGCTGATGTTGATCGACTATTGCAAGTTGCCGAGGCCCGTGATTTCCCCGGCATGTTAGGGAGTATAGATTGTATTTATTGGGAGTAGAAGAACTGTCCATCGGCTTAGAAAGAAATGTTCGCACAAGGGATTTATAGAGTCCCCTTATTGATTCTTGAAGCTGTTGCTTCGTATGACCTTTGGATATGGCACGCCTTCTTCGGGTGCCCGGGTAGCCTCAACGACTTAAATGTTCTTCACCGATCAGATGTTTTCCAAGAGATGTACGAGGATCGGGCTTCAAAATATGAGTACGTCGTGAACGGTCGCGAGTACAATATTGGATACTTTTTGTCCGACGGTATTTATCCAAAATGGGCAACATTCGTGAAGACTATCCCTCTCCCCCAAGGACCAAATGCAAGATTGTTCGCCGAACGTTAGGAGTCTGTTAGGAAGGATGTGGAAAGAGCGTTTGGGGTTCTACAAGCCCGCTTCGCTATCATTCGGGGTCCTGCACGAAACATGGACAAAGTTGAGTTGGGTATGATAATGAAAGTATGTGTTGTACTCCATAACATGATCATCGAAGATGAACGAGATTCATTTGACCTTACTTTCGACTACGATGATGTGGAGGACGACACCCCTCAAGCAAATGTCTAACGGGACCATCATCCGTGCTATGCTGCCTACCTCCGTAGAGTCGTAGAAATTCATGACCCAGCATTACATGCACGTCTCCAATCAGACCTTGTCGAGGAAATATGGAATCGATATAGGGGGCGACAAAGCTCACAACCATGAGTGTCAAGGGTTATTCGTCATTCACCGATGTTGTATTCTAAATTAGTGTTTTAAATTTCGAACACTCGAGTTGTAATTTTCTTCAATGTAGAAAAAATTATTTGCGCTTGTATCAATTCAATTCTACATCATATTCCATATGCTTCGTATTCGTTCAACCAATATAAATTAAGTCATCAATTTTAGGAGACTTTAAAATAAATTAGTAGAATTTTTGGGAAGATAATTACATATTCTTTCGTTCGAAAAATACAAATTGTTTTTAACTTACACAAAATTAATTATGCAAAAACAAATTTTACAACATAAAACAAATAAATTATGTTTAGTGGTGGGCTCTATCAATAAATATTAAATCATTTGTTCTGAAATGAGTTCCACTGGCTGAGAGAATGAAGGAATGCAAGTTCCAGAATTGCGAAACTTCTGCTGACGTGGTATGCCAGAGTTCCGAAAACCGAAACTCTGGCTGGGAATGCTCTAAGGGGCATTCCACATGTTAACACTATTGCATATGTTCTTATAAAATAATAACATTGTCTCTCACATGAAAGTTAATAATTGTAGATGGTCATATAAGAAGAATTTTGTATCTTATATTAGATTAACTTAAAATAAAAAATCTTATATTAATCACTAAGATTTTTAAAGGTCAAATAGTTTGAATTGAATACTTGTTTTTTTAACCGTATATGCCTTCTATTGTGCCAAGTTTATAATAAAAAATCAAACAGTAAGTTTGTGTGAGACAATCTCACGATGACTTATATCGTGAAACGTCTCACACACTTATTAACGGCCGCATAAATTTGAAAGAAAAATACATTATCACATAGACGGTCCCACAGTGAATTTTCGTGAAGTTGTTTTATACAAGAATTTGTGAGAGTTAAAAGTTAAAAACAATCAATTTCATGTCATGTATTATTATGAAACATTACTATATTTAGGAAAATAATTGCTTTCTCTTTGTAGAATTTCCCAAAGTTTTTTCACATTTTTAAAAAAGGGCTCCTACTGGAGAAACAAACAAAGAGCTTGACCGTGTGCGTCTTCTTCGTCCGTTCCAACGACCTACAACTTTCTCCACTTTTCCTCTCAAACTTTACTTTTCTTTCTGTTGTGAGCTCTTTCTTTGTCAAGGTCGGGATAGTCAAAATCCCGACCATTCTGACCATTTATCTTTGTTATTACGCTGTAGTAGTAATTTTTTCTTTATTTAATTAATATTATTTCTCTAATTGTGATTTGTGAGGGTAGTCCTTTGGTTCGATTATGAGAATTTTTTATTTGTGATTTAGTTCGTGTTTGTGTAGTTGGTTTGCTTGATTTTAATGGGATAAATTAATACTCTAATGCAGAACGACCGTTCCATAAAGATCGACACATCAATTTTTAATGTTAAAATGATATCGTACTTGAAAGAACTGCACAAGATTATCATATCTTCCACCCAGAAGTTACGACAGTGTGGATATCTTCTCCAAGTTGTACAAAGAAACAACGATATGAGTGGAAAGCGGTGCGATCAACAATAGCTGTGTGAGTATCACTGCCAGCACGAAGATTGATTTTAAGATATCCAAAAAAAAGGAAAAATATTTTTGAGTTGGAAATGCTTTCACACACAAAAGATAGCAATAACAATTTCTTTTTAGAAACGATCACGTAATCAATGACTTAATTTTTTTTATAAAAATTGTATTTTAACTATAAATTTATATTTATTTGAGTCTAATGTACGCTGTATATGCCGTTCGATGAGCTGCTTGTTATTAATGAATTCCGGTCTTTGTTTAAAAAGAAAAAAAAGTACTCCTATATTTTCCAATTAAATTTAAATAAAAAGGAGGGGGAGGTAGAGCCGTAGAGGTAGTCCAAACAGGGAAAAGCAAAACGCAAGCTGTTACGTAAGACGCAAAATTTGGAGGGCATTGACCCGCATTAGCCGTTTGCACCCGCCACCATCATCCCTCTCTCTCATCTTCAATTAATATCAAATTAAATCCCCCCTCTTTACTTGTAATTATGCCACTTGTCACTACTAATCACTTAATTAATCTTCTAAGATTTTTCTGTAGGGCTGTCATCTAGGATGCTAGATCAACTACTTATTCCGCACGTTCATGTTTTACTTGGTTAACTACTTTGTACGGTTATAGGATTAGTTACGTTGATGATCAAGTCTTACTATGGCCGTCAAAATTAACACTACGATTGTATAGTATTCCACTGTACTTATCATTGCACTTTTTATCAGCTGAAAATAAATAAAAACTATTGTTTTCTGTTTTTTTAATTCGGGATCAAAATTTTATATATTTAAATCCAATGCAAGCATTTCAAAGCAAAGCCTAATTGATAATTATTAATCAACATTTGGAAGTACTTGGTTGGTGGAAATTATTTGGTGTGGGTTCCAATATGGACAAAAAGAAGGTTATTTCAAGGGTTGGGATTGTTAGATTGAAAATTATAATTATTGTTGATTTCTTATGTGATATGTTGAGGTTATAAATAAGGGTGGGAACCCCAGGGGGGAAAAAAAAAAAACCCAACATGTAAATATGTATTTCAAACAACGTATGTGTTTATAACTTATGAAACTACTACAATGTATCTATGTAAGATAATTCTAGACTTCCAGTGATTGTTCCAATAATCCTATGAGACATAACTTCTTTGTTAATTTTATGACCGAGTTAATTTTTTTTTGTCCTATGTATGATGATTTATTTAAGTGGAATAGTCTCACTTAACGCTAGTAATTTATATGTAAATTGTGAAATTTTTTATTCTTATTTTTTTCTGCTTCAGAATTCTTGCATATATCCCATAGACAAGTGTTGGGGAAAAAAAAAAAAACCCTCAACATGTAAATATGTGTTTAAAGCAACGAATGTGTTTATAACTTATGACTAGTAGAATTTATATGTGTAAGACACTTTCAGTGATTGTTCCTATGAGACATAACTTCTTTGTTAATTTTATGACCCAATTGGCCTATATATGATAATTTATTTAAGTGAAACAGTTTTACTTAAGACTAATTATATATCCATACATGAAAATTGTCAAATTTCTTTTTCTTATTTTTTCTGGTTCGAAACTCTTACATATATGCTATATACCTCATCTTTCACATTGTTTCTTATTTTGTTTTCCATTAATCTTATTTTTTTAGATGTGCAAAATTTAATCTATGTTAAAATCTGATGCGGAAATCTTCAATAATAGTTTTCAAACTTTCTACTCATTGTAATTCAAATGTAAGTGTATCCTTAAATACGCCTTAATTAGTGTGTATAACCACCTAGTGGTATATGCTTAATTATTGACATTCTAAATTTAATCCAAAATCGTATTTTCTTCAGCTTTTATTTGAATAATCTTTGTACGACTTCTCCTATTTGATCAATTTAATTAGTCTTTTGGTTTTTTGAAAAGCAAAGCACAAATCGACCTAGCAAGGGCCAAGATCTATATCGTACGCAATACACACACCTGAAGGCTGAAAGTATATATACTTTCGGAAGACGCGTAAGTCAAAGATATATTAATAATCACTCATATAATACATGCACATAAAAAATAAATATATATATGTGACAATAGAAATATATACTCCTAAAAGTATGTAATAATTTGCCTTCATATTAACCAAAAAAGAAGGGGCCTAATTCATAATTTCTCTGTTAGAGACCGGTAGACCACAACTTGGCAATCTTAATTGAAAGTCAGTCAATTGTCTAAATACAAACGGATTTGCTGAATGGTGATGGCTTGGCTTTGGGATTGGGATGGCTACTGCCAGTCTGCCACCAATTTTAGTGGCGTTTTATTATTTATTATTTATTTCTTATTAATTCCACGCCTCACTTCAAAAGTGTTCTCAATTGCTATTTTTGGAAGCCTATAATGGCTCTGTTTATTTCGTCCCATTTTTTTTGAAGTTATTATTGAAAATTTATGCAAAATTTTTCACTTTTTTTTGGGTGCATTTCTTTTGGGAGGAGTTCCAGGAGTTTGAAGTTTATAAACCGTCTTGAAATTAACAGTGAACTTTGAAATTTATAAATATAGATATAAAACATTAGGATCATTTTAAAGTTTTTGAATAAAATCTATAATTTCTAGTTAAATTATAAATATTATACATAAGTTATGAAACTTCTAATGAAATTATGCAACTTTTTGACACTAAAATTTATTTTGAAAATTAGAAGATGAAATAGGTTGGCCAATGTGTACTGAAAGAAGCAGCATTAAATTTATAGGAATATATATGACGCATGTGATGATATCAAATTTGTTATAGGAGTGTTCTTCAGTTCAAGTTTGGACCGGATCGAACCCGAATTTCATAAATTTGATACGCGGAAGGCCTAAGCGAATAGGTGCTTGACCTAGATCAGATCGGACTGAAAAAGCCTTGGATCGGATCGAAATCAAACCGATTAAACCAAATTGTTATTAGTTATATTTCGATCCGATCGAACCAAATTGTTATTAGTTATATCCTTTTGTTAGAAAAAGGGGACTACTGCTTTATATTTAAGTAAAATCAATTATATATTTCATTATGGTACATTTTTAAAATGTTCATATGAGACTCATGCTAAAGGTTTGAAATTATTTCTTATTTTCACCTTTCTTGAAGGCTTGAACAATATATATTTGATGATAGAAGCAAGATTATTATGAATATTGAATTTCCAGTTCAAATCAAAATTTTTAGGTTTTAAATTGAACCATACCGAAAATCCAAAATTCATAATTTCTGGGATTGAGGACTAGACTGAAAGAAAGTTGGCTTGGTTTGACCTAAGTTAGTCCGGTCTAGTGTAGGGTTTTTTTCCTGATCCAGATAAAAAATGATCGCCCATACCTGAGGGCTAGAATGAGCCTTTTTTTGGGGTGAGGGGTTTGAAGGGTGAGTTATTATGAAAGTCCTAATTTATTAACTAATAACATAACATTAGTTGGATGATTTAATTTATTTGGATTAATTTGCGGTATTAATTTGGTTAATTTGCAACAATGAGAAGAGTAGAGGATCATGATTATACAAAAAGAAAACATCATAAGCAATTGATAGTGAAAAATGCCATGTGTTTGATCTAATGTAGTGATGAAATTCTAAATGTTCTTTTTTTCTTCTTCTAATTCTTTTTCAAACAAGTTTTAAATATTTCTACATGTCTTATTTTAAAAATATTCCTATGGTAATCTAAACTTATTACAACTCCTCAATATCAGCACCAGTATACAGTTAGTGTTTTGATCTCAAACCCCCCCCCCCCAAAAAAAAAGTTAGTGTTTGAAGAGGAAAAAGTTGTTATCATATAATATATGAATATAGTTGAACCAACCAGCCGAGAGGAAATTTGAATTCAATACATCCTTGGCTCTTGTAGCCCACTAACACATGGGTCTAGAATCATCTAAATTTTTACATGTTGCAACTTCTCATGTTCTTTTTTTTGGTTTACCAAACATGACCTTTCCTAACTTCCAACAAAGTATATCACACGGGTTGACTTAATTGTATCTTGTTTTAACCTTGTTCTACCCATCCTAGATCCTACAAATAGAGAATTTCTTTCTCTTATCTTATGAATTTAATATTTTTAATAAAGTAAATTCGTTTTGATCAACAAGTTAATAAGATTTAGCTAAAAGAGAAGAAGAAGTGGATACTAAATGAGACAAAAATGCATTTTAGATATGATGTCCGCATAATTCAATGTGAACGCTTGTATTATCAAATATAAATGTACATTACTCATGATAGTATTACGCATAACTAGCAACTCAGATATTTCACGACTTCATTGTATTGATCCCTATGACGTGCAACCTAAATGTCGGGATGGCAACGGGGTAGATTGGGGACGAGGGGGCATATTCCCCGTCCATGTTCCCACTCAGCTCCCCGCCCCGTCCCCTGTTGCGGGGGAAAAATTCCTCCCCGTTCCCAACCCCTGCGGAGATTCAATCCCTGACCGGATCCCAACTTGGATTTTTACCCATAAATTTTGTTCCCTCTTATGTAAGAACTATCATACAAATTGAATATTGGATGAAAGGTCAAGCTGGCCAGCAGACTTAGCTTAATTAACTATACACAACTCTTGTAGATTCCATGCAACGTAAGCTTAATAAAATTTACAATTCAACCAAAAATATAGTTTAACAATTCCATGTAACACAACCAAATCGAAATCGAAGAAGTCAAATACAACCCAATCAAAGTCTAAGAAGAAAAATAGAGATTATATAGTTAGGGTTTTTTCAATTAAATTTACATATATCTAACTTTAATTTTATGTTCATAAATAAAGTATTTATATAATTTTAATTATAAATGGGGACGGGGTTGAGCTTTTTCTCCAAGTGGGAACCGGGAAGCGGGGATGGGTACGAGGATTTTGGGAGGGTAAGCGGGGACGGGACTGGATAAAATTTCGCCATGTCTTCATCCTCGTCCCTGCCCCTAACCCCGCTGAGGGGTTAAATCTCGTCCTCGTCCCCGTTCCCATCAAGGACGGGGATTTTTACTCAATGCGGGGCGGGGCCTCAGCAGGGACGGGGATTCCCGCCCCACTGCCATCCGTACCTAAATGTTTTCTATTATTATAGAAATGTCTATAAGTCGGAATTGACATTCATGACATAGATCCATGAAATAAAAATGCTGCCTTTCTAAAATATATGCAAAGTTTATATCATGCTTCTGTGAAATATATTGTCAACAGACGAGTAAGAAAATTTATATCTAAACTATAACAAATATGTATGGCATAAAAATTATCGAAATGACATCCAAAAACAGCTCTTTTCAAGAACATGTACCAATTTACCAAAAACAGAAAATTGTGACACACAGATGCATTGATGTATTTTATTATTATTTTTTAAAATATAGGGCGAATAAAACTAAGCGATCATTTGGTGATTAAAAAACCCAGAAAATGCTAAGCTATCATTTTTTTTTTTTTTAATTTTGACCATGTGAGTGTAATAAATTAAGCAAGCAAACTACCACGATTTTAGCTTCTTCGGGTCTTCTTCTACCCAGTGTGGAAGAGACAGAGAGAGAGAGAAGCCGCCCCCCCCCCCCCCTTCCCAAATTTAAACGATTTTAGCACGAAAAGCCATTTGAATATAATTTTTTCTTTTTCAAGAAAAACAAAATTCCTTCCTTTTCATTTTTCCCGCGATACAGTCTCTCTTTCTCATTCAGCTGCTTTTCTCAAAAAATTCCGTTTTGTTTTGAATAATAACAAAAATCAGAGTTACTGATCCCATTCCCAGCTCTTTTGGAATATTCTATTCTAATTTCTCTTCCAATTTCCATAATTTCTCACACCCTTTTTATTTCTTTTAAAAAGGTCTGATTTTTGGTTTTGTGGGGTTGTTGATGGTAGTTGAAAGACCCCCCCCTTTTTTTATTTCAGTTGCTATTTCTTCTGGGGACTGATTTTGGATGCTTTAAGGGCTAATTTAGCTGGAGATGGAGATATGGCAATGCGTGTAAGGAGTACAAAGCACGGTGTAAGGTCAACCGTGACTGAGTCTTTCAGGTCAAACACGATGGGATCATCATCGTCCTAACTTGGTTCTAGGGCAGATAGAATGTTCAATATGCCCTGGAATTTCTTCCCTATATTACCACCCATCTAAATCTGAGAACTCCTCTTTTCCTTTTTGCTTTAAAAGGGTCTAACTCCTTTAGCTTCTGGACAGAGCTTTTTTTTTTTGGGGCAGGAAATTTCGGATTTCTTAGTTTTTATGTGTTTTTTCACTTTTGTATGAACTGGGGTTTTGATTTTCTGTAAAAATTTTCAGTCTTTTCTGGTGGGATTGTGTTTTTAATTCAATTTTTCACATGGGGTTTTGAGCTTTTGGGGTTAGGAATTTGTTGGGTTTTGCTCTCTCCAATATAGTGGAAGGATTTTTCATTAAAAAATTGCAATTGTAAACATTTGGGTAGTCTTGAAGAAGGGAAAAAAGGCATCTTCCTTGGGGCTTTGTGGTTAAAGTTTTTGAAGAAATTAGCACTTTGTGGGGCAGCAAATTGATTTTATTCGGTTTGTTTGGATTCGGGTGCTAATTTGAGCTAGAGAAGATTGGAGAGAGAGAAAGAAGAGTGTTGAAAATGGGGCATGGGAAGAGAAGGAAGCTGCATTTTAGCAAGATCTACACATTTCATTGTGGAAAGGCTTCTTTTCCAGAAGAAGACCATTCCCAGATTGGAGGTCCTGGTTTTTCCAGGGTGGTTGTTTGCAATGAACCAAATAGTTTAGATACCTCAATTCACAATTACCCAGATAATTATGTGAGAACCACAAAGTATACTCTTGCAACTTTTTTCCCCAAATCCTTGTTTGAGCAATTCAGAAGAGTTGCCAATTTCTTTTTCCTAGTCACAGGCATTGTGTCCTTCACCCCCCTTGCACCTTACACTGCTGTAAGTGCCATAGTCCCTCTGTTTTTCGTGATCGGAGTGAGTATGTTGAAGGAGGCCATCGAAGACTGGCGGCGTAAACAGCAGGTTTGTGATCATTCTCCATTGATTGCTTGCTCAAGTTTTGAATTTGATTATGATTTTGGTGTGAACTTAGGTGCTTTATTGCTACACTTTAGTCGTTATGGTTTCCTGTGAGGGCTAGTTTAATGAATGAAATAAGGTTGTGCAGTGTGATCCTAGTCATTCTGTATCTTTCGCATATTTGGTTATGATATTGCCAGACATGAATATCATTATTCAATGCGGTTCTCCAATTTCTAGAGTGTTTTGGTTTACTTCCTTCTATAGTGATGCATCTTTGAAATCACTATCATCAATTGAATTTATTTTCTCAATTTTATGTGATGCTAATTGAGGAATTGAGTCAATTCATGTGTTAGTAATTTGGGTTCTAGAGATTGCATTGAATGCTAGATAAGCTTAAGTTGACATCGTTGTTTGGACTGTGATGGGACATACTCTTATCATTTGATAAAATTATCAGGATATAGAGGTGAACAACAGAAAAGTTAAGGTGCACCGGGGAAATGGGGTGTTCAAGCAGTCAGAATGGAGGCATCTGAACGTAGGGGATATAGTGAAGGTTGAGAAGGATGAGTTCTTTCCAGCTGATATCCTTTTGCTTGCTTCTAGTTACGAGGATGCAATATGCTATGTGGAAACTATGAATCTCGATGGGGAGACAAACTTGAAACTAAAGCAAGCCCTCGAAGTGACTTCATCATTGATTGACGACTCCAACTTCAAGGATTTTAAAGCTACACTTAAGTGTGAGGACCCGAATGCCAATTTGTATGCTTTTGTTGGAACTATGGAGTATGAGGAGCAACAGCATCCACTTAGCCCTCAACAACTTCTCCTGAGAGACTCAAAACTCCGGAATACAGACTATGTGTATGGTGCTGTGATCTTCACTGGCCATGACACGAAGGTTATGCAGAACTCCATGGACCCACCTTCTAAGCGAAGCAGAGTCGAGAGGAAAATGGATCAGATTATTTACTTCTTGTTTTGCACATTGTTTCTGATGGCTTTTGTTGGGTCCGTTGTTTTTGGGGTTACTACTAAGGAGGACCTCAAAGATGGCATAATGAAGAGATGGTACCTCAAACCAGATGACTCGAAGGTCTACTTTGATCCTAGGAGGGCACCACTTGCAGCATTTTTACACTTCCTGACTGCCCTTATGCTGTACAGTTATTTGATCCCCATTTCCTTGTACGTGTCCATAGAGATTGTAAAAATCCTTCAGAGCCATTTCATAAACCAAGACATTAATATGTACTATGAAGAAGCTGATAAGCCAGCTCATGCGCGTACCTCAAACTTGAATGAGGAACTAGGTCAAGTCGACACAGTACTTTCTGATAAGACTGGCACTTTGACCTGCAACTCTATGGAGTTTATGAAGTGCTCTGTGGCAGGGACAGCTTATGGGCGTGGTATCACAGAGGTTGAGCGGGCTATGGCCAAAAGAAAAGGTTCGCCTTTTCCTAATGGAATGGTCATTGGTGAAGACAGAAGTGAAGAGTATTACGGTGATCAGGCAAATTCAGGTGTCAAAGGGTTCAATTTCAAGGATGAAAGGATTATGAATGGCAACTGGGTGAATGAACCACATTCAGATGTTATTCAGAAGTTCTTTCAGCTGTTAGCTCTATGTCACACTGTTATTCCAGAAGTGGATGAAGAGACAGGGAAGGTCTCTTATGAAGCTGAATCACCGGATGAGGCAGCTTTTGTGATTGCAGCTAGAGAAATTGGCTTTGAGTTCTACAAAAGGACCCAGACAACTGTCTCTTTGCACGAATTGGATCCCCTTTCTGGTCGGAAAATTGACAGGTTAGAATGTTCCTTGCCATTCTAACTTTCAGTCACACAGGTCCTGCATAAATATTCCTTAAATAAAATACTTCATGTAGGTTTAACTTTCTATGTTAAGGTGCCTAATTTGATAAAATCAGGTGCAGTGTAGACAGCTCACAGCTATGCCGTCTTCTTATTTCACAAGATCTTCATATTAAATTCTTGAATCAAACCAGTTAGAATATATCACATAAATAGGGTATCATTCCATGATTTCAGGATTCAAGTCGCAGGAATCATTCCTTAATTTCATTCTGTTCCAGCTTTGCGCACTAAACAGGCCCTTAGAATATGCCATATAAATAGTTTTTCTTTTTTTGGGGAATAAAAAAGGTTAATTCAAACTAGTCCCATGTTACTTGAGCTGTTGTTACTCAGACCAACATTGTATTCTGAACAACAGCTTCCTGTATGCAGGGAATACAAAATCTTGACTATCTTGGAGTTCAACAGCACTAGAAAACGCATGTCAGTGATTGTCCAAACTGTGGAAGGAAAAATAGTGCTTCTATCAAAGGGAGCTGATAGGTGCTTTTTGAAGCTGCTTTATTTGATCAAAATATCTGCACATTTTCCATGATATTCTTGAGTAACTAATGACGTATCCCACCCCCTCCCCTTTTTTTGTTGCCCATAATAGTGTCATGTTTCCACTGG
This sequence comes from Carnegiea gigantea, assembly GCA_029747015.1. Lineage (NCBI taxonomy): Eukaryota > Viridiplantae > Streptophyta > Magnoliopsida > Caryophyllales > Cactaceae > Carnegiea > Carnegiea gigantea. Next base: position 1,267,629 of record JAKOGI010000078.1, read on the forward strand.
TAGCCAAGCATGGGAATAACAACTTTGAAGAGCAGACCAGAGACCATGTAAATCAGTATGCCGATGCAGGGCTGAGGACTTTGATACTTGCTTATCGGGAGATATATGAGGAAGAATTCAGAGAATTCAATGAGAAATTTAATGCAGCAAGAAATGCTGTTAGTGCTGATAGGGAAACACTCATTGAACAAGTTGCAGAGACAATTGAAAGGGATTTGATTCTTCTTGGTGCCACCGCTGTGGAGGACAAACTTCAACGTGGGGTTCCAGAGTGCATTGACAAGCTTGCACAGGCAGGGATAAAGATATGGGTCTTGACAGGAGACAAGATGGAAACGGCTATCAATATAGGGTATGACGCTGCTTTGTTCTCCATCTGGGGTTGGCTTTATCACTCGCTACATTTTCTGAGTCAGCCTGGGGAAATTACAGGTTTGCTTGTAGCTTGTTGAGGCAAGGGATGAAGCAGATAGTGATTAATTCAGATACATCAGAAATCAAAGCATTGGAGAAAGTCGGTGACAAGGATGCTATTACTAAGGTGAGTCTAACATCGTTTAGAACTAATGCAGAGCCATGACTCATGATAGTCTATTGTTCAGCAAGTTTGTAGCCATTTTCCAACACGACCACCACAACTTACACTGGATCCTGCTGTTGGGTAGACTAGGAAAGCCAAGACATATGTAGTCTTTTAACTTGTTAGGAGCTCTTAGAGATGGTATTTCTAAAGACGCATGAGAGTAGCCATCTTAGGGAAGGGAAAATGGGATTTAGATCTTGTTATAATCTTATCGTAATAGCTAAATGCGGAAAATTGGCTTCATGGATAGGATTAAGCTCAAGCCCACAGCCCAGTAACAAATATCTGAGGTGTCCAGAAGCCTGTCATAATCAAAGTTGATGTCTTCTTTCTCAGAGCTTACATCTTTGATGCTCCGTGGGGGTATTTGTTGTGTGTTTCCAATTATAAAATATCTTATCGGTCCATTAGTATAATACAACTAGGTAATAACATGATGCCTCATGTATTTTAGGCATCCAGAGAATGTGTCCTCCAGCAGATCAAACAAGCGAGAGCCCAATTTGTCGCGTCAGCTGCAAGTTCTTATGCATACGCTCTGATCATTGATGGGAAATCTCTCGTATATGCTCTAGAGGATGAAATAAAATACAAGTTCTTAGAACTAGCAATTGGCTGTGCTTCTGTTATCTGCTGTCGTTCATCACCGAAGCAGAAGGCATTGGTGAGCCGATACGAATTCTTATTCTTTCTTTGACTTTCGGAGATTTAAAGGCCTCTTTTTCATGTATGTATTCGCTTAAATTCCTCTGAATGACAAATTTAAGTAACTATAGGTCACAAGATTGGTGAAAGATGGTACTAGGAGGACAACTTTAGCCATCGGTGATGGGGCAAATGATGTGGGAATGCTTCAAGAAGCTGATATCGGGATAGGGATCAGTGGTGCAGAAGGAATGCAGGTGTTTAACCTGGACTAGCTTTGGCAAACCATTTTCATTACATTATTTACTGCTTGTCACGTGAATTTTATTTGCCAATCTCTTTTTCCTTCATATTCAGGCTGTCATGTCTAGTGACATTGCTATTGCTCAGTTTCGGTTCTTGGAGCGTTTGCTACTTGTACATGGACACTGGTGTTACAGAAGGATAACTTCAATGGTATTGTCTTTTAGTAAAGTGGAATTCAACTAAAAATTAGAGGGTTTCCTTTTTGTCCTCCCCTACCACACCCCCCCCCAAAAAAAAGAAAAAGGAAAAAGGAAAAGAGAAACTTCTCGTGAATTGGGTGCTTTGCTGACAGTTTCCCATTGTCTTGGCAGATATGCTACTTCTTCTATAAGAACGTAGTTTTTGGAGTTACAGTCTTTCTGTTCGAGGGTTATGCATCTTTCTCTGGACAACCAGCATACGATGATTGGTTTCTGTCACTGTATAATGTCTTGTTCACTTCACTACCTGCAATTGCTTTGGGGGTCTTTGATCAGGACGTCTCTGCACGTTACTGTCTCAAGGTGCCACCATCAGCTACTGTGATCCTTAATTATTGCATTTCTTTACTTTGTTTGATTTGGCAACATCATTTTGGCCAGATTAGTTTCACATAGGGCATAATGGTTAGTGAATTTGATTTGGCAAATCTTAATGACTGGTTTTTCTGATCTACCTAAGTTACTACTTCCAATAGATAGGAACGTCCATCTCACAGTTCTCTCTGTTTTGTATGACAGTTCCCCCTACTATATCAAGAAGGTGTTCAGAACATCCTCTTCACTTGGTTGCGAATTCTAAGCTGGATGTTCAATGGAATGTGCAGCGGGATCATTGTGTTCTTCTTCTGCAAGAATGCTCTATCATACCAGGCCTTCAATGAAGACGGAAAACCCGCTGGGTTGGCAATATTTGGGTCAACCATGTACACATGTGTCGTGTGGGTGGTCAACTGTCAGATGGCACTCTTCATCAGCTACTTCACCCTCATTCAACACATTGTCATCTGGGGTGGGATAGCATTTTGGTATATCTTCATGTTGATTTACGGAGCGATTAATCCTAGGTTATCGACTATAGCTTATCAGGTCTTTGCGGAGTCACTTGGCCCAACACCCAAGTACTGGCTTGTCACCATTTTTGTAGTGGTGTCAGCTTTGGTCCCTTACTTGACATATGCATCTTTGCAAATGAGGTTCCTCCCAATGTATCATAACATGATCCAATGGATAAGGCTCGAGGGGCAGATTGATGATCCTGAGTATTGCAATATGATTCGACAGAGATCCATCCGGCCCACAACTGTCGGCTACACAGCTCGTGCTGCTTGTCGGAAGAAGGAGAGGCATCGGAGTAAGAGCTGATGAAAATGGAGTGGTTTTGGTGATCTATTTGGCATGAGTTTTGTTGTGGATGTGTTATCACTTTCTGAGTGATATGTACAGAAGTATAGTCAGAAGCTGTACCATATGTGACATAGGACTAGTCACTGGGAATGTTCATGTCCCACACATTTTGCACTTTGGGGACGAGCAATCTGAAGCCTAAATTGAGCAACTTTGTGTGGTTTTTGCATCTGAATTATCAACGAGACATTCCTGGTAACTACGGATAGGACTGTAGATCAAGGAGCTCTGTACATTTTTTTTGTGCTTTTCTTTCATGAGCAATCGGTGATATTTTTTTTGTTGAGTGTAGCTAATAATAGCATAGAATGGTTGTATATAATGCAGAAATGTGTTTTATAAATTGTCCAGAACCATGATATAGGGATGCAGAATGCTCTGTTTATATGAAAAGGATCAGTTTTCCCTCATGTATGAGCATATTTACTAGCATCTTGCTAAACATTAAGCTATATTACCTTAACTTGATTATTAGGGTGTGTTTGGTAGGGGTGATTTTACAGTGTTTCGTAAAATAAAGGAGGGTAAATTTGTTTTCGGGGAAAATCATTTCTCTATAATGAAAGAAAAATATTTTCACTTTGAATGGAGCGCAAGTTGATTTTACTTTTCTTTGGCACTCACACGGTTTCACATTCTTTCTCTCTTTCGTATCTATTTCCTCGACATATGGTTCGAAGATTAAGGTAGCATATTAAAGATTAACGAAACTGTATCATCTCGATGCCGATACCGATACCGATGCCAGTAAATCTAACAACCATGATTTCATCGAAATCCAAAATGCTCTGCAATTTATTGTCAGGGTTAAGAAGATATAAAAACATACTAGGTTTTTTCTCTTCTTTGTTTGGATTAAGATAGAGAAATACACTAGGTTTTTCCTCTTCTTTACTTGGATTCCCACTCGAAGGTGGGAAATCGATAAGCGTTGTTAGCATCAAATTATTGGCAGTAGGTAAGATCAAAAAATTGACAAATGTACATATTGTCGCAACTTTAATATGGATGACACCACTATTATAATATAATTTCCCAAAGAACAAAATATAAATTCCCATTTTTCTAAATATCTCATTTTTGTTTTTTCACTAATGTATCATTTTTTAGCTTTTTTGTTCATTTTTTGGTAACCAAACTCATTTCTCAGAAACTTCATTTCCTCTTTTATCAAACAACTGAAAATATGAGCTGAAAATAATTTTACATAAAAAATCATTTTACATGAAAAATGGTTTTCTAAGAAAATGGGTTTCAACCCTACCAAACACACCCTAAGGTAGGGATGTCAATGAATCGGATTCAGATCGGATATTGGAATATCCAAATCCGCATCCGATTTATATTCGGATCCGAAAATCTGATCCGACGGATAGAAGGAGAACCTCTGGATCTGATCCGAGTCGGATCGGATCGGAGTCGGATTTAATCAGATCCGAAATAATTCATTTCGTAACGCAACAATTTTATACAATTTTTCTGTATTCTACCCACTGGTTGATGCGGTAATGTGCGTTCACATATCGTATTGACCAAAATTCTGGACATTTAAGGTAAGTGAAGAATAAAAGACAGAACATGGTTCGAGCTCAACAAAATGACAATATGTTCTAACAATTACAAGTCTTAACAACTAGGAGATACATTTGAAATATTACAAGTAATATGTCCGACTAACGAGTAGCAAGAGGCCGAGAGCGACTAGTAAACCAAGCAGCGAGAGCAACTGGCGAAGTGGCGATGAAAGAGAGAGTAACTGGGGATATTAGGGTTTCAACGTTTTAATTTTTACATATAAAAAGAAACGTTGCTGTCCAAAAAAAAAAAAAAAAAAAAAACTCAGCTGGGCTGGCACCTTGGGGGTGGGGGAAGGGTGGGTATATTAGGTAGGTTTTATTTCTAAAAAATCTAAACTTTAAACCTAAATTTTAAATTTAAAATATTTAAAAATCTAGTCGGATCAGATTGAAAGTTGGATCGATTTTAGCCTTCCTCCAAATCCGATCCGAATTCAACTCGAATTCAGATTATTTTTATCGAATTCAAACTCGAATTTTTCTGTTTTGGATTAGAATCGGATCATTTTACCTCGCATTCGGATGAGATCTGACTCGAATTCGGATGTAACTTCCATCCCTGCCCTAAGGCCCTGTTTGGTGAGAAAATGAAATGGAATCAAGTTCCAAACCTTATTGTTTGGCCATAGATTATAGAATGGAATCAAATTTGTTTTATTTTAAAAAAATAATAATTAATAATAACAATAATAGTAATATTAATGATAATGATAATAATAAACATTATAATTACTAATAATAATAATTATTATTAATATTAAAATTAATTAATTATTATTATTAACATTAAAAATAATTATTGTTAACATTATTATTAAGCAATATTAATAATTAATAATAATGATTTAAAATTTATAATAATTATAATTATAATTATAATTATTAATAATTGTTAATAATAATAATTAATCATAATAATTATCAATATTAATAATAATTAATAATAATTGCATAAATAATTCTTATTAATACAAATAATAATAATTATAATAATTATTAATATTAATATTAATATTATTAGTTATTATTAATTATAAATAATAATAATAATAATTAATCATAAAATAATAATTAATATTATGATAATAATTATTAATATTGATATTAGTGTTAATATTATTAATTATTATTAATTATAATTGTTATTGATAATATTAATTAATTAAAAAACAATACTTAATAATAATATTAATAATTATTATAATTACTAATAATAATTAATAATTATAATTATAATTATAATTATAATTATTTATTAATATTATTAATTATTATTAATTTTAAATAATAAATATAATTAATAATAAAAATGATAATCATTAATCACAATTATAATTATGTAGTAATAACTAATAATTATTAGTAATAATTAATAATAAAAATATAATTATTAATCATAATTATAATTAATAATTAATATTTGTAGTAATAATTAATAATTATAATCATAATTATTGTTTTTAAATGATTAATGTTATCAACAATAATTAGTAATTAGTAATTATAATTATTAATTAATATTAGTAATAATAATTAATAATAATTAATGTTAGTAATAATTATTAATATTGATAATAATAAGTAATAATTACAATAACACTTATTGTTAATGTTATTAATAATTATATCATCAATGTTAATAATAATAATAATAATTATTATTATTAATTGTTAATAAAAATAATTAATAATAACAACAATAATAATAACAGCAATAATAATGATGATGATGATGACGACGACGATGATAATGTTGATTCCAGAGAGTTGGGGACTTGAACCCCCTTAGAAATGGGAGGGTTCAAGTTCCTTACGATTGGAAGGAATTTGATACCCTGGGTGTCAAGTTTTATTCCCTTAAAGTGCTCACCAAACACAAAAAGTGAAACTTGATACCTAAAGATTCAAGTTCTATTCTATTTTATCTCACCAAACAGCCCTAAATGTAATATGAATGTGCATTTAATTTAAATGTCGAACTTGACAATGTTCAAGAAATTTAGTGAATTCTAAGGTCCTTGTATCCAAATGTCATGCGCTTATACAATTAAGTGAGCAACATATTACAATAACAACCAATATGATTCTTATAGAAGATAATTGCGAGTTGCATGAATTTGGGAGAAAAATAAAAACGAATCTCCTGTTTAAAATAAATTTGCGTTACATGTTATCTCTGTCAATTGATCCCTTCATCATAGACATCGTTATTGAGTTTAATTTAGAAACATGGTCCACCCCCTACTAAACATATTATGAAAACATTCATTTTTCTTAATCCAAATTTTTTGTTCGTCGAACCTTATTCCACAATATTATCAAAATTGAATTTTAAAGAATCTAATGATATTTTTATTGATACTCATTTCAAAATTCAAACATGTTCAATGAAACTAATATATTTTTTCTTTTGTTTAATAAATTTTCAATATTTGTCAATATATATAGGTCAGAGGGTGTACAGTCTTACATTAAGGACCTGTTCGTTATGACTATATTAGTCAATCCTGTTTCGATCTGCTCCAACTTACTTCAATTCCTTCGCAAACATGCTTCTAAACTGATCTAATTTGTTAACTGCTGGTTAAACCTGTTCAAGTCTACTCCAATCTACTACTTGCTCATTAAACATGTTCAAAAGTTGGAATGAATAGGCCCTAAATTTTAGTATTTTTCGAAGTTTTTATGCTCATGATCATGATATTATGAGCTGTTTTTTCTTTTTTGGGGGGAGGGTTGGTCTCATGGATGAGCACATGTTTGTGGCAGTCCTCTGGTGGGTCATGTTGACCCATGAAGCAATGCTGTGCAATTCATAATCTTTTGTCATTTACAGGGTGTATGTCCTACTCTAGTTATGCATTCTTTATTGACCCTAAAAAATACACCCTGTCTTGCGCGTTATTGTCCTATGATCATCTAAAAAACCTATGCAATTTTTTTGGAGGGGGGGTAATTGAATTCTGAAAGAGATTTGATGAAGAAAAAAGATCTCACAAAAATAATTGTAAGATTGTTAGATGGAAGAAAACAGAGTGACACTGAAGGTCTCACAATAATAAGACATAAAAATGTGTTTTTGGCATCAACCTATTGATAAACTATACGACCTAAATTATCAAATTATCGATAGTCATGATTAATTATGAGTCATTGAGTTTGAGTATTAGCTAGTTACATCGACAGATCTAGATGGTACTTTAATATGATCAATTACATAATTTATGATAATTATAATTATGAGATATTTATATTTATAATACTCTTGTATAATTAAATAAGATAATAAAAATATAATTATAAATTTATTCAAATTACAGAGTTATTTATATCTAATTAAAAAGTGCCTTAATGAATTAGCAGGGGCTGCTTTTTAGGGGTGGACTTGCGAGGATAGGAATTGTCAATCAAGTTGATGGCTTGAGGCCCCTACACCATACGAGCCTAAATTACTAAATTAGTCTCTAAATTTTCTTCGCAAGAAATTATAAAAACATCATATGATTGACTTTGGTGGCACCGTGACAAATGACAAATGGCAAATGACAAATGACAGATATGGCAACTTAATTTCTAAGCATTAATTTAGTTATACTTCCATATGGAGTTGGGTAATAAGTCAGAACAAATCTAGTTCATCTTTGTGTTAAATTTAAATGAAAATTTCTTGATTTGAATCTAACCCATTTATTAAATAGGTTGGAAAACCTCAACTTATATTCATTTACGGCGTGGTCGGTAACAGCATTTTGGGTAGCATTTGACATTTTGACTAAGTCAATACACTCATCAAATAATTTTTAATGTTCGGTAATATGGTGTTTTGGTTAGCATTTCAAGTAGCATTTAGCATTTTAAGCAGCATTTTTGAAAAACTAATAGTATTAACGTTTGACATTCAAAAGTAGTGTTTCATATTTTTTGCCCAAAAATATTCTTTGAAAATTATCTATATTCTTTTACGTTAATTTGCATTAATCAGCTAACCCAACAGCTAAATTTACTGAAAACATTTATTTCAACTACTCATCTAAACAACTATTCGCTAACAGCTAAATTAAAAACGGTATCTGCTGCCTAAACAGTTTTCCGCTACTTGAATTGCTATTTTTGCCGAACAGGGCCTTAATTTTTAAATGCGTTGACCCGCTTAACCCGTTTAAAATAAACAAGTCACGTTCAGTTACCTAGTTACTCATTTACGTATATAATATTTTCAACTAATACGTAATTGCCTACCGTTAAAAATTAAATTTACATATCAGCCACATCAAACAATTACTCTCTAAAACTCCTTTAATTCATTATAATTCACATTTTTTATATTTTATATTTAATTGTCTAGTAAAAAGGTAAATGGATAAATAAAAAATGGAAAAATGAGTTAGCTTGTTTAAGCCATTTACTTAAACAGATTAAATAGGTACTTTTTTATGTCGAGAAATTTGACTTCATTGAATTAAACGGGGTTAAGCATGTCTGTTCTTTTCATTGAGAGGGTGAAATTGGTTGAAATAGGCTGAAATTGGTATCATTTGTTGAATTAGGTTGAAATTGCTATATATTTTATATGATGAGTAGAAGTTGGTTAAAATAATGGGTTAAAGTGGTTATTTTTTATTGAAATTCATGAATTGGGTTGAAATTAGTAAATTAAGATTTACCAACAAAAGAACAGAGTCTTAATTAAACGGGTTGAACATTTATACCCAAACCTACTTAACTTCGCATCGATTTCAGATCAATAATTATGTTGAGTCAGCTTTGGCCAGCTCTACTTCTATCTCCTAAATCACTAATTTAATGGACATATCTTGACCTAGATAATTTGTCCCAGTGAAAAACAAATTCAATCAATCCTAGTAATAAATTTTTTTTTTTGGGTTCCGCCTCCTATAATTTGACCACTATAAATTTGCGAAAATCTATAGTACTGTTCCATCATTTTTCAATATGCAACAAGTTTATAGCTTTAGGTAATTTAAAATTTGAAAATTCGAAACAAATTATTCTCTTCACAGACCAGGCAAATTATACTCTGTGCGCAACAAATTAGTTTCAAATCATGGAGCATTTGACTCTCAAGAACCTTTTTTGATTCCAAATTAATGATTAAAAAAATCATGTACACATATGCTATACGCATGTCTCAATAAAATCAAGTGACTACATTCATGAATCACGAATCAAACAGCCAATTTTGGTTCACCAGAGACACAACCAATTGCTTCCAATGCTGTACCTTCTCTATGACCCCTCCCACCCTCTACTCGATCAAATTATACAAAAACACAGAAGATGAATCTAATTACAATAACTTCAAGCAAAGATCAAATCTTATCAGTATCACCCATCATCACATTGCATTATTTAATTCAAACAACTAAAAACAAGTTATTGAATCGAATTCCCCCTAAATGTAGTCAAGATCCATAATCTTACCTGTTGTTAGAACGCCTCCATTCGATCAAACAAACCCATGATACATCCACTTCAATTAGAGAGTCAATTAAGGGGGATTGAAATTGAATTCTCTAACCCGAATCAAAACAAAGCCAAGTTAATCAATCCCTCAAATCAAAGAAACCCAAACAATTCAGCAGCAGATCTGCCCATAACTTCCGCAAACTCATGAAAACTGATGACACCATCGCCATTAGTATCAGCCTCCCTCATCATATCCGCCAACTCCTTGTACGTCAACGGATGCCCCATCTTCGCCATCGACCCCGCCAACTCCGCCGCCGTGATGTAGCCATTGCCGTCGCGATCGAAGGACCGGAAAACCTGCAGAAGCTGCTCCTGATTCACGATAATGTCGGCGCGATTGAGCTCCGGCATCAGAGCCGTAGCAAGCTCCTCGAATTCAATGTAGCCATTGCCATTGGAATCCATGTTTCTAAGCAAGGTGTGGACCTGGTCACCCGTGGGTTTCAACCCGAGGGATCGGAGTAATGCGGCGAGTTCCAACTGAGTCAGACTCCCGTCCGAGTCTAAGTCGAATCGTTCGAAGATGTGACGAAGTTGCTGGAGCTGCTCTGATTTGTTCTTGTTTAGGGACGCCATTGTTAGGGTTAGGATGAGGGTTAGGGTTTTTTTGGAGAGAGAAAGTTAAGGGGGAAGAACCTTTTGAGGATGTGGGTTGAGGATTGATTGATGGGGTTTAATAATTTGGTTGAAAAGGTGGTGGCTTCGCAAGGAAAGAGAAAGGAATGTTCAAAATGAAAGCAGGTTGGAATCAGCTCTCATTTCCATTTTTTCGTTTTTCTCTTTGGAGGGATTCGGTGATTTTTTTTTTTTGGGGTTTGGGGGGATACGTGAGAGTGTTTGATAAACAGTTTGTTAAAAAATTTTTTGGTTAAAAAGAATTTTTTTATAAAAATTAGCTATTTGATCAAGTGAAAAAGTTAATTTGAATGTTTGGTGAAAGAGTTTTTTGGAAGAGTTTTTTGGGTTCAAAAAGCTAATTTAAAAAAGTTAATTCCATGAGCTTTTAGGAAGAATTTTTTAAAAAATTAGCTTTTTATTTCACAAATTTATCAGAAACAGCTAATTTTATCAAATATTTTTTAACAAACAATTAATTCAAACAGCTAACAACTATTTGTCAAATAGGGCCAAAGAATTATTACTTTCTTTTTCTTTCCTTTTTTTGTTTGTTTGGGATTGAAAAAGAAGAGGAGTTATTGTTCCTCGTAAGTATATTAGTAATTACACAAAGCTTTATGTGAAACTGTTTTAAAATGATTGTATTAGAATGGATTCACTTGAGGATGACTATTTAGGGCCTGCTCTTTTTGTAGGTAAATTGGGGTAGGTAAAAGAGTGAAGTAAGTTGAAGTAAATTGAAGTAGATTGAAGTGTGTTGGATTTTTTTATGTGATAAATTACACTTGGTTAAAATAGTAGAGGTGGATTGAAATGGGTTGAAGTGGGTTGAAGTAGATTGAAGTGAGTTGAAATGGGTTGAGATTGATATTTTAGAATTGACCCACACTTTTTATTAAAATTATAATTCTAGCTACGACCGTAGTTATCCAAATAAGATCAATGTCAATCTAAATGTCAGAAACTAAAAAGTTACATAGCTTTTGAATAAATCTACCTTAACTTCATAATTTAAAAACAAAACATAAATGATAAATTCACCTTAATTAATGCCGAAAGGACATCAAAATGTCATAACTAAATGGATAACTTTTCCCTGTCTTTTTAGATGGGATGTGACATGCTTGACTATTTTATAGTTTAAAATATTCGTATTATCTTGATTTAAAAAGTATTTGCAATTTTGAATTACAAATTATAACATCAAAAAAAAAAAAAAAAAACTTAGGAGCCACCAAAAAAAAAGCAAAAAGTTATCAATTGAAGAGTTGAGAACCTGAGATCCATGTGAGGTGATGCGCAATGAACGTGCAGGCCTAATACAAAACTATTTGATTGAATAAAATTAACAGTTTACTTTTTTTCTTTCTTTTGTTGGCGAGAACAATTCAAATATTCAAAAACTTTTTTTTTCCAAAAAAAAAGAAATTCGTAATTTTAGTGTATATTTGGACCAGCGGCTACTATTCTTTTGCTGAAACGATCAAAGTAAAGTAAAATATGATCCTTGTCCTTTTCATCAGAGTGAGGACTAATTCAATGAATTGAAAGGGTCCCAAGACCCCCCCAACCAACCCAACTTTGTGCTTAAAAACCATAAACAAGGGTCATTGATGGTAGCAAGTTAGTTGAGATCGTACTTGACTGGTTATACTTGTATTTCGAGTTTCAAATGAAATGAAAAAAAGTTATTCAAATTAGTTCGATAAAATAGAATAAAATAAGACATTTGTTGGATCTATTTATATGCTATGAGTATTTCGAGTGCTTGTTGGTTAAGTTTTTTCAAAAAATTTGGGTTTGGCTTTGTGAGACCTCTCTGTAAATTATACGGTATATAGATTTGGGTTGCCATGTATGATAATTTTTTATTTTCTTTAAAGTTTATCTTTATTTTCTTGATTCTTTTTCAAAAAAATAACGCTTCTTCGGTCCTAATTGAGCTACGTTACTGAATTTGTAGACTCGAATCTATGGTATAACTGCTGAAGTTCTCTCCACCCTTCTAGTCGGGAGCGGAGGGGCATGCAAGCTGCAACTGGCAATGAGACGATAGAGTGGTCCAAGTAAAAGAGTGACTATTTGATGATCCAATGCATACAAGTGGCTTTTGACAATAATCAAACTGATCATAGGATTGTACCTAACCAGGCTCAACCAATTCAATCAATTGAAAGTTTACAACGTGACAACCATACTCTTTCAAGTCTTCCTTGGACATAACACATTTAGAACAAGACATTACTCTTCCTCTTTCAAGGTTGTTTCTCCCCCAAAAACTCCCAAATGCAAACTCTCCCTCCATTGACAGCTCCTCCAACACCTTCTCAACCTCCTCCATGCATTGCCCCCTTCCATGCACCTTGTTCATGATGTCGATGCCTTCGAGCTCGAGAATCCTCTTTCCAACATCTAACCCTAAAGACTCACCTCTCTCTTCATGGCCTCGAGCTCCATCTAGGTCTGTCTCACCTGGCGTTCCCTTCTTCCGTCTTTGACGGAGCTTCTTTTTGGCATATTCTCTTGTCTTTCGAGCCATTCTTCGAGGGAGCTCCAGCACGAGGAACACGACAAGTTGTAGGATCAGGCACTGGCAACAGCATGATATGACAACACAATCTGCGATGTAGGCATGACATCCTTCCATGGAGTTTACGGAGAGGGAGAAGAGAAAGAAGTTACATTGGTGATAGAAGCATTAATTAATAATGGCATTACAATAAGAAGATAAGGGAAGCATTATATTGCTTGTGAAGGGATATGTTCCTTTTTCTTCTCTACAGGGCATTGTGATGAGGGATGAAGCAAAGGAAAAACAACATGCTCCTAAAGGTAAATATAGGCTATATAGCAATAACAAGGTTTGAAGAATAACTTAGAAAACTACTCATGATTGCCTTTGGAGGCAATACTCTTGGCTATTAATTGTGGCCGTCGAAATACGATGGTGTTGTCTTCTAATCTTTTAAAAAAAAAAATTATGGATGGAAAAACTTCGAGAGTTTATATAAAATTCTCGAGTCGTCAGGTCTATCTACCCCTAAAAATTTATGGAGGATTTCAGATTGGAGAATTTCAAATCATCAAATGTATAGATAAACTAATCCAAAAGGGAATCAAAAGAGCTGTCACTATCTTCTTGCTTCATGAACACTCCTTGTGGCCCACTTTTTGTTATGTCTTGCATCACAAGAATCCCACAGGTATGAAGCAGATCCTTCAAAGAATTAACTTGTCACATCATCCAGAAAAAAAAAAAAAAAACATAAAACAATTAAAGGGTTTATTGTTTTTTTGTCCCTGTCTTATTCAACTATATCCTGGAAGACTTTAGTTTCATCTCATTACAATATTAGCTCTTCAAGCAGATAAACCAAGACTCGAGTTTCATGGAAAAAGCATCTCCCACTTTGCTTGGTATTCATTTTTGCCTTGACGTTTGTCCAAACAGTAGGAGTCATTTTTTAGCAAAATTGGCGTCTTGGATTCTCATGGATTAGAGCAAATGGGTCACTAAATTACCCGCTACTTTGATTGTACAAATACTATGCAGTTAACTTATACGTCTCATATCTATCACCTGACAGAAACTATTTCTGTATCTCTATGAGTGCAAGGTGTGCAATTGGATAGTTTCCAAGTCCACCTTCGTAAATAGAGCGAAGTAGTGAAACCAATCAGGTGGCAGCAGCTCGCACTTGCTAGCTAGCACGTTGACCGTCCCCACCTTGGTCCTCAACCACCACCTCCCTGTCATCTAGCTCCAACACCATTGAACCTGCCTCAGAACTATTGCTATGTGTTAAGGCCACATGTTGCAGGTTTCCAGGGGTTCATGCATCAGTCACTGACTCACAGGTGACCCGTGCTAATGAAGAGGCAGCCTAGCGGATAGGAGTGAGGGCATTCTGATCTTTTAAACCTTTCGCATAGCAGTAGATGATGTTCTGTGCTTGGATTCATACAACATTATGAACCTGGTTCCACAATATGATTCAGTGCCAAGAGCTATAGATCTCGGAGGATCGCGGGATACAGAGTCACCGTTGAGAAGGACACAGAAGACAAATGAAATCAAAGGGAAACACGGCAATTACACCTTCATTCACATTGTAAAGCTTTCGCTAACTCAAAATTTGCGCCAAATTTACTTACAAGAACACGAATAAAGAATCATGGAAAGAACGCAAAATTTCTGTGCAACATGCCCCACATTCATGGCATCAGAAGCTATATTCGAAGTAGGAAGCAGGGTATGAATACCTACAGTTTGCCCTGCCTCTGATGTGCTGAACATGAACTCGGCATCATCCGTCATTAAACAATTTCCTTCATCAGTTCACGCTGTCCACTCCAGAAATATTCAGGTTCCAACTCTACGTCTGGTGTAAGAAATCGACATTCTGACTACCTTTAACTGTTTTCTATCTTGAAATATCACCACTGAAGTCATGCTGAGCTGAAGAATACACATTCTGCCTGCTCTGCCCTGAAAAACTTGGGTTCTGGGCATCTGGGCTTTGCTGCCTTAGCAAATTACCGCTCTGCCCACTCTGGCCTGAAACACCAGGATTCTGGGCATCTTGGCTTTGCTGCCTCGACAAATTACCACCTTGCCCCTGACGGCTGGAGAAACTAGCATTATGTGCACTTCGGGTTGAGAAGCCAATATTCTGAGTAGGTTGGCTGAAGAAGTCAGTACTGATGTCCTGACTACCAAATGCCATTCTCCTGAACCATTTGATTTCGGCAGATTGTTGTGCAGAGTTATAGAGCTGACTTTCACCCACCCTCAATCCATTCGAGAGATCTCTCGAGTCAGACATACCATCAAAAGCTCTAACAATCTGCAGTAATCAGATGATTAGCGAATGCTAACAAAAACATTTCTAGCCCCTCCACATTTTCTGTGAAATGTGACATAGGTGAATGTTTGATAAAGCCACTTAAGCTAGACACAGTCAAATATCTGATTTCTTTGACTCTGGAGGTGTTCAATGAGCGAGCTTACAAAGAAACTTCAGCTGGCTAAGGAGTTCAAAAACTACATAGAGTATCTGGTCTAGCACTCTAGCTATATATCCCCGAATGTTTGCAACTCAGCCTTTGTTCACTATGTAGGATGACTTCCATATTTATTTTTTTTTAAAAAAAAGGAAAGATCAACACAGGAAGCCTATGTCTGTCTTGGTCATACTTCATATCATGCCCTATCAATTTATCGGCTAGTCAAACAGCTAAAGAAAGCACTTCTTAATTTAATCAGCTTCCCCAACAACTAACAGCTACAAGAACAGCTGATAGCTAGCTTAACAACTACTAGCACCAAACAGAAGTCTGTTACCTGTCCCATTCTTGGTCTTTTAGCAGCTGAATGTCTCACGCATGCTGCAGCAGCCTCAATCATCAAGAAAATCTCATTCTCAATATAGTTATTCTCAAGCCGAGGATCGACCAAGCCTCCAAGTTCTCCCGCATCAAGAGCATGAGTAAGCAATGGCCGAGCCTGACACAAAATTGATGAATTATCAATAGGAAGCCTAACAATATTGTGCACTCACCTAGATCAGAGTTTTTCTGAACTCAATCACATTATTAGTTGGACACTGTTTGCCAGAAAAGATAGCCCCACAAAATTAACCCCCAGGGGGGCGGGGTGTTAAACAACCAAAGGTTTTTTGTTTTATTTAAAAGGAGTTCTGAGTACAAGAGTAGTTAGGGACATCACTGAAAATCGGCTCAGGATTTTGAGGATAATCGCCCTGTGAGGCCCTAAAGGAAAAAAACAAAAAAGAAAAGAAATGGGCAGGCTAGTTTCATTACTCTCACTGAATGCATCAATTTGTACAAGAATAATCCTCTTAACATTCTCAATTTTTGAAAATATGATAATACTGTAGCATCCCCTTGAAAGTGGATCCTGGAAGGCTTCTAACATATATTGTCTCAAGTAGACTAAAATTAACTTGCCTCTATTTTCTGATTAAAAGGATAGATCACTGATTACTACAAACATCGTGCAGACACCACCTCGATTCCAGCAAGAATCACTAAGCAACAAGTACCTGACCAATTTATTAATTTATAAGTACCGTGAAGACTCTAAATTGAAGGACAAACAGTCATCTACTCAATGGAAACTCCTAGAAGTATCGAACATGGATAATTGTCTAGGTATCAGGCTTGGTCATTTCTGAACGACTTGCATGCCCAGTCCACACCAACATTCTAGTGTCTGGCACTTTCACCTGAAGATGAAGGTTCTGAGTGCCAAGAACTATGGAAAGCATTTTTAAGACAAAGAAACCGAAGAATGAATGACCATATGCTACTAGGAACTTGATATGCCAATATTACCAAAAGTGAGGTTGGAGGGAGAGGGAGAACAGTCAGAGGGCTTGATAAGTCTGCCCCCCATATCACTTGCTGAGGCTAGCAGATAAGAGTTCAGGATTCAGAAGTGGCTTGATGATATTTTCAATGCTCTTGTCAAGCCGAAACAGAGAGAAAATTCATCAGATGCCTTGGAAATTAATAGGACCTATATTACATCTTCTGATTTCAACTGCTTCTTAGGCATAACTCAACTCAAATAACAAGGAGAACAAGTTGCCCAAAGAATGCTTTCCACACAGGAGAGCCTCATAATCTAATCTTTTAAGTACATAATACAATCAAAACAACTTATCTATATCCACACGAATTCCTCCATTTAGTGATCAGTGATCACATGTTTTAATACTGATATATTAAAGGTTAGGTAAATTAAATGTGGGCTAATGCAGTAGAGAAAAAGCATGCCTTTGATAGAATTGTCCTAAATAGAAAACCTCGGATATATTGATTGACATTAATATTTTGTAGCAATTATGGTTCATAGAAGTTGCCCACACCAATCCAATTAGTATGGCATCGCTGAAAGTCGGCAAAGTCCCCATGGTAGATGCATCATTCAAACGGAGATCAAGAAGTGAAACTATGCCCCATTTCTTGAGAGGATATATGCATCAAACCAGGAAGCAAGTGCAATTTTAGTAAGCAAATTAAAAAAAGACTTATAGAGAGAGGAAAAAACACAAAACAGAAGAGATAATGAATCTTCACCACAAAAAAGAGCAGCAGAATAAAAGCATGCATGAACAAGGAGAAAGCAAAATGCTGATACAAGATTATATTAGCGAATTAACGCCCAAGAAACCCCTTGAAGTGGCAAGAGGCCTAAATTTACCCCGAGGGGGGGGGGTTGTTAAGCTTAGAACATACCCATTCAACTAGACTTTCGTCTCCCACAGGTTGAGATACATCCACAGGTCTGCGCCCAGTTATAAGCTCTAAAAGGACGACCCCGAAGGAGTACACGTCTGATTTCTCTGTCAATTTACCAGTTGTAGCATACTCGGGAGCCAAGTATCTGAAATTAACCCAAAAGCCTTTGTTTGAGAGAAAAGCAACACATCAAGGCAAGTCGATTTTAACCACCTATTTGGATATTGATAAGGTGGATGTCTCAATAAGGTTTTCAATGACTTGTAATTTGTAAATAAATGAACTACCCAAATGTTCCCATCACACGGGTACTGATGTGGGTATCTGCATCCATAGCTAATTTAGCAAGCCCAAAATCTGAAACCTGTAAACAGCATAGAACAATAAATGTTGGTGGATTTCTTCTTTTTTTTTGGAGGGGGGGGGGCCGTTGTCAGCAAATAGGATGGGGCAGACCAACATACCCGAGCTTCAAACTTGTCATCGAGAAGAATATTCGACGATTTTATGTCTCTGTGGATAATTCGCGGATGACCTAGCATGAGCAAGTACAAAAGGATACAGACGTTAAAGAGCACGGAAACAAGCCATCATTTGGAACTTTTCTAGACCTTATGAGATGAATCTAGAAGCTAGACTGCTAGGGGCAGCAATTAGAGGGAGTAAACCCGCAGCATCTGTACAAATATCCAAAGCTCAACGAAAACTTGCAAATGCCCAAGTATCAATTTTGCACCTCGAGGGGGGGGGGGGTCCAAAATCTAGGACCATCCCATAAGGCTCCAAAGACAGAAAGGTGATTTTACATGGCAACATATTATAGACTGGACGAAATAAAGGACATATATGTTTCATAAACATTAACAGTTCATGAATGGACTTGGCTCATGTAGTCACGTCGCATTTAGTTTGGTCCATGGTCCATCTCAGACTAAAGATAATAGAAACTTCAAGAAAAAAGCATTTTGTGAAAGAAATGCATTTTCAGTTCTCATAAACATCAAATATACTCTGGTTCAGAGGAACCAAGGCCAGTTGTAAATATAATAATATATGCCGGCTACAAAATGTCATGCATGTCTCCTAGTGGCTCTGACTACTTTTTTTTTTTTGGTCTCCAATCCCACGAATGTGCCAAACTTAAATAAACTACATTAATTTTCTTTCATATGGTAATATCTTCAGTTTTGTACATCCATTCTCCAGGTGGCTGAAAAAGAATCAATATCAGGCAATTGTTTGACAGCAACCAGCTTCATTACACTTTTCTCTACTTCTGCTTTGTAGTAAACATTCAATGCTTCAAATCTCAATTCCAACCAAAACCACCTCTCCACAATTTAATTACCAGGCAGGTTTGGTTTTGGGGATTTGTAAATGATGCAAAGCGCAGCAAAAGCCACTAACTTCAGCCATCATGTCATGAGATACTAAAGAGAGTAAGGGTACTCACAATCTTCATGAAGATATGCAATGCCACGAGCAGCCCCGGCAGCAATCCTAAACCGTACCACCCAGTCCAAAACTGGCCTCCCTTCTCCTACATATAGACAGCATTGTTTACAAGGTCTACAAAATGATGTCACAACAAGAATTGCCACAAGGATCAAGTTCTGTACCATGAAGATGAAAATGGAGCGTGTTGTTGGGAACATATTCATAAACAAGCAGCCTTCTACTCTCTGAAACGCAGTACCCAACAAGTGAAACTAAATGGCGATGGTGTATTCGGCTAATTATCTCCACTTCAGCCTTAAATTGCCACTCGCCCTGGGTAGCACCAACTTTAAGGTGTTTCACAGCTACCACTTGGCCATCTGCCAGAAGTCCTTTATATACACGGCCAAATCCACCTTCACCTAAAAGATTCTGATCAGAAAATCCACTGGTTGCCCCAAATAATTCTTGATATGTGAACCAACCACGTGAATGGCCAAAGCCACCATGCTCAGTGGCTGTATCACAGCTCGAGCCTCCAAAAAGTGAAGCTGGGTATTCTGTCTTCACAACCAGTTTAGCATCTGGAAACAATAAGATCGTCATCTAAATCATGTTCTCGTGGAAGAGCTGTTAATTTGCCAATACAAGCTAGTACAATGTAATACATTTTTGATAAGGTGTACAATGTAATACATTAAAAAGACATGGTTACATCGTAACTCTTTGCTTCCAAAGCAGAAGTCAGTAATCTTATTTTGCATATACTAGATATTATTTGCATACAGATTTCTCATCAAACACCACAGAAAAGAGATTTCTTGAGAGAAGCTGAATTTCTCCATCATGGGTGGGTTCGCTAGCATTTGTGATGCGAACTTCCTCCCCTGTTCATACCACATTGTCGATTTGTAAACAACTGGGAGGCGCAGGATATATTTCAGGCATTATTTGAAAGTTAACAGATATTGGCTGGAAATTATTGAAACTCATAAGCAATATCCTTCCTGTAATACTTTTGGAGTTTCATATTCAGACATTTTATATTCTCAAGGGCGAGGATGATTACATGGTGAGTTTCTACATCAGAAGAAAGCTTTTTTAGTTTTCTTCCTTGAATGCATAAGCAGTTTCAACTTTTCTATAAAATAATACTGGTTGAGGAAAGCAGAACAGAGGTGACTCCAAGTTTATCCAATACACAGTAATCAGCATGTTTCAGGGACCAGAAAGTCAGTGTAAATTATTACCTGACCGTGGAGAAGAGCCTACAGAGGCAGGGATTACATGGCCACCATTAGCTCCAAAATTCCTCTTCTTTCGCTTAAAGATCCAGAAAGCAACCAAACCAATGAGCCCAAGCATGAGAACCCCACCTATCAATCCGATAGCAGCAGTTCCACCAGAGCCAACACCCCCACTACTGCCGGCTCTATTTGCAGTTTGTGGTGCATCAAAAGGCGGACGATTATTTGGTAAAATAGGAGGGGATGGAACTGTTATTTGCGGACCCTGGGAAGGAGGAGATGGGGACACATGGGAGACAGAAGTAGGTGTTGCTGGAGTGTCAGAAGGTGGAGGATCTGACTGAGAAGGTGGGCCACTGCTAGCGAATGGAGGTGAACCATGAGGTGGCCTAGCAGCTGGTGGAGAAGAAGAGCTTTCAGGTGCCTCTGGCGCTGGTGGTGAAGGTGATGTTCTTGGGGGGTCGGAGGATGGTGGAGGAGGTGAATTTTCAGGTGGTCCGGATGATGGTGGAGGAGGTGGATTTTCAGGTGGTCCAGATGATGGCGGAGGAGGTGGATTTTCAGGTGGTCTGGATGATGGTGGAGGAGGTGAAATTTCGGGTGGTTGTGGTGACGGTGGAGGTGGAGAGCTTAAAGGGGGGCCAGACACAGGAGGGGGAGGGGGTGGGTTACTTGGTGGATTTGATGATGGCGGTGTAGGAGGACTCACTAGGGGAGGACTAGATGATGATGGTGGTGAAGGAGAACTTGTAGGTGAGGTAGACAGTGGAGGTGGTTGTGGAGGTGATCTTGGAGGCGGAGTTGGCGGTGGAAGAGGTGGAGGGGCCTGTATTGGTGGAGGTGAAATTACTGGTGGATCTATTGGTGGCGGTGGTGAAGGGGAAAGCTCCTGCGGCGGTGGTGGGGAAGCATTGGGGTCAGGTGGGACACCTACTATTGCGGTTGGAGGCGGGGATGCAGGTGAAGGGGGTGGTGCACTTGGGGTTGGTGGAGGAGAAGAATCTACAGGTGAGGCAGGAGTAGGGTTTGATGAATTGCTCGAGGGTGACTGAGCAAATGAGGTGGAAGGATTTGGTGGGATTGCATTGGGCTGTTGAATTGGAGTAGCTTGGAAAGAAGGAGGTGGAGTTGAAGGCTGTGGTGGAGTGACAAGGGAAGCTGGTGGTACATCAGAAGGTGCAGAACCAGGAGACGGCGAAATTGCCGCCATTTAACAACTATAACAACTACTCATATGCACACAGACATCAACCTCAAATCAAGATTTGCCTAAAAAGAAAACCAGTTTCCACCAACAGGAGGTTTATATTCAAATTCAATAATCAATGAACTTCCGAACCCAATATCAGCACTTGCCAGTCTCAACCAGAACTTTAACCTCTGTATAATGACAAGTTGGCAACACAAATTTCTCAACCACCACACTTAACCCAAAATTGTTATCATAGACACTCCTCAGTTGAAAAATAAGCCAAAATGCAGATGAAAGTAAAGCAAAGAAAGTGATTATTGTGTTCTGAACAGATGCTTAGATCAAATGAACAAACTTACAGCAAAATTGAACATGCCCAGTAAGTTTCTGACAAAACCCAGATCAGCAAACTCCCCTCTTAGTCAAACCCAGATCTCCAATGATGAAAATTACAAGGTTTTTTCAGCAAGCCCAGTTGCTAATACCCAATCAAAACACCAATCCAGCAAATGCTTCCACCATCAACTGATTTTTTCCAAAATCTGATAACCCAAAGTTCTTCAGTATTTCTGACTTAAACCCCAGGTAAGGAATACAATTCACAAATTCTATACAAAGAAGATTAACCAGAAAGCATGAAACTTTTTTTCAAAATTCTGGAAAATTCTTACCCTCAAACCCGCAGAAGTAAGCCACTGTGAGCTGGTATTGTAATGGGACCTATTCAATATCACAAGTTTAGGGGACTATAAAATCAGTCGTTGCATTCCCAAGATCCCCTCCCCTTCCTTTCTCTCGAGCGCGGCTTCAAAATGTGTACACGGTATTGTGGGCCCACAAGAGTAAGTTGACAAGGACCCTATTGACCAGCAAAAAATTTAATTATGAATTTCTAAATCTCAACTTAACTTGAAAGGGAAACGCTTCGATAATAAGCTATCAACAACCATGCAAGGGTTTTCGGCCCGCGGGGGGGGGGGGGGGGGGGGGTAGGGAAGGGAGGGAAGGGGAAGAAAAGGGCCATCCAAACAAGTGTATCTCTTCACATTCTTCACTTTTGGTTGATGAAACTTTAGGATGACATGTTTTTGAAAATAAAATATGTAGACAACAAGTGGTACTAACAAGAGAAATGTTGTGAATAATCATAGAAGTGCGTTAATAGAGAGATGGTCAAATACAAATACTGTGAGCCAACATATTACGAATTAAAATTGAAGGAGAATTTCAATTAAGCATAATATAGTAATTTAGTTACATTCAATATATATCTATATATATATATATATATATGTCTCTTTAGCCTATAACTATGCATTCAAAAATAAAATATTTTATTTAAAAATGAAGGAGCTTATCTAATGCACAATTCGTCTTATATAAATTAGAGTCTGAGATTAGAGATATTATAGCAGACGATGTAATTGGACGTACTCTTGTGAGAAGCAGCATCTAATATCCTTATAGTTTTATGTACCATTGTTTAAAAAAAAAAAAAAAATAGAGCCTGCCATTTGTACCCAAAAAAAAAAAAAAGCAAGAACCTGAGATAAGATAGAAGCTAGAAGTAAGCTTTTATTTATTTTTATTTGTTTAGAAAGATCATAGAAGAAAGCGAATTGAGTTATCCAACTCAACAATCGTTGATTTCTCCATTGTTGAATTTTTAGTACTATTTTTGTCGGCCTGTCTTTGGATGTATTTTGGTTTTTGGATGCGTTTGACCAAATATATGTTTATTATTTTATTCGCATTTTTTGTATGATTTGATTTTTCTAAAATGATTGAGCTACATTCCAATTATTTTATTGAATAAATAAATTTTATAAACTCCCAATTTATCACAGAAGCGGTGTTATGTGACAACTTTATATGTCATTACTTGCACAAATTTAATTAGGATGTAAGGGGATGAATATAAATTAATTAATCAGCAAATGATAAATTCGTCAAAATGGCATGTTCTCTTCCACTTATTATAAATAATTATCATCAGCATCGATCATTCATCAGTATATAGTCATATTTTACATTCACAATTTCAGCCTTGATTAGCATTCACTTGCATTGATTAGCACTTATCAGTACAGATCAGCACTCGTTAGTATTTATCAGTAGTGATTAGCATTGATAAACAATAAGTTACGTATGGTAAGTTGAAATAATCTCTATTTTCTTGTTTTGATCCTTAGGATTGCATCTGGTATAACTTGCCAAATAAGACCCCTTAAATAAGATAATAAATATAAAAGTTCCGGTATGACCATACGGATTACAGCTGAAAATTTCGATGTGAGCTAGTAAACAATTCTAGAGATGGTTTTTCTAGCCAATTGATGTATATATGTATCGACTTCTCTTTATTTACTTTTTTTGGGGGATAAATTTGACTCTTCAATTAGACCAAATTAGAACAATTGACACATGTAATCTTTTAAAAGGTTGAATGTATCTATCTATAGTCAAACTTCAAATCTCATATGTGATTAGTATTAGAAACTTGAAATTAAATGGTATCCATTAAAGAACATTAATTTTAATTAAAAACCATTGTTGAAATGGAGTGGCATTCCATTGGATATAATCAGTACATTGTGTTCAATCGATAAAATAAATACACATATAGTCGAACATCCTAAGTTTATGGTGAATGTTTCGTCTTTCTTGATACATAAATCAATAAGAGCATCCACAACCCTATAATTAGAATCCAACTAACAGTATGATCTTTCCCCTTAATTATGGTGAATACTAATTTAACTATTTTAAGGTCTTAGGATTTCACCTCTAAATTTAGGCGTACACCATCTTATTTGTAAGTAGTATTCTCAATTAATTAAGGACTACCAAGGAATTAAAAAAAAAAAAAAAAAACAGATATCTGAGCTTAAGTTTCATATATTTACATATATTTATCTGTATGCAAAACAAAAAAGTTGGGGACGGAAAGAGGGGGATAAATGAAGGTTTGATTTATTGAATGAAATCAAGTTAATTATATGCTAACAAATGGTAAAATTCTTTAACTGAAATCAAGTTATTTATAAGATCATACGCAGTAAAATTTCTGGAGATAAGTGTTGGTTATTTACAAAATTCAAACTTAAAATTCTATTCAAATACAATAAGTATTCTGGAACCACTTAAATAAATATATCATTACCTAAGCTAATTACATTATGTTATTTAATTTAATATAATGAAGTCTTCCTATTTTTTTGGTTAAAAAAAAAGGAAGAAAAAATGGGACAGATTGACCATCAACCTCAATGCCTCACTTCCACTATATAAACGTCGGTGGCAAATTGAGAAGCTCAAATTATAATTGTCTTTCTTTTCTGATTAATACAGTATTCTTCTTCTTCTTATTATTATTGTTATTATTGTTGTTGTTATTATCATTCAAAGGTGAACCCGAAATATAAAAATGGCACAATCCGAGTCATAGATTTACACGTGTTTATAAATGATTAGCTTAATTTGATTTGTAATTGAGCCCCACCATTTGATGCCACAATGGAATAAATAGGGCAGGTTAAGGTGCAATGAATAGACTTGTATTGAGCATTATATTCGATCAGCAACGCATGCTCCTTTAATTTCTCTTTCATCAATGGCTGTACCTTTCAATTATCATGCTTTGCTTTTACGTTTAAAGGATTTATAATGTTACTTTTCCTTTTCTTTTTCTTTTTCTAAAAGTTTTTATCATGTTACTTCCCAAAGCCAAGACCAATTATAAGGTTGGGGACATCCATGAATTTGGTTTAGTTCGATTTGATTTTTTTGCAGTCTGCTCTTAAGAGGGCAAGTCTTGAACTACAAAGTGCAAATTAATTTCTTGATTCTTAACTTTAGACAACTTTGAAATTTAAACTTATAACTTCAATTAGTATAGTAGAGTTATTCTGAGAAAGTTTATCCCAACTTTAATTTCAAACGGTCATATCATGGTGTTAAGAGGGTCATACATTATATTACAATACTGTTATGAAAGTATCATTCAACATTTCATTACAGGACTTAAAACACATACTCCAATGACCTGACCTTTTTTTTTTAATGCAAGCAATGATTAAAAAGAAGAAACAAGAGCTTCATATACTCACATGAATGAAATAAAATTCATCAACCAACTTTAAAAACACATACTCCAACTATGAGTTTTTTAAATCTTCATTAGATCCACCAAGTTTGGTCCTTCCACTACATGTCATATTGATAATAAGTTAAACTACATACATGGTTGATCCTTAAGTGAAATTCATCTATTTTTTCAGTAATTTAATTTGTTAGTTGTCCTATTTTTAAAACTTAGTATAAATATGGATTCACCTAGCATATTTTATACTAGACTTTTCCGGGTCTTAGGGGAATTGTAAAAATCAATAAAGGCAAATTTTGATATCTAAATTTCTGTTAAATTCATATTATTTAACATTTAAACTCAATATAAAAGGTTAGGTTATTCAACCAAAATAGCAAGACACATAACAAGTCCTCAATCAAAAACACAAGCAGCTAATTAAGAGAATAGCAGCCTAAGCATAGCATTGGATCTTGTATCTCAAAAGTCAAAGCTGCACCAGTTAGACTTAGACCCGCAGCCAAGAGTCAATGATTCCACGTCTACCAGGTTGGCCCATAGAGAGAGCGACTGAGAGAGAGAGAGAGAGAGAGAGAGAGAGAGCTCATGCATGTGCAGTGCACCGCGACTGCCCACATGCACGTACAAGCTACAAAGTCTTCAGGCTTCAGCTCAACTTGCAATTTAGATATTCAGATTTCTTGTGCTTGGTCAAAACTTTCAAGTCTAGTTTATTAGATTTGGAGTACAAATTTACCTAATTTCATTTTTATATAAACAAACTGCAATATAAGAGTATATATTATATAGCTCTGTCAAAGTAAGAATGATTAGATATCTGCAACATAGACATGAAACTTCATTCGTGACAGTCAGTGATTTAACTGTCAGAATAAAACTGTATTCATAGCCACCATAGGATCATTACCAATTGAAATAATTGAGCAGTAGACAATCATCAGATCATTACCATCGAAAATAGTTGACAACAGAGATTCATCAAAGCGAATTATCGAATGCAAAGAGCTTTGCAGTTTCAAAGCCTTCTCCTTCCGCTAAACACACGTAGAGTGCACATCCATAAGCGCACGAATAAAGGCCACCCATAAAGAAGGTAGCTGAACCAAAAAACATAACATAACGCCACTGCCAACATCAGCATTACCATTAACTAATGAGCTAGGCTAACTTATTATGCTAGTTGCCAGATGAGAGTAAAATTTGTTTGCTGGATCAGATTACACTGAAAGAGCTTTCATTGCCGTAAAAAACAAATTAATTCTCCGATAGCATATCAAGAGAAAGAACTAGCACAATTGACTGTACAGGGGGAATAAACTCTCATGTGCCGGGGACTTGGTCGCGGAGAGTTGCATTTCCTGACTAGTCATATCTACTTTTAGGGGCATATAAACCAGTATGATTGCACCTAAGGTTCAAGACGAGATGCTGCAAAATTTGAGAAGACAATCATACTCTTCAGGGAAGAGAAAAACCAAGACGCTGACAAAGTTTGCCAATTAGTTGCCTTGATTAGCCAATCTTGGCTTCCTTCTGGAAATAATCTCAGCTGCCCAAGTTTTTCCAGTTTCAGTTTGAAACTTCCCTGAAAAATCAAGTAACAAATTAAATACATTGTCAATTGTATCATGAGTAGTCAATATTGCATTAAATTAAGAGACGTGAACTCACCAGCTGTTGATAAGAAAAACTCATCAAGAACCTTCCCGTGCTCTGTCAAGTAACACATAAATGTAAATGTCAGGATTCAAAGACTTGTGAAAGGTCAAAGCATCAGCTTAACCAACATTCCAAATAATCTAAATCTAAATCCAGATATACCAAAGTGGGTAACATGAACATCTAGAATTCAGACTGCATCATACACTATTAAGTTCTGGCAAACTAAGATATTCACTGCATCACTCAATTTAGGTGACAATCCTTTGAGCAAAAGCTAGTACTATCAAACTTAAGTTATTAGACTACAATGAATTGATAAACAGTGCCTTTAGAAAGACAATGCAAGGAGAATTCACTGACTGAATTTCTTATAGGAAGTACACCCACAGGAAGCAACTTAAGATTGCATTTTACCAGTGAAGTTAGCACATCCTGTAGAATCAAACCCTTGGCCTTAAGCCCTTCTGCCTCATAAGAAGGCCAGGCCAAGTTAGGAGGGCCCAGCTTACCCGCTCAGGGGGGGGGGGGGAAGAAAGAAAAGAGAGAGAGAGAGAGAAAAAGAAGCAACCCACCATCAAATGCATTGGAACATGAACTGTTAGCAGTACAAGAAACAGATTCATCACGGTGGTAGCCCAAGTATATTATTAAGAATAAAGTTCGCTTTATTATTGGCATACAAGTCTTACCTATTTCATATTCCAATGCCTGAAGAATCATTTCCACCTGGAAAACATAAACATTAGTTAAAAAGAAGGTAGATGAACAGGTTGATAGCAGGGAAATACATAAGATAACACATGATTTCCATTCCATTATCATAGTCCACGAACACTTGCATTTACACAACTACACTACAGTACATCCCTATGAATGACAGTTGCAACATCATTTGACAAACATCAAATCCAATCAAAATTATGTCAAATTGTCAGCCATGAGCAAAATGTTAAAGGCATTTTACCCTAATGAAATAAGTATTTTGCAACACCTGACAAGGACCAATGACACAGTAACAACACATTATGTGGCCCGTATGAAAAGTGCCTCAATTAAATGGAGGGGAGGATGTGGAAGAGGGGAACACAAAGCCAAATGTGCAGACATGGTGGAAAAGTAGATCCCCGTGAAACAGTGGAACACGTACTCCAATAACCAAACCTTCCACTTTAAGGGCTCTACCATGACCCCCCCCCCCAAACAAAAAGGGAAAAAAACACAACACAACAGAACTGTGTGCAAAAACACCACCAAGGCACTAAGACCCAGCTGTTGGGGATGGGGGGTGAACTGTAAGAGCAGAACAGACAATCATGCAACATATATTCGCATTTCCCAATCCTAAAGAAGGTTTCCAGCTATCTAGAATGAAAAACAAGGATATAAAGTACTCAAGAAAATAAGGAAGCAACTTCCAGAAACAATTATTGGCATTTACAGAAAACTGAATCTTAGTTTCAATTGAGTATCTTTCAAAATCTAAAACATTGTCAAATGTAGCAGTCACATACTTTGTCAAAATCTTTGACCAGATTAGCCTCTAAAGAAGCATTATTTTCATACTCAGTCCAAAGTTCTTGAATCTCATCCGCTGCCCCAAAAAAAAGGAAAAAAAAAACAGATCAGCTTGAGTCTGTGCAGGCAGAATGATACATTAAAAATATGGGGAGAGAATGGAAATGCATACCCCTCATCCCTCCACCAAGGATTTCACACATTTCATTCAAGGCAGCCTGCTCTCTTCTACTCTTTTCTTCTTTCGGAATGCCATCAGATGGTGTGATATCACCAACAATAGCTACAAAAGTCCAAAGGTCGTAGCAGTCAGCAGACCTTTTTTTCCTTTGGTGTGTGCGGGGTTTTGGGGCGCCCGGTTGGGGGGGGGCGCTGAGGACAGTCGAACACCCTCACGCACCTCAAAATAATTCACTCAACAAGTTCTAGGAACCATTCAAAAGCACATGATTCAAAGATTAAGATTGTGGTAACAAACCACATGAAGATATCTCCTCCCCAAACTCCAAAGAAGCACAAAGATAAATCAGAGAATACCTTACAAGAGTAGCTTGAGAAAAGGTTCAAAAATGTTAGGTTGATTGAGCCCCTAAGGATCCCTCTTGAATTAAATTAGTCCCAGAATAATAAGTTGGGTTTGTCTGGCTCGTTTACAATGCAAAGCAGATGGTACAACATAAGCAGCAGAACTCTTTCAAGTCGTAATAAAGCCCTAACTCAAATAGGTTTTTGACAGGGGAAAAAAAAATTCAGACGGACGTGATATATGACAAGGAATTAAACATGCAAAACAGTACAGAATCCATAATGACAAGCACAAATTAACAGCACCCAAGCTGATTCTGTACTCAAACAAATCAAAAGCAATAAAGAGAATGATCATGAATAATAGATAAGATGGAAAAGGACATACCTTCAGCAATATCATGAACAATTGCTATCTTGATACATCTGTTGAAATAATAGTCCAAGAAACAGAGTCTTTGTCAGCAAAGGTGCTATCTCCACATATACAATACAACAATAAACAATACATGCAATTGAAACCAGACCTTTCTCTGTTTACACCAGGAATGTCATCAGCAATCAGACCCATCAATGCCATGCGATACATGTGATCAGCAATGGATTCAGGGCCCTTTAACCCATGATTAATCCAACCCTTCCTTTTTGTAGTCTAGTATGATAAATTGAAGCCACATAAAGAAAAAAGAAAGAGTTTTAGAAAAGAACAATAACGTGCTCCATCTAGTCCTTTGCCCCATATGAAAGTCCACAAGAAAACAGGTTAAAGATTGCGAACTAGAGCAAGTGAACAATTCATGTGAATACATTTCAGATAAAGTAAACAAGTTTTTTCGGGTAAGGAGAAAAAGTATACTAGTAATGCATACTTTTGTTTGAATTTCTTTGCAACTCTGCTTACTACTTGGGCAGCCACAGAATCAGTTGTGGTACTTTTGTCAGGACTTTAGCCTCACCTAACTGTCCTCCACATCTTTTTCCGCAGAGTAGTTGGCAGTCAATGCTTTCCCAGCCTAGGTTTTCACAGAAGCTGCACCTCAGGGGTATATACATCTAAGCCCCTCCCCCCAAAAACAGGGGGGGGGGGAAGGAACAAACACTTGTCTAGGCAGGATTTTGGAGCTTTGGTTGTAATTTTATTACAGTAAAAAGTGTAATTAAAGTTACAAAATTGGAAAAAGGATGTATAGTAATAGGTGCCGCTAATGCTCCCCACGTACAAATAACTTAAGGCTGCAAAGTCTAGGTGGCTTAGCACTTGTTTCCATTAATAAACAATCCCAAATGCATTTTTGCATCTTTACAGTCAGCAGTGATGTGAGGCTAGGAAATAATTTGAGCTCTTTGAGATTGAATTCTATGAAAAATATCTTCCAAATCCAAACCTCTATAAATAATGGTGCATCTACAAAAATTTGGACTCTTGAGGTAAAAACAGGGAACCAAATTCAAAAACCAAATTTAACATAAAAGCTAGTAAGAAGATTTCTTCTGCTTCCCAAAATATTCTATTTCAATATTACTCCAGGATTTCATTTTAATCAGTTCTTCATACAGATATACGATGTGTTTCCTACCATCAAAACAGAGAGAGAGAGAGAGAGAGAGAGAGAGAGAGAGAGAGAGAATGATGGCCACGATGTCAACTGCAAAGTCCAATGTTTGATAGTAAAAGAGGTGAAGTCAAAGCAAAGGTGAAGGGCTAACTAAAGTGCCACCCCAAAGTTCCATGCAGACAAAAAGGTGACCCTAATCACAAATTTGTGCAGTGGATAAATGCAACAGAACTTGGCAAAAGACCTAACGTTAAGTATGCTAGAGTTACAAGCAAAAAATGGGCATATGATCTAAGCCAATAAAAGGTCATCCCATTAATAAGGCACAGAAAAGCAGTAGAAACAAGGAAGAACATAAAGGAGAAGAATTTCCCCAACAACTGTAGCTGAATGCGACATTATCACATAGCGAAGGAGGAATGAATGACATGGTTCAAGGAATCAACACAAGTCAGAACCAAGCATGGAGCATCATAATACTTAAAGGATAACCCACTTGTATTTGAAAAGGAGGTGGTTTGAGAAAATATGACAATACATAATAGAGGGAAAAGTTTCAAAATCATACAAGCAAGCACACAATTAAGTAAGCACAAAAATGAAATCTTCAATCCAGATCATTTTCATTCTGTGAAATTGGTCTTCAAGCCGGGTCGCAGCAAGTGATCATATAGAGCGTGCCAATAATAGAATAGTAGGGATCGGTAAAATTTTCCATAGTTAGATTAAAAAAAAATTCAGAGAATCATCATCAAAGTAATTGGATGGTTGAGACTTGAGAGTCGAGACATAAATTGCATAAAGACGCCCCAAGGTGATGTTGACATTGTTACAAATACGACTTGAGCTGGAGCATATATAGTTTCTGAAAAGCAAGTTTATATCTTTTTTTCTATTCTCCTTCTGGGGCCCTAAATCAGAACCCTTACTAGAAATTCATCCTAAAATACGAATACGTAGCGAGTTAGGGATTGAGATTCTGCGCAATGCCCGACATTTGAATCCACAAATCACCATGAATGAGCCAAAATCAAAATCCCTACTCCCCCCCCCCCCAAAGTACGCTCATGCAAATCAAAACAAGGATCGAAAACCCTGGAAACCCAAATCTATAACTAGAATTTCAGCCGAAAATCAGAGAGATAATAGGGATACCTTAAGACGACGGCATAATGTGAGAAAATCAATGGCGGAAGAAGGCGAAGGCGAAGAAAGCGAAGCGTGATCCGCCATGGTTGATACTTGACCAGCCGGATTTCGAGATTGGCAGCAAACTGAGACGAAGCTGAGCCTTGTTGGAGACGAAATCGAGAAAGAAGAAGAGACGAAGCGGCGGAGATGGAGAGGCGAAGAGCAAGCAGGAGAGAGAGAGGGATTCGCCGTTGCAGACATCTCAGCTCAACTCAACTGAATTTTTCTGTTGTTTCTTTGTTTTTGTTATTATTTTTCTCTCGCTTGTCGGAGGTGTTGGTATTTCCAAAGCCAAGACCAAGCCACAACTCGGAACGTTGCACACTTGCTGATCGCTGCCACCAGTAAATGGTCGGTCAATGGTGAGGCCCCAAACTGTAGGAGCTATTTGAGATTTATGGGTTGGAGCTAATGCACGTTTAAAAATACAAATAATAATGTTGTCGTCGGACTATGTATGTTTTAAACTGGTGGGTAAATGTATGGTAAAGATATAAATATGGAGACAATTAGTATATAATAAATTTTTTGTCTGATAGAAGTATAATGATTTTATAATTTTATATAATTGTACATGACTTTAATTAGTTAAAGTGTATATTTTGGAGAAAAAGGAACCTTGTATGGGTTTTTCATTGTCCCTTTGATTCCCTTTTCCTTTTTTCCGCCCCTTCCCCATAGCCCTTTTAATATGGCGGTTAGAATTGCACATTTAAGCTTAACCAAACCAAACTTCATTAGACTGGTCTAGCTCCATTAGTACCTCAAGAAAACTAGCTCAAATCAAACCAGTACAAAGCCTAAACTAGGTTGAGTTGTAATCCAAACATAGTGCTACCTTAAAATTGTACCTTTCGCATATGATCTGAATCCTTACACAGCCACCTTTAAAATTATGTTGATCTTGAAAAATTATAGCCACTGTCTTATAGCAATAAGGATCAAACATTTATTCTAGTGTCGAAGTACAAATATTCTAGTAAACTCTAAGTCTAGCCGCAGTAATTGCCTAAATTCCTCCCAATATATGTAAATGAGTTCAACAAGATTAAGGTTAAACGTCACTAGGAAAAATCCAAGCCTCCTAAACGTTTGAATAAAGTTCTAATTAGAGTAAGCTCAACTTAACCAAATCATCCTTAAGAGTAGAACGCGTACACACGTCCCCGGTTGACCACTTCCATCTTCAAGTCCAAGCCCGCGAACACAACCAAGAAACATCAAGGCAACTCAGAATCGGCTTCATTTGGCAAGATGAAATGGTCATTCTTTTCTAGTGATCCTGACCATTCTTCAACTCTTAAAAACTATTTCTCGAGAGGCCATCACAGATGCAAAATTCAGAGTTTTATCCTACCCCAAAACAGATAGGCCTACAGGAGGCGGTGCGCGCCCCCCCCCCCCCCCAAAAAAAAAAAAAAAAAAGGCGCAACATGCTCAAATAATGCAGTCGCGTTTCTGCAAGTAAATTCATGCCTAAAGATCCCAAAATCAAAAATAGCGGAACGCAAGAAAATATATGTTGATGGCCAGCATGGAAATTTGAAAACTCAAAACTCAACACTGACACCATTCAATTTATCACATCAAATTCAGGCTTCTCAATTGCACAGGGTTTTCAAGTTCACAGTGAATTCATCAGCTATAAACCACGAAAAGAAGGCTGCTGAAACCCAAAAACATAGAATAAATACATGAAGCCGCTCTGTTTTGATATCTGAAATCCGAGGCAGAGAGGATCTCCCAAATGCATCCTCCATCAAAACTCCTCCTTAACAAGTACAGATTTTAAATTACAAGAATACAATGAGGGATTGTACAATAAAGGAGGTTATATCAGCAAACTGTAGGAAAAAAATGTATATACACGGAAATTTTTTTTTTTTGGGGGGGGGGGGGGGGGACCATCCATTCACACACTTACTCCAAAGCACATTGTTTGTTCACAACACTTCATCTCTTCCCCTACCAACCCAAATTCTCATGTTTCACCGCAGAATTTGGTAAACCATTACATGTCTTCCATCTCATCAACTGAGACCTTGTCATCGAACATGATAGGTACCAAGTACAAAGAGGCCTGAAAATTCCGAAAATACATCAATTAGTACTGGACATTTTTTCGAGGAACTCAAGAACCGTTTTTAATTTGTCTCTGGCCTTTAGGAGGAGAATTTTTTTTTTTTTTTTGGGGGGGGGGGTGTTAGTGCCCAATCTAAGCACTATTCTAAGACATAGTGGGATTAGTGGCGGCCTATTGAGGGAACACAGGGGTCAAGGGAACAGGGAATATTGCCCCACATCTTTAGTAGGATTAGAACCCAACCCCGTCATACTGGACCTGAAGCCATGATGCCTAATCGAGAAGTAATTGGGGAGACAAATAACCTGAGGGTTTAAGCGCATTACATTAGGAGCCAAATATGGAAACTTACACTTCTTTTAAAATTGCAATTACTGCAATACATGGCTTGAAACCCAATAAATGGATACAAAAAACAATTAGGGGGATATAGTCAATATACCACCAAACTTTCAAGGCTTGCTTATACACTTTGGCAGCACAGGCTCGGTATGCGGAAGCATCCAGACAAGGTAGGCATTGAACTGAAGCTGTGAGCTCACTGATTCAACACCATTTGAATTGCAAGCTGTTGAGACTGTGTTAAACTCTGCAGTATCAATGTGGTGAAAAAGAGATTAATTCAAAGCTGGATACCAATATGCAATACATTTACTTGCCATTGCCATATAATATAAAACATGTAACATAGGTAACCTGAAACAGCTGATCAAAAAGTGAACTTTCACTCTGATAAAACTTCACAAAGAAGTCGACAAGATAATTTGCCAAATTAATCTGCATGATAAAACAGCAAGGATTCAGATCAAGTGCAACTTCATAACACTGAACCTACAACAGTTGAATAAATCACAAAACAAAAAGAACCTCATTAAGGGGGTCAACACTGCTCATTAGTTCATCCTCATCTCCATCATTTTGGTTCTTCAACAGAAAAGCGAGGCAGTCAAGGTTAAGTCAGGCAAGGGGCGCGAGAACATGAACAAGGAAGATTGAAAAGAAATGAAGATGACCAAGAGGAAAAACACCTCGAATACTTTTGCCATTGCAGCAAGATGTTCATGTGATGGTCTGCCAAATGATTTAGCAGCTGAAGCTTGCAATAGATCTTGACCTATCTCCGCATCATTTGCATCAACTTCTTCCCAGTCACTATCCTGCCATATCATTGGATATGACTTTAGTCCTTGTCACTTTGAACAATACATCAGGAGCACAAGAAAACAACAATTACCTCATCATCATGCTCTATTACTTGTTCTTGAATCTCAACCAATGCATCAGCCAACAAAGCAAGTATCTGCATAGGAAAAGGAGGGTCATTACCAACTTTCCTGCCCCAGCAGCATATCTTAGGTGGCAATGATAATCAGGCAAAGAATGAATATAGCCAAAGAGCTTCCAGTGGCCTAATACCATAATTTGCTGCTACATTGAGCGCTTGACTGAGAAATGGGCTTCAATACCCCCAACTCCTAGTATGCCATAGGGAAACTCAAATATATAGCTTGCAGAGTGGACCTAACGATAACAAGAGGGAGGCCTGGACAACTTCTTGACAAGATTGCCTTTGTTCCCAGAACTGTGCCGCATAAATCAGATAATGGTTCGTCTGTATACTACGATTTTCATCGTATAGGATCTCAATCAGCAAAATTGGGGATCCATTGTCCTCAGAAAGGTGAGTCAACTTTATCTAAGATAGAGCAGTTCCAGGACCCAACTTCAACACCAAACTAAACTGCTGGAGTAGCAATATTGTTTTGTTCTTAATTTATCATTCTAGTTCCCATTCACTATTGTAGATCTGCATCTTTGTTTGGTCTGCATCTTTCCGACCCACCATTTAACATTACATTATTTGGTTCAACCCTGCTCGTGATTCCCCGTTTTATTGTATACCTTTAGTGCATTAAATGAACCAATGGCAATTGGGTTATGAATGGAAGTGTCACTCAGCATAAATATTCATGAAACCTTTTGATATGGAGGCAAGATGCTTTTAACCAACAGTTCAAGTTGCTGATCCCACTAAAGTCACAAACAGCTGTTTCGCATAAGTTTTCACCGCACTGTTAGATTGAACTACGACAAAGAGCCCTTAAGAACAAATTGGTTACTCAAGTATCAGATTGAACGACCACCACCCCACATTGTGCTGTCAAAAAGTTGTGTACTCTGTACCCAAATCACTCTCACAACCCAAAAATGCATCATGAATCATGAGAATGCCTGGTAAACACCAGGCACAGGCAATAAGCAGTTAAAAAGACAGCCCTACCTTAGCGTTGAGAGGCATCAAAGTCCACCGTTCTGGGGTTGATTTAGCTTTTGAACGAGTTGTTATGCCTGCAGTGGTCTTCACATGCTAGATAGTTAGCTTCAACAAAAAGGCAATAGTTGGCATCCCATGATGAGAAGCATCCAAACCTGAATCAAATAGCCTCGAACATTGATTTTGCTCAATTCGATGTGCTTTGTAGAGAACAACAGAGCCAACGCAGTAGTAGTAACTTTAATTTGGTATGACCCCTGAATTTCACCTGTGAGAACGTAAAATTCAGTAACAACGTAACCACAACAGCGTCATTTACATTAAGAGGTTGCATTTCATATAGGTTCCAGGCTCAATATTATCCGGTATTTATCATACATTCATTTTTAAGTTTATATTTACCTATACTGCTCCCAAGAAAATGTGTTGCCTGAAGCAAGATATAGACTTGGTAGCTTTTTAGCATTAATCTTGCAGAGTGAGTGCCATGGCTAACACTAACAGTATAGTCAGCAACTATAGGTCCGCTCCAAGAAAGGCACTCATTATCATACAGAAAGTCAGCCAAATACTGGACCATACTGGGTGTACGACACTACCAACAATTTCATGACACATGCTTGTACTGCCCAGGGTGGGTTTTTGGTCCCCAATAAGCCTGTGGCATTCATAATTCTCATTATCAGAGCCAGAAGACCAAAGTGCGTCAGGTTTTGATGGGTGGTTGCAAATGATCATGTCCATGGAGCAGTTCACTCGTAATCTTTGATGTGTGGCTATGGGCATTCTATGCTCAAACAGCTTGTAATGAATGTGCCCCACCCCTCCCCCCTCCTTTCTTTTCTTGAGAGGGAAGGGTGCTTATTGGTGGAGAACAAATATTTTTGGGAGTTGCAATGTACTTTTTAGTAAACTAGTACATTAGGCACTCTCCACAATACCCGAACAACATAATCAATCTCACAAT
Source organism: Carnegiea gigantea (assembly GCA_029747015.1). Lineage (NCBI taxonomy): Eukaryota > Viridiplantae > Streptophyta > Magnoliopsida > Caryophyllales > Cactaceae > Carnegiea > Carnegiea gigantea. The sequence continues at coordinate 1,305,257 of JAKOGI010000078.1, forward strand.
AGGGATGTGGTTGGGCACTTGGACAGCAGGATGGTTAATTTGGTGAAGAAAGGTCAAGCTCTTGGATGCAAAGCAGCAGCAACTTACCCTTACTAGCGATGAAAGAGTTGAAAGACTTAACCTGAAGGAAGAGCTAAGGTTGGCGCGTAATTAGATTCATATTTTTTGAAGGCAAAGAGCCAAACAGCTGTTGATTCAGCTAAGCGACCAGAACATCAAATTTTTCCATTGAGTGGCAAATAACAGAAGAAAATTCAAAGCCATTCAGAATATTAAAGTGAACTGTGAGGTTCATGAGAACTTCTTCATGATGGCCAACCTTAGAGGCCGTTACTTGATGGGATTTCTTACGACTCCATTAGCATTGAAGATGCCATTGATCTTGAGAAAGTTTTTTCAGAGGAAGAAGTGTGGACTGAGATCATGATTTAGGGAATTGAAAAAGCTCGGGCCCAGATGGTTTCAATATTGCTTTCTCTCAGGGATATTGTTAAGGATTTCTTCACTGACTTTCATGAGAGAGGCATATTTCGAATAAGTTAAATGCCACCTTTGTAAGTTTGCTTCATAAATAGTAGGGACAGATGATATTATGAAGTTCAGGCCTATCAGTCTTGCAGAGAGTGTCTCAAAAAACCATGGCCACAGTCCTTGATTCGACGTTGAGGAAAGTGGTTGGCAGTGTGTTTAATCCTAATCAACATGCTTTCATACATGATCGTCCAATTTTGGATGAGCTTTGATAGCTAATGAGTGCATTGACTTCTGCCTCAAGACAAGTCAACCAGGTCAGCCAGCATATTGAAAACGCTTATGACCATGACTCTTTGAGTGTTCATTATGGCCACACCTGAAGAAATGAGCTTCCCAAGCAAATGAAAGAGGTGGATGTAGACATCCACCATTCGCTATCCGATATTGGTTAAGGTGAAGCATCAGGGTTTTCGTTCATTTCTTTGCATCAAGGTGACCCACTATCTCTCCTATTATTTATTTTGATAGAGACACTAACAAGGTTAGTGAACGAAGCTATTAATGCTCGGTCAGACAGTATGTCAATTTCTCATTTGCTCTTTGTTGATGACGCTTTTGTTTTCTTGCAAACCGGATAAGAATAATTTGGGATATTTGAGATGCATCTTGTTGCTATTTTAAGCAATATCTGGCCTCAGAGTTAACTTAGCTAAAAGTGTTCTCATCCCTATTGGAGAGGTCCTAGATCTCCATCATCTAGGACAATGTTTTGGTTGCGGGCTTGACTATCTTCCATCTTCCTATCTCGTTCTTCCTCTTGGAGCCTCTTATAAGCGCAACCGTGTGGAAGCCAGTCGTTGAAAAGTTCCAAAGGAAGCTAGCTGGGTGATAAGCCCGCTAGCCTCACGTTCAAACGCTATAAACTCCAATCAAATTCAAGAGTCAGCGCATAACATTAATTTATATGATGATCTTCCCCAACTTATTCCTAATCATTTTCCCTGAATTTTACTCTTCTTGGTGGTTCGTATGACGATGCGTTTGATAAATCATCCTCTATTTATAATCATCTTTTAGACATGCAGTTACTTAACTGTGGATATTACAAGGCCAGTCTAACCACCATGCAACTGCAATAATATTCTTCCTTACTTTAAGAGCGACATTTAACTTTCTGGTAAAGCATGCTGAATTTGTGAGAAAAAAATAGTTAGCAAAACCAGGCTAAACACATGGAATTTAAGACAAGCATATATCATACATAACGACAAATATTAAGGGCAAACTTCTAGAGATAGACTATACAAAACAAGAGTCAACATGTAACAATGTGGTAAATCTCACTCAATTTTTAAATATATTCTTATGAGGAGTGCGACTGTATAGAGGGGATCCACACTATTGCTGATTATTATTTGGGCTCACAGACATGCATCCTAAACTACAGTCAAAGGTTATCATGAGATTCCAAAATTGTATTCCACAGTTTCAATAGCAGAGCTGACCTTGCTGTTTAATCCATTCAGACATTACATAGGCAAATGAATTTTCACTGCCCTCAGCAGGTATGTTAACCAACAAATCAATGAACTGGCCCACATTTGGTACACTCATGTGAACCTGCAAAGAGAAAATTGTGGTAATTACAAAATGCATTTTGGCACAATGAATTTGTACATACGATCAATAAGAAATATGCTGAAATTTTAGAACATCGAAATGTAGTCACTGTGAATATATCACTTCCCATGACTTGTGACAGGATCCAATAAAGACATAAAAATAAAACATGTAGGTTGCCTGCAGAAAGTAATTGCAGAACAAACTATTCCAATTCAAGGATTGCATGGGCACCACCTGACGACCTTTAAATACTAATGCAACCAAATGTCATGTATTTCTGTACTCAGGTGAAAATTTGGAAGAAAGATAGCTGAAGTCAACACAAAAATTGTTCAACTAATACAACCCCCCCTTCTCCAGAGGGCGTGACGGTTTCTCAAACAGTACCATGACAAAAACACATCCCGATGTGAGAAATGCATATATTTAAACAAGATATCTTCTCAATCGACCCAAGGTCAAAGTTAAGTCATTTGCATGGAGAACAGACATTTAGCCATTTGCGTGGAGAACAGACATTTAATCAGCAGTCACACCCATGTAATTAGTAAAATGTTCACATGGCCAAAGACAAACAGATTGACATAAAATGCAATAAATAAGCAGTGGGTTCTGCAGCCGAAATTCACAAAGTGATATGGACTTAATGAAGTACCAGTCTTGCAAACACAAGTAGCAATGAATTCTTTAGCCCAGCTATTCCACAAGATTGCATCCGCCTAACAAGGGCACAAACCAGGTCTTGAATATGTTGCCCCATTTGCGAAGGAAGATTCAAAATTAGCTGTAGAATGTAATTCCCCACAAAAAAGGATCCTGAACTTTCCAATTCAGGGTCCAAAAGCCTGCACATATTTTGGACATAGGTCAGTCCAGGGTCCAAAAGTCTAACCCGTAAACTCATTGAGTCATTAGAGCCATCTCTCATCCCATCTTTTTGATGACTTGGATGGAGAGAAATAGGATATATTTTGCTCCTCTTCACCAGATGTAGTTTATTTTGTTATTAGCTTAATTATTGGATGCATAATAAGTATACTTCCATTCCACATTTCTGTTTTCTGCTTTACGTAAGTATATATCATTACATTTTTCTTATACAAAAATAAAAGTATGCAATATATAACAATTAGTAACAGTAATGAAAAAAGAGAAGACACCGATAGGAAAGCCAAAAAGATTACAATGGGACTACCAGCAAAGGGATTATCACATTTATGCAACAGTCACACATGGGTGCGGGAAAAAAAAGAAATAGAAAATAGCAAAACACAAGGACATATTGCATAAACTGATATACATGCATCATTATTTTAGTCATAAATTTGTAAACAGAAACACTCATTCTATCTTGTATCTACTCAACATAAACAAGAAGGGCTGCATATTATCAATGAGCCACTTCAAGTCTTCAACTTTTAGTTTCCAACCCCTTTATTCTTTGCAGTCACAAAATCAGATATTAATTGACAAAGTCCATTCCAAATCGCCAATTCCCAATGCAAGACTTCGCTTTTAGAATGGGATATCACAATCTTGGATACAAATACACACATAGAGTGCTTGCTCTATGTGCTATCTCTAGTTTCAGGTATCATTATACCTATGTACCTCAAAGATTCAGCAGTTTCTGACTAGAAAAAGATGAACCTGAGCAGATTTGACACCATATTTGGCTCAGTGCGTGCGACAGGAAACTGCAAAGTCAGGTAACACTAACACTGGGAAAAAGAAATCTCAGTGTTACCTTGAAAGAGCGTCAAGCAGGCTTCTCATTGTAAATCCAGGATCCCCACCCCAAGCAAGGATCTCATGCTTTCCCCCACATATGAAAGCTGCCAAGCATTCTGTAGCATTCTGGAGAAAGGGGTAGCAAGAATCAAGTTGTCAGAATTAATGCAATTTACATATCTAAAGCAGACTCTAACAAACTGTACCTGCATCTCGCTATTATCATCGCTTTGAAGCACTATCCGTATTATAGGGTCAAAACAAACATCATACAATGCTTTGACAACATAAGTTGGAGCATTCTGTTGAAAACAAGAAAATGGAAATTCAGCCCAATCTTGAGCTATAAGAAGGGTCACGCTGATATCAAGTATTACACAAATTACCTTTAAAAGCATCGTTACCAAATCTAGTGATCCTGCAACTAATCCTTCGGGCTGCTGTTTGGGCTGACATGCGACACCAAATACATCAAGTTAAAAGAACCTTGAAATCCTAAGGTCAATAAACCTATATTATAATACTTGAAGCCCAAAGAGATACCTGACTAAGAATTGGTCCAATGTAGGGCAAAATACGGGAAACTAATGGTTCAATGCAACCTGGAGCCTTCTTTATTGCCTGATAGGAACACAAAGTGGTTGTAGACATGAGAGATGACTATTTGCATCAGAGGATGGAAGCTAAAACTCATGCTGCATGGTGGCTTCAATTTAAATAATGATGATGATGATGATAACATGATGATGATGATAACAACAACAACAACAATAACAATTGAGCAAAATGGTCCTCCCTAGTAGCTTGGTAGTAACATGATAAAACATCACAGCAATTGGTATGGGGAAATGCTATGACAAGCTTTCATACCAATTATAGTCAAGCACACATACACACAAAAAACATTTAAAACTGTTATTTTCTTTTATTTGAATTCAGATTAACCACATAGAACAAAAAAGAGGTTAATATAAGGGAGGCATTATTACCTCAAGAACTTCAATAGCATCTATACTAATAAAAGGATCTGAAACATGAGTAGCCCATGTGTTGAGGATTATTGGGGATAGAACAGGCTCCACCGTCGATGATGCATCATGACCTGCAAATAACACAACTTGCATTCAAACATAAACCCTAAAACAGGTTTAAACTCGGAAGGATTCAGAGACACTAAGGCAACGGTGCCAAGGTATTAAGGCATTAACACGTTTAACACTTCGTCACTGGACAGAATGCTGAGAGTTACCCGACTTTACAGCTGCTTGCAGTGTTTCAAGAACAAGGTGCAAGCTTTCTTCAGATGCCTATGGGCACAGACAGAGTAAACATCATGAAGAGTAAACATCATGAAGATTTGACAAGCAAAAAGAATGACAAACGACACTAGTCAGCCAATTACTTGTTTAAGGAGATCCGTAAGTGATGAGAACAACTGCATTATTTGTGGTTGAACAAGTTCTGCCTTTGCTTCAGGTAACAGCTGGGAAAGCACCCGACAAGCCCCAACTTTCACAGGTGGAGGCCTGTGGAGACGGGAAAGTACATATATCGCATCTGTTAGGCAGTACACATATTACAACATTCTTAAAATCACAACGTGAGCACATTTCAAATACTTACACATCCATGCTTATAGCATTAATGGCAGCATGAAGAAAATGTTCAACAACCATGGGGCTTATCTGTAAGAAGAACTAATGGTAAGCCAAACTAAATTGAAGGAAAATTTCCCCCACCAATTTTTTTTAAATAAAAAAAAGCAAGAGGAAACTGTATCACACCACTGATGAAAACTTTGGGACTGAGGAGAACACTCGCGCATAAAGAAAAGGATATTCATGCATGCCTGTACAAAAGAAGTGCTCAGCGCAAACAGTACAGAAGTTAGGAAGCCAACCTGAAAGCCATAGAAACCTAATTTACCTGTCCCTATATCTTCAGTGACCATCTGCTCTAGAAATTTCTTGGAATCAAACCCATCAGGTCCATGAACCTATGAAGAAGAAAGAGCATGAGAAAAACTTCACATCTAACACAAACTGCACAAGATGTACACAGAAATCATGCAAAAAACATTTTCGACCAGAACGGAGAGCAGTCAAGACAGACCTCTGTTTCTAGCAATTGATCTGACAGAGATGCCATAGCGTATATAATAGCTTCTCGTATCTGTCAACCACAATTGTAGAGAAATGAGTTTGCATAGATAACTTGAAATGGTAACTTGAAATGGTAATGAGCAATAAGAAGACTACGAACTCTAATCAAAAAGCGAACTTGAAAACACATGCACATACTGATGCAGTACCTCCTAAGCAATTCTATGGCAGTGTCACCAGTGTGTATTCTAGGAAGCATAGAAGATTCTGTACTTTAGGGATTCTCTTTTAGAATAAAATCTGTCTTATTTTATTTCTTAGCCTATTTTAGCTTTCGCAATCTTCAGATATATTTTCTATTCTTTTTCAGTTGTACTGATTCTTATATAAACCTCCTCGTGCATTGAGGAAAGACAGACTTGAATGAATTAAAATATTGAGTATTTGAAAGTTCTTGTGTGAATTTTGTCGATGTGGGAGTTAGTGTTAGAGCGTCCTACATCACATACGCACAGAAGCGCAAGCGCAAGCACGCACGCACATGCACCCGCACATACAGTTAACTTCCAGGGACCCAATGACACAGTAAAAAAACAATCCAAGGCTGTTGTTCCCTTTGGTATCTCTTTCTTCGTTTGTGAACCTGAATGTAAAATGTTTTTGTGATAGATTGCAAAGAAGGGGTAGGCACTTACTCAGTAGATGCTCTATTGTGCAAATTATTCTTATGGGAGCTAAATGCCTAACCCTTAGGGTATCCTCTTGGGTCATACCTCATATGAAGGAGAAACTCTTAGTTTAAGAGGGATTTCCAGATGATTCCTCCCAATATTTTTTGGGAGTGTTGGAAACTGGAGAGCTTTCTAGGGGTTTGAGATAGATGATACCCTAATACATGGCAAACATTGCACGTAAGTGATACATTGACAAAACTTCATTCTTCTAGGAAATAACAAGATTGTTATACCTTGTACATTGATGCTAATCATTCATAAACAGCCTCACAAAGGATTAGGTGGTTGATGGTCTATGGATTTTTTTTTGGGGGGTGGGGGTGAACGATCTTCTCTGCTCGTAGGGCCTTATATATAGATAGATAGATAGATAAATTTATAAATTGTGCAAGACAAAGGAAAAATACAAATGAAATTTGTATACCACTAAATTATGCGTCACTTACCCTCCACCAAACTTTAGAACCATCAACCTTGGCTTGTTGAGACTCTTGAAACCGCCTTCTTGTAGCATCTATTATGGCCCCAATTCCTTCATCTCCACAAGCATTAATGATCTCTTCTAATAGAAGGATGCCTACACAAAAAATGAAACACTAAAAACAATGCAGCCTCTAAATAGGAAACAGACGTTAATGGCATGATCAACAGAATGTATAGATCGATCAAGAATCATGCCACCCTACTAACCAAATTTACCACACTGATGGTTATCTCCTAGTGAAACCATAATACATTTGCATGCTGCTTAGATCTCATATAATAACTTTGTGCCCTCAAATGTTAGCTCAGAAAGGTCTATAAGTTTCCACTTCTCAGAAAATAATAAGTACAGTCAAAAGTTGCACTTGCCAATATAAGTATGTGGATATGGCAAGGACCCTCCTTCATGCTTTTTGATAAGAGCACAGTAAGGACGATCAAATCATAATTTTGAAGTTGGCTTCAAAATTCACCACTTCACATCATGAAGAACCATCTGCAACAAGCAGACTATGGGACTCCACAGCAGTTGCACAATTAGAACAATTTTTGTTCTGTGACCAGGAGTCAGATAGAAACCATCCGCAAAAGACAGTGTTCAGTGTTCACAGCAAATTTGAAAAGGAAATCTCCAAGAAGCCAAAAGTGAACCAAATAAACCCCATAGCAGAACAGTAGCATCACTCAATGATGAAACATCCTGTCATTCCTTTCCAGCCACTACAAAACAGCCAATACAGCACTAAGCCAATCTTTCATTCCCTTCCCCAATGGAAAACAACAAGATAAATCTGTATATGCTCAGAAATAAGTGCTACGCAGATCCACGCCTTTGCCCATACGAACAGCAGCTCACTCCCTAACTCTGAAACGACCTCATCAATCCCCTCCCCCCCCCCCCCCAAAAAAAAAAAAAAAAAGAAACAAAAGGAAATAAAAGGACTGAAATCCAAATCCAAATTGACACCTAGTCCAAAAATGAGCGAGGCAGCTCTGAATATGTTTTAATGAACATGAAATGACAAATACAACCACTACAATGTCGCCAAAATTTCATTCCTTTTGTTTTTATAGTTAAGATGTCGGATTTAACCTTTTCTTATTAGATGCAAAAAAAGATCCCTGAAAAGGGGCAGGAATCGAACCACAGGTAATTTATATCTATCATGGAGGGTCTTATGTAGATAGGACAACATCGGTAAAATTATTGGCTCAAAAACAAAAAAATAAGGGCTCTCTTAATCTCATTCTCACCAACTCATTATCACTTTACTAAGATTTAAGAACAGGCAATTCTTAAAAGAACATCATTGAACATATGCACTACCTGGAAGTCAATACAATACCGTTACAACTTACAGACCAAAATAATAAATTGGCCAGATATCAATAAGAAATGTACTTACCAGAGACACGGCAGCTGTACATATTATCATCCTCATCAGCAATATACTGGTTGGCATCCAGAGACCAAAACTGAACCTACATGATAGAAAAGGGGTTTTTTTTTTTTTTTAACTTCTTTTGGATTAGGAAGATAAACATGTATTTATAACACTAAGATTCAAAGAGAATGGACACAAAGCTACCATGCTACAAAGGGATATAACAGTAAAGCTAATCAAGAATATAAACAAAAGTTGCTATGAAAAATAGCACCACCACCACCACCACCACCACTAACAATAAAAACAACATATAATAACAACAAAAAGTTAAACAAGTCTAAAATAAATAACAAAACAAAAACAAAAATAAAAATAGCAACTGTTCAATTCTGAGGTTGATTACGACGTAACCACCAAAGACCAGAAATAAATAAAATATATGCATTTTGAACAGTTACGAAGCATCACTCAACAAGTTATATATAGTGACACAAAAAGGAAGACAGACTTCATGGTCACAATGACGTGCAGATTGATGTTTACATTTCCAAGATGTTCTTATTTTACTCCTTTTTCCTATTTTTGTCAGTTAAATCGCATATCAAAGACAGGACTTCTCATGGTCATATGTCTTTTTGTTTTTGGATAAGGGAAAGAGAGGAAGAGAAAATCTCTTGCTCATATGTTAATGGCAGTGATAGGCTTGTCACATCAAAGCTATTCCAACACAGTTTCAATAAACCCTTGATCAATTCATCCACAAATAGTCGCAACCCTTTACATGACACGTGCAAAATTGCACATATTACCAATGACAACTGCAGTCACAATTTTAGCCCAACTATTCTGGTTGCCACAAGCCATTTTTTCTAAACCCATACCAGAATGGTTTCCCCACTTCTAAGTGGAACAGGTTTTCAAGAAAAACTATGACATAAAGAAACATAACATATGGGGGCCATTTCCAAGAGGGGAAGAAAGACAATTAACTCTTCATATCAAAGCCCCCAAAAAAAAAAGTTAATGAGATGACTAGGTTGAAGTAATGGGAAGATAAGGCATCGCCAAGAAGAAAGCAAAAGTCAACAAAGAAAGATATGACACCTGTTGTTCTGTTATCTGCAAAAAACCGAAGGTATAGTATACCAGCTCTTGCAAATTATTTGCCACAACCTAAACCAATATATCAATTAAAAAAACAGCTTAATCCACTATACAATAGAACATAAATGAAAAATTAAGTTGTCACTCTAGGTTCAGGAAGGTCAGCTGTTATACCTTTGCAAATCTCGCACTGCCAACGATGGTTAGCAGGAACTCAAATAGCTGTACATCAACGATGTGTTAGTCAAATCCTCACCATTGACAGGAGAACCTAAACCAGATAGTGTGTGTTGAACAGCCCAATGCAAGACACAATAAAAATAGAGAAAAGAAAACAATGATGTAGCTCCAAAATTACATAGAAAAATGTTCATTTCTAAATTATTTGCAAGGGGAAAGTAGAATAGTAAACATATCTGTTTGCATCACAAAATTGCTGTGTTTAAGCCAATTATCCTTTTCCATGAGGGAAAATATATACCAAAAAGGTTCAAGAAGCAAAGTAAAACATAGAAGACCAGTGGTTCTCTGAATAATTCCTCACAAAAAACATTATCCTAATTTTAGTGGACAATCAACAAAAGAAACTCCAATGAAACTCAAAACGTCAAGAGCCAAAGCAAGCCACCCCTCAAGATAAAATTTAAAAAATCCCTCGCCACAAAAGGAATAGAACTTCCATAAATGCACTTCAGCAAAATATCTTCAGTTGAATCCTTATGCTGCCCAGAGCCAACATCATTCACTTCTAAATTACAAGAATTTGTCCTTATGAAATCCGGTTCTTTTAGAATTTCACATTATCAATAAATGAAAGATGGTAACTAACTCAAATTTACAGAAACTACACTTTTTGATGCTACAGAAACCTGAAGGCACATTAGGGCAATTAGGTGGAAACTTCAGGGCCCTATTCAATGTATTAATTTAGAACACTTAAAACAACATAAACATGTTCCTCCTAGAGAACATGCCATTTTAAACGATTTTTAAAAAAAAAAAAATGCAAAACCAATAATTTGGCATTGAAATTTCCTTGTTTTCCTAATAAAAACTCAAGATCAAAACTCATTTCAGAAAATAAGCTTAGCTCTCATAACTCTTGTCCTCCTTTCTCCAGCAAATAAGAAACAAGCATAACATCATATGAAAATCAGGATGCGGTAAATGGAAACTGTTTTCTCTAAGTAAATACAATATACAAGATATTGTGCAAAAAATACACAAATAGGTTACTTAAAAAGAAAACTGGGGTAAGGCATAGACCGCAAACTCTGCAATTTTTTCAACAAGAAATAGTGGTTTCTTCTTCAGATTCAGTTGTGCCAAAATAAAGCCAGTGGACAAACAGTGACATGACATCACAAGATAAAACCCATAACACATGCTTCACAATCGGTCAAGATAGGGACATCCAAAGCCATATAGATTGCCACAGACTACAAATGTTAAAGTCTGGACTAAGCAACTAGCATAGTAGAAGCACACGATGGGTAGAATTCAATAATTAATAAATCCTAGATGTAGCAACCAGACACCAGCCCACACCCCCCTACTCCAAAAAACAAAGGAAAAGAAATGGGAGGGAAACTACCTGCATGATAAAGGATTCGAGACTTCTCTCTGTTCCATCTGAGTCGTATCTTCCCTCAAAGGAATCCTGAGCACCTTCAACTGCTGACAGTTCATATACTTTTAAAGATGTGACAAATGTCTGCCAAAGGGGTCCCACAATAACTATCAAACAAAGAAGTACAGAAAAACAAGATGAAAATTGTCAGCAACCGGAAAAATTGCAACAACTGACACAGACAAAAAGGGAAATTTTTCAAAATTGCATGCCATCAATAGGAATCATATAAAAGCTTACCCATAAACTCTTTTTCAGTAGCGCCAGCAAAATTCTGAACAAATTGATTTAAGCACTTTAAAACCTGACGGTTTAAAAGAATGCAAACTCAGTTCAGGGAGCTAGGATAAGAAAAATATGCTCTAAGGTCCCTTGCATACATATGCCCCACCACAACCCCAATCTCCAGAAAGAAAAAAGAAAACAACAATAAAAGAAACCACATCAGGAAACTATATAAATCACATCAGGAAACAATAACTAATCATGAATACTCAAAATATACCTCCATTCTTAAGCTCCAGTCATCAGGATCCTCAGATGGTACTGGATCACTTAGTATAGAAGAAAACTGCTGCATCCATGGTTGAAGCATTGGCGACATCAAATTAGTGGTTTCCACCTGGGAATAGAACAATTTTATATGTCACTTCAGCAAACCTAATAGAACCAAAAGAGACCATCTTCTATGAGTCCCCCTCATTAATGTAACCAGTGCAAAAAAGATACCTTGTAGACACCACTCATAGTACCCAGCACAGATGTACATGAGTACACAATCTCCAGAGCTTTTGCACGTAGTGATTTGTCATAGATCTAAACCAAATAAATACAAAGAAAGATTCAAGTACTGCACTGGCAAACAATAGAACTCTAGAACAAGTGCTTGACATTGCATGCATCGGTTCCATCGCAAAGCACCTGAAGGATTACACACGCCAAACATCAAACTCTATTTTTGAAGTACAAAAAACCAAGCAATATCAGTTAGTGCATCTCCAGGAAAACCATTACGGCATAGCGTTGTTGCAGACGTTCTACCCAATATTAGGAACACAAAGAAACTTGAGATCCTTTGCGGAGCTCAGTTTCAACGTTCAATCTCGATTTTGAATTTCTCAATAATGAGCGGACAATCAGATGGAAAACCGAGTTTATAGATCCAAAAGCATGAAAAGGCATCAACCACGTCCACATTATCATTAGGCACATTATTAACGAAAGAAGCCTACAACAGACCCATTATGAAACCTCTTTGAGTGAGTTCCTTTAGGCATTGCAACAGAAACATTGACATTCAATGAGCAAATAGCCAAATACATAAAAGTTCTGTCATGATAATCATGCAACAAGTCTATGCTGCGAAAGGTATGATATAAATAGAGATTCATAAGGTTCGGACTTTTTGCAGTAATAACTTGAATTGTAGCATGCAGTAGGAGCACCCACAAATGAGTAATATTCTCTTAAGTTTTAGATAAAAGAATAATAATACTAGAACTTCAAAAAAAAAAAGGAGAAGGAGAAGAAAAAGAAGACGAAGAAGAAGACAGTTTCCAGGCAATCTCAATTCGAAGTTTCAAATTCGCAGATAATTAACGTAAACCAATGAATACAATTTGAAATGTCCTCACCTGAGGGGATGAGACGATCGAGATCAAGCATGGAAACAAAATTGGTACTATACTTGGCATTACTTTATCATCCAAATCTGAGGATATAAGAGCCAAGCACCTTAAAGCCCCATGCACTACAACAATTAACAGAGAATTAGAAACTCATCACCCTTATGTTTGTTCAAAAAGACCTCAGAGACAGGCAGATGATGAAATAGCAAACAATGTCTGCAACACTACAGGAAAACTAAGTGATACGGTTGACCATCAGATCCAGAGGACATAGAATTGAGGGACAACATCATTCTTAAATGCTTTATGAAATAAAAAGTATTTCTTTCTGTAGACGCCACTGCATCAGCAACTTTCACCAGAAAATTCGTTCACAATCCACAAGCACATAACACAACCTAACACTTTCTGTTACTTATCGAGCATCGCCATGCTGTTGGGATTTTATCGATAACACCACCAATGGGAGATGGAGGGCATAACATTTTTGTATTTGCCCCTTGTTGAACATGGATAGCATCTCCTTAGGTTTTTTAAATAAAAAAAAAAAAAAAGTTAAATTCGATTGCTCATCCCACTCATTCCAACAGTATTGAAGTATAAAAACCATACATTGGCGGATAGGCTTACTGGCTTAGCCAGTTATTCTCAGCAAGAGCTGGCTGGTGACTGTCACATGGTAACTTTATATCAACATGGACATTTGCAAACAATGTTAAAAATAGTTAACTTCATATTACACTTTCAAAGGACTCAAGACAGTTGAAAACAGCAGGATTCAGCATTTAAATTCAATAAATGACCACCCAAAGACCAGCATGTTCTCCTATGATGTATAACGTGACTCCAAGAAAGGATTCACCGGCCCCATACTTACCACCATTCATATTCATACGGTCATAAATAAGCTTCATCAGGAAAGGCAACAAATCAGGCCAATCCTCTGGCCAGTCATAGTGTGCAATGGAAGCAACAGCCATGCTAACTGCTGTGCAGATTTTTCTGTGTGAATCATCCAAAGACAAAAGAAGAAGTCTGCGTATGACTTCCTGGACAGCAAAGACACAATTAACAAACTCCGTGAGAAAGCACGGAAGAACACAGCATAGTCATCAAAGAATGTTGCATCAGTCAACTTATGCAATATGAACTGGTAAGGAATGCAGTAATCAGCAATCATGACAAATTTCACCCAGGTTGTGTCCCCACTGCTCTCAAAAACTGGCAGTTCACGTATCATCTACCTATCTCAACCTGATCTTTCAGGTTAGCATTGAATAAGACCAACCAAAATTAATCTACGAAACCAAACACAACATGTAGAAGGAAAGTGCCTCTCTTCACTGGTTTTATGAGTTGCAAATTCTCCATAAGCCACATTATTGGGCCGGAGTAAATCACCAATATTTCTCAGATATCACTAAGAAATACCTCACACAAATACATTGGGGATGGACTAAATGGAATACTTGTCCTAGCAAATCTGTCATTCATAAAGTCCTGATCCATTGATCACGCTACTGCATGATAATCCCAAAGACATTTGCACCTATATCCAAACAAAGATACACATAAAAGAGAAGATCTCACATCTTTTAGGAAATCCGCAAACCCACATCAACAATTAACATGAGCCCAAACAGTTCAGTTTGCACCAAAAGGCATCACAACGTCCTCAGAGTCACCAAATCAAAATAGAAAGAAGCCACTTGGAAGTCCCACCCACAGTGTATGAGAAAAGATGGTGCACTTGTTGGCTGTTGCATACCCCAACAAAATGAATGCCCTGGACTACCACCTAGACCATGATGCAAGCATGGATCAATTTATCCCAAAACCAATACCTGTTATCCTAAGTGGAAAACTCCAATTCTAAAGAGTAGTTGAAGAAAAACTATAGCAGTTACAAGAATTGTGACCATACACCTTATACCGTGCATCTAATTAGCTCATGTATTGAGGAAAACCTCAAGATTTTTCAGCTAAGCAATTTCTGTACAAGTTTCGGCATCTGCAGTTCTGAACTATCAAAATGGGATTCTTCTAATCCTCTCACAAAAATTACAAGAAAAGCAAGTCAGCCTTCATTTATTCTCATTTATAGCATATATCCAAATTTGTCAAAAGTTAAATATTCTAGTAATATCTAATCTGCTTTTTATTACCTAAAGAAAATACTCCACCTCCTATCTCTGTGAACCGAGCATGGACAAATCCAACAGAGCTGTTTTCATGTCCATCACAAAAAGTAAAAGTGGAACATGTGTAATTTCACATGATAACAGGGAATTCACAAGTTTGTTGTTACAAAATGAAAATAGAGTTCAGTTGAGAGAGACATATAGTTACATAGTTGTTAGGCGACATAGAAAACCCATAAATGCCCTAATGCCATTTATCGAATTGGAGAGGAAAAGAGACTAGATTCCAAAAGACAGAAGGAAATTTCAATTAGAAACAAGTAACCAACAAAACCTTCTCATCACTTGCAACAACAGGGTGCTCAAAGCCATCCTCATCCTCATTCCAATGCTTCTTAATGAACTGCTTCAGAAGAACTGCAGCTAGGTATCATATGTCAAAGTTTCCAAATAAATCAAAAAGGGAAGCAAGCATTTCATCAAATAGTCTTTTGTACGCTTCTTTTAAGTTGTGCTTGAAAAAGAATGGATTCATTCAGGAAACTCTGTGCAACTCATCGCTAATAAGCTAATCCAATATAATCCCACCCACAGAAGGAGGTCAAGGACATCAAAGTTCTACCTAGCCTTATCCCACGACCCTACCTAGTTGAACCTAATAGAGAAGATGTTTGGGAAAGATACCCCAAAATATATTCAAAAAACAAAATAAGCTTTCAAAGAAGAGGAGGAATTGACATATTGAAAAGCTGGAGGCAGCTGGCTAAGGAAAGGCTGAAAGCTTAATTGCACTCAAAGAAAAAAGCACAGTAAGAACACGCACGATAGATGAGTTGTTTGGGAAGGATATTTGCCGCAATCCCATAGGAAACTCCCTGTTTGCAGCAACTTTTGCCAATGCACTTCCAAAACCTACACATATTATGATGAATCCACAGTTAGCCTTGTCTTGAGGAAACAGGTCAATTTTTATGTAGAGAGCAACACAAGCTGGCTAAGAAAAGTTCAATAGCAAATATAAGATAAGCCCATTGGCGATCAACCAAGTTGCACAGCACATGAGAAATGATAGCCAATTGCTAGTGATGCCATGAAATTGGGCTCCTAGGGGAATGATGAAGATAGAGAACATATTGCCCATCAAACTACTCGAAGAACTTTCGTGTTCCAATTCCTCTGCCAGTTCCTTCCATTTTACGATAGTAAGAGCATAATACACAACTTTGCTAAGGCAGAACCCACACAAAGGGTGATGTTTCATGATTGTTTGTTTGTTTGTTTAAGAACGTAATCTTTCATTACAAGATCAAGGATATACGATTCAGTTGCCATTGTTATGGAAAATTTTATTTATTTGATTAAGCAGTTGAGCACACCAAACCAACAAACGATGAACATACATCATGACCGATATCTCATGATACTATTCTGTCCCCTTTCCTCAGTAGTTTGGGTGTCTCAGCCAACCAGGCTATCATTGGGAGTAACCGAAGCTCAATATAGGTACTTGGTTACACTTTATCAAAGAAAAATGGGTGTTAGCAGTAAGCTACAACGCAAATCTTTTGCAAGAAAACCAGCTGTATCAGTCAAACCCATATCCAGGGGCATAGATATGGAACAGTTGGTCATAAGATTTTAGTCCATCTCTCGACACACACGGCTAGAAGTACCTACATTCTCTTTCTTATGTTTCCCAGTTCTTCATTCCCTTGTGCTCAGGTATCTATATTCGCAGTCGCCATTTTCGCAATTTTCCAAACAAATCTCAACCAATGCGCACAGAAACTAAAACACAAGCATAATTTTGAAAGTGGGTGAATAAAGCAAGGAGAGAGAGAAGACCATGCTGAAGAGAAGCCTGATTGAGAGAAGCTTCGGCAAAAGTACGAACTTGCTGATTAGTGTCTAAAGTAGCATTCAAACAGTCGATAAGCCATTGCTGATCTTGATCGACCCCGCTTGCCATGATCGAAATGCACAACGTATTACTCCTAAATCACATCAACCAAAACCCAATTCAAAAGTTAAGCTTCCCTTCATCGTCTTCAATCAGAGAGCAATCGCAACCAGAATTCAATTGTTGAGGGCTGAAAAGGAGAGAAAGAGAGAGAACTAACCGGCGAAGGGCGGCGAGAGGTTCTGCTAGGGTTTTGAGTTCCCGGAACAAAAAGGTAGGCGCGGGGGTTTGCTGCTCTGCTCTTTGAAATGCAGTAAATCCCGGCAATTGTCTCTCTCCTCAGTCACAGCTGCTCTCGCGAAGAATAATACCGTAGTGGGTCCCACTGAATTGAGCCAATCACAGATTTGGTTCCTCTCGACCGGACCACTTGACCCGACCCGGATTCAATCCCAGTGTCAGCAGTAAAAAAATTGTAATCGGTTGTATGTAGTTGTCCGAAGCTAGACAAAGTGGCTGTAAACAAATATAACATGTTACAAAGTCATATATTTCAATTTATAAAAAATATATAAGAAGTTGTAAGTTAAAACTTTAAATTGGTTAGATTTTGGGGTGGAAAAAATTATGTGAACCGATATCTAATTTATTGAGTTATACTACACATATTCTTAATTTCAATAGTAAACCTTAATTTTTCGTGGAACGATGTTCAACTTTTGAATTTTAGGAAATTTGATTGGCATCACTGACTTTTGTGGATATCATTTTTAAAACAAACTTATGAATTTGTATGCAATTTTCCAATAAAAAGAATAGCCAGTTAAGGCCATGACTATCCCAAATACCCATATCGCTCAAATAGATTGCGCTTGTTTAGCAATTTATGGCTTTGCAATTGTCTGTAGGCACTGAGTAATCACAGATTAATATCACCTGTGCATGCGTTTAGCCTTTGATGGGCCAGAAATAGTGAAATACTCTATATCATCATAATATTTGAAACCAAGAGGGAAGATCCAGGAAGCATTGTCACCAAAGCCCTTTTGTGGCTTTTCCCTATATTCCATTAAAATAGGCACATATATGAAGTAAGGCAAACTGAAAGCAGGTGCAAACTTCAGAAAAAATGTAGCAGAACTTAGTCATGTCTGATTATCCGGTGCACCTTGTCTGAGACCTAATCTGCAGTAAGATCGCTTGATTTTTAGCCTAACTCATATCACCCAAATCGATGTAAGCCATAAATTTTAGCAAAAAGTTATGGCACAGTCCGATGACAATCTGATCCAAAGCACTAATTTGGCATGTCTATAGTCATCTTACAGGAAAGCTTGATCTAACTCCATAACAAACGTAACATTAGACTTAGGTAAGTTTGCCAATTCTGATACCAACGATTCGAATCTCACCTACACACATCTTTGTGTCTCCCTTACGCCTACAGTCTTTTTTTCGTTATGTAACATTCTGTACACAGCTGACACTAAAAAATTGAATATGAGCTGCCAGGAACATATATTGTACATTGCTTATTTACAGTTTACACTTTACAGGTAATGATGGCAGATGGTAAGAAGATAGCATGTTGAGCTTACAATACACAACCTGCACTTATTTGTGTCACTTCACTCCCATTTAGTCTTGATCTCATGAGTGTGCATAAAATCACAAGTTAAAACCAAACTCCCATCCATTCTTCTCACCACAAATCTTTCAACAAGCACATAACATCCAAACCTTGCCCACCATCCAATTCCTCCATACTCCTCTTCTCGAACCACCCTGAGTTCCCTCTCCTTCCTACTAGCCCATCCAACCCTTTTCTGTTCCCAAACCATCCTCTCGATGATCAAGTGATTCAATCCTACACCAAACTGTTCCCCTGAGCTACCCATGGGGGTAAACCAGGTCACCTTGGGGTCAGATTTCGTCTCATCTATTACCGCGTCTTTTCCATATAGGGCAACCACATGAGTAGGGACAACAACATCCACCATGACCTTATTCCCTAGGGAATGACTCGCGTCATGAGTGTAAATCCTCTGCCACCGTTGTTCAAGTGACATCGAGTAGTACACTGAATTCTTCACTGGATCTTCAAGCTTTACCTCATGAACGAACACAAAGGGGCAGAGCCATGTACCCACACAAACAGTTAATGATGACTCTCGCGATAAGGGGAAGTTGAAGTCTGGAAGTTGGCCTCGAAGGGACGAGTTAAGTCCATGAGCTTCTAGTTGAATGAAATCCTTTGAAGTTCTAAATGATCTTTGGATTAGCAATGGTGACTTGGTTCGTATAAATTTCGGAAGATAACCATCAGAAGCAATGGACTTAGCGGAGAATCCCTTCTTGTTGGAGCATGTTGTAGCTGTGGAGAACTCAAACTGCTGATATATGTCTTCTGGATCCAGGGGCCTTGGTTTTTTATCTTGAATGTAACTCCTCCCACAACTTATTCCTTTGTCTTCATCCTTTGAGCATGCATATGCTTCTCTGTCATCATAAGATGTGCAAATGAAATCAGAGAAACCAAATATGAACAAACAACATAAGTAGGACTGCGAAGATTTTGGTCTACTTTCCTTTTTATCGGGAATGTAAATGTCCTGCAGACCCCTAGAAAACCAAGTCTACCCCATTACATGGTTCCATTAACCAAAACCAAAATCAAAACAATAAAACCCACAATTGAACTAAACCTAAATTTCATTATATAACTCGAATTGATCGATACTGTTTTCTGGACCAGCTTATCGGACAAACCAATACCATAATCAAAACTAGATAGGTGGATTAGATTCTTACCCTTTGTGCTTCTGATGAGCCTTGATCAAGTAGTACCGATTGGCAGAAAGTGGCTGATCAATGACAGGAATGGCAAAGACCTCATCTTCGGTATCAACATAACCAAAGCTGATGATCCTGTTAGAAGGCAGAGGAAACTCCTTGATAGAAAGGCTCTTAGAGAGGCCAAAACAGGTTGGTATCATGGACTCATCATCTTGGACTACAAGGTAGCCTGAACTTGGCCCTTCGGGAGGCTTCTCTGAAAGCAAATCTGGGGATTTTGTGTAAAGGGATAGGGGTCTAGTTACATACATATTTGCCCTTTCTCAGCTTACTAACCTATTTCCCCCAAATTTTATGTGCCATTTTCTTGTGCATATATATGAACAACGGAACTTAAGAACTAAGAATTGGATTTGCTTGTTTTCAGGACTTGGTCTACTCTAGAGGAAGGCTCGATGACAAAATCATTGCATTTTGTCAAAAACTGACAAATTTTTAAACAGGTCATGAAGAATAGAAACAATTGCAAATAGGATGCTTCCTCTTAAGTTCTCATCCAAGTCTTTATCTTGAGTTAATCAGGTTTTGACTTTGGAATCCAAACAGAGGCTTGTGATTACCTAGTTTAATTATCTCTAATCAAGAGGAAGCTTGTTTTACAATTTATGGTTCACTAAGTAGAAAAAGTCAATTTGATTAGTATTTCTTTAGCTTAAGAGCTAAGCGTATTGCAAAGTGAAAGTAATTCTGTGACAAAAACACACTTTACTTGATTTTATAAACAATCTATTTGGTATTTCTTTTAATAGTGGATCAAATGAAATAATCTCTACGGTTGGTAATAATTATGCATATTCTAACTTCACACGCATTATGTAGATAAAAATTCGGAGTATTGATTTAGTTTAATTTACTTTAATTCTCTAAAGGATTATTTTGATTTGAATCGTATATCTGCTACTAATCTTTTAAAGTAAGAAAGATGCAATGACATCACATATTTTCCCCTGGATATTCACACTTAGCTAATAATATCGTGCCTTCTCTTCGACTTGATTCTCTTTTCTACATGTACACATTATTGATAAGGATTTAAACCAATATAACAAAACAAGAAAAAAGAACCCCCCAAAAAAAATCTTGGGTGCTTGTCACAAATTCTTCTCTTGAATTGGCCTGCTTATTTCAGTTGGTACTGTGCATGTGGATTGAATAAATATTTTGCGTTTGGTATAAGCTGACCAATTCAACTATTCTAGGTTTTGCCAAGTGTGTGTGTGAAGTATAGACGAAAAGATGAGAGCTGCCATACTCCCCTGAACGGCGTTCCTATATTACTTCATCAGTCATGGTTCACTTGGGCCTTGAACCCCACCCCTTCACAGATTATTTGCACGCTCTAGTAGTTTTTGTTAGAGCTAGTAAGTTAGCCTGCCCCTTCCGCTCCCTCTATCGGGTGTAATTTAGGGGGTTTGTGGGTGGGAGAAGGGAGTGCCAAACCACTTAATCATGCCTAACAGAAGCTAATCCCGTTATCCCATAAATTTCAGCAAGGAAATTGTGTCCATCAGAACTTGAATCCTGGTGGGGAGCTAGAAACTATACTGCTATACCATTAGAGCAATGCTCAATTGATACTAATTACTACAAGGGGTGGTACATTTATAGGTCTTTGTCATTAACAGTTTATTGCAACACATGTCCAACGAAGGACAACGTTGTACCAGCAATGTAGAGGTAAGAATGTGCATAATACCTCCCTTTGCGTCTTGACAATGTAGAGGTAAGGATATTTATAACACCTCCCTCTCCCCCCTCTAAACTCAATCTAGGGCATATGTTTGATTTGGTCTACTTTGGTTGGCTAGCTTTTGGCCCAGTGTGAGTTTTTAGAGTGTTATAGTACACGATGATACTTTGAATGTCAATGTGCCTTAATCTGCTTGAACTCTTCCACAGTGAGACCAGTATTGAATAGTACGTCATACCGTATATAGATAATATATATTCAATGGTGGCATCATACCATATAAAAGTAATATATGTGTAAGTTTCTTAAGATCTTTATAATGTCTAAGATTTATGCTCGTCTTTATATTCTATAGTCTTAAAACACACTGTCCTATGATCAAATCGATTATAAGTGCATTTGGTCATTTGCTAATAAATTTGATCCAATTCTCCTCGAAAATAAGTATATTTACTGATGTACAGGAGTCCTTTGTTAAATAAGATTTGTGAAACATGTCTTTTGGAGTCTTCGAAATGGAGCCGGTCTAGTTACCACCTGACATGTCATTATCTTCTAGACCGAGCTGTTGTGTGGCCCCGCGTCTCCCGTCCCTTCTCTCTCTCTCTCTTTTTTTTTTTTTTTTGTTTTTTGTTTTTTGGTGGGTTTGCTCGTTTGCTCTTTTCTTTTGTGTGTGTGATGGCAGTGATGCATGTCGATTTTGCTCTCAAAAAAAATAAAAAACAAAAATATGACGTGCACGATTTTGGTCCTTATATTTAATAACACATACGGCACATACTTTATTGAGGCCAACTGCGTATGTTCAATTTCATTGTAAGGATTCTAATAGGATTAGGATGGATTAGGATGAACAATCTTACACTAATACCGATATTACTGAATACTTAAATTAATTGATAAAAATTAAGTAAATTAAGCTTATTATTATAGTCAATTGGACTATAACAATTTGTCAATAAGCTATGTCTCAACGACACCAAATGTATCTTTTTTCCTGGAAGTTAAAGGTTCGATTATTAATTGACACGCATAAAATTATTGTTGGTTTAGTTTACTTGTGTTAATATACAATTAGAGCTATTAAATTCAGGTTTAAATATGAGTTGTTTTATCCCCTTTCCTCTTACTAGCCCCAGAAATCTACTGATTATAAATCTATAATGGTTAGATATCTCTCCCTATTATAAAAATATATATAATAATTTGAACAATCTAAAATTTAAAAAAAAGAAAATAATAAGGAAAAAAATCAAGATTTGAGAAGAAAAATAAGGAAAAAAGGGAGGATCAAAAGAGAAAAGAGGGGAATACCTATGAAGAACATTGGTCATGTTTGGTAAACAGCTGTTAGCTGTTTGAATTAGCTGTTTATATTAACTATTTGAATTAGCTATTTTTAAAAAAAGTGTTTGGTAAAAACTAGTTGTTTCTAAAAAATATATTGGCAAAATTTTCATTTATGCCTTTATTTATGAATTAGTTTTTAATGAGATGCATGTAATTTTTCAAACTTATGGACAATTATGTAATTTTCACAAAAAGCTCTTCTCAAAAGGCTAATGAGAATAACTTTTTCAAAAAAAGTTTTTTGGAGCCAAATAGTTATTGCAAACAGTTCTTTACCAAACACCCATTAGCTGATTGACTTAGTCAAAATTAGGGATGGGCGTGGGGTGGATTCGGGGCGGGTTGAGCTATACCCGCATCCATACCCATTTTCAAAAGTCATACCCATACCTATACCCATACTCATCGGGTTCTGAATGATTGTACCCATACCCATCGGATTTTTTGGGTTTACGGGTTTTATTCGAATATATATAGAGTGCGCAAAGTGTTACTCATATTCAACCCATACTTGCATACACGGTATATTTGATTAGCAATTTCAAGCGACGCTACTAAAATTCATGTCGGATAAACTTACGGAAGTCAAAAATGTTAAAAAAATAATTTTTTATTTCTACATAAATAAACATTATACACTTAGAGTTTCATGCCAAATATTTATTTTTGAATTTTACGGTATTTTGGTCGCCTTTTATTAGCAAATCGGGTACAGAATCGGGTACGGGTTTTAAGAATCTATACCCATTCCCATTTTCAAACGCAATACCCATATCCGTCTCATGCCCATTTTTTAATAAGTTTTCGTACCCATACCCGCTATAAATGGGGCGGATTTTTCGGGTTCGGATGCAACTCCCATCCCTAGTCAAAATAGTTAAGATCCTCCCAAATAGCTATTTTTTTCCTAAATAGCTGTTGTTACCAAACATCTCCATCATCAAAGTGAAATATCAGTCGTTCATTGGAGAGCAGGCAGTTAACATTTAGACAATATGAGGTCAATAGTATTAATTTTTTAGACCCGATTTTTTTGGGTTAATTTTTAGGTACCATTATCTATGATTCTATGAATTCCTTATAATATAATTCATAGATTACTAAAACATCCCTTGTTATTTTCGTTTAAAGAACACTGAGTTTCAATTGCCACCACCAGCATCACCTTAGATCTACCAAATTAGAGGTGAACAATGGATCGGATATTAATTGGGTCAATTATGTCGGCCTGTTTAAAATAAGGTCAATAAATGATTGGGTCAATAATGTATTAGGTCAATAGCGGGGCGACCCATTGAGGCATATTAATTGGTTGGATCGGGTCGGCCTATTAATGGCCTGCTTAGTGATCTATTATTTCTTTAACCAGCTTGACACACTAGTTTACATGTTTCAATTAGTTAAACTTATTACCAAGACTTTAATAATAATTATTATTATACACAGTTTTTTTTGTGCAAGTTTGTTTAATTTTAAAACATGCCAAAAGTAGGTCGTCCATAGCCGATCCGACTAATCTATTTATTTACTCAAAGACCCGATTCAACTCGAATAGTTAGCAGATTGACTAATCCAACTCAATCCGATTCATTGCCTACCCGTAATATGATGTCAAAAAATTAATACTATCACTCTCATTTTATACCTAAATGTTAACTACCCCGTTTAATCGGGTGAACTCAGAGCGAACACCTTGACACCGTAACCCACGTACGTGTTCAATTACAAGACTAGGTCTTTTTTCCCCCCCTTTGAAAATAATTGGGTGAAGGAGGGTATCTTATCTACCCCTTGAAGTTGAGAGACGGGAGACGGATGACCCCAGAAGCAGAATCCTTGAATTTTCCATAGGGAAGGAAAAGGAAAGCATGAGTCATGTCTCACACCTTACCCGCTTGCATGCCTTCCCAACCATTAGAATCTGATTCCCTCCACTTGTACGCGTCAATTGCCCTCCACCTCATTTCTAGTCACTACTTTCTAGGGTTTGCTACTCCCACCGACCTGATTCTTTGTTTTTAACTAATTATATTACTTACGGTGAACGATTCCAGGACTCATTGAACGTATTTAGAAGGGCTCGGAAGGTGGAAACATATGTCGGACTACCAACCACGTTGCACGTCCTATTTATCCTTGTAATAAGCCATGATTGGTTGATAGGATCCCATTTAACCATTCTAAATGCATTCACAAAATCAACATTGTATTTATGTTAATTGTATATGATGTAATTAGATCAAAAATAATTCCATAAAATAGTAAGAATTTTAACATAATAAAAATTAAAATAAAATTAATATTTTATATTTTAAAGGGAGTTAGATTGATAGATATCGACAATCCTAAAATAGATAGTTTAATAGATAGATACATCTGTTTCATATGTTTAGACCACTGCTTTAGGTGTATCTTTTGTTGGTACAAATATGATTTTTCTATATTATTCTGCAAATATATTTTGAATACCAATATAGGCTTTTGTGTATTACAATATTAATTTTCTATTTTAAAACATACAAAAATTTAATTTAATTTCAAGGGTAGTAGTTTTGAAACTATTAACTTAGTTAACCTATTGCAAGAGGCTCAATCCATTAGTGATACTTTATACTGATTATCCCTTTTTTTTTAAATGATAAATTTTAGATAAGATCAGTTCACTCATTTTGGTTGTATATGATGACACAATGAGTTTATTGGAACTTTTAAAATTGGTTGTATGATTAATAATTTATATAAAAATATTGTTAAGTAAGAAGTTAGAAGTTGGCATAATAAAAAGCTAAAAACATATATAAGGTTATTCATGAATGAGAATTTAAAAAGAAGGGGTAGGGCACTCAACTACTCATGGTCAACAGGTCAAGGATGCCTTCAATTTGACTACGCAATCACGCAGCGGTGTCTGTTTTGTGAACGTCCCCAGTCCCTCCCGCCCCTATATGCAGGGGCGGAGTCAGGATTCAAAGTAAGAGATGACGAGATTAATAATATATAAATTTATTTAAAGTCAATAAATTTAATACAAATAAACAAACAACAACCAATAAATTACCCTAGTTCTAATTTCTAAATTCTCAATCAAGAAAGGTAAAACCTAATTTTTAATTGATGAGTAAATCTCTAAATTAACCACTTATTCAACACTAATTCAATAAAAATTAGTAAAGTAAACATAAACAAGGAAGCAATTACAAATAAAATTAGTCCAACCTTAAATCTTCAACCAAGAACAATTAAGAAGACAATTAGGTTAAAATCCTTATTTTTCAATTCATGAATCATGAATAATTCACTAAATTAATCAATTATTTAACATAAATCTAACTAAAATCAGTAAAATAAACATAATTATTTACAAAATAACAAAATTAAAAATAAAAATTGAGAATTTTTAGGAGTTACCTCAGATTGGGATTTGGGACTTAGGAGTTAGGAGGAGAGCTGAGGGGGAGTGGAGACGGTTGTCGGCACAAATGGCGGCACTAGTGGCAGGCTTGGCGGCTGGCGGCATCAGCCGGTCGGCGACTGGGCTAGGCAGACTGCAGAGAGTGAGAGAGTGCACGTGAGCGGTGGGCTGGGTAGAGAGAGAGAGAGAGAGAGAGAGAGTGTGCATATGAGGGGAAAGCAAAGTAAGACTAGAGAGTCGAGAGGCATAAATTAGGAAAAATAAATGGGCAAAACATATAAGGCACCGCAGAAAGAAGAGTGATGAGAGTCGAACCCGTGACCCTCTAAAACAAGTAAAAAGCAGCCGACCATCCTTCTAGGCACACATTTGCAAAATACATATGAACTAATTAATATATAATTTTTTTATTTATCCACAAAAATACCACATATTTAATTTTTTTCCAAAAAAGTTGGGGGATCAATTGACCCCCTTACTCCAATGTAGCTCCGCCCATGCCTGGATGCATATCGTGCCATTTGCAGAATTGGTGACACAACAGGGATATTGATACGCAACTGAGACACTTTTTAATTTGGTGATCTTATGTCTTATTTACGTCCAATAAAATCTTATTCTCGGAAGCATCATGCATCATAGTTTCTGTCGTCGCATGCAAAAACTAATCGAACATGTTAAAAAAAAAAAAAATCTAACTATTTCAATATCGAAGTTAATGTGAAACTTAGCATAATCACTAATTAACCAGAAAAAATTGAGATGTTGGAGGTAGTTTTTTTTTTTTAAAGAAAAAAAAGTGTAATTACATAGATTGTAAAAGTTAAAAGAATACTCGAAGAAAATATATTCAACAAACACCCTATAGATAAACTACAAACACCTCTAATTACCAATGATAATTATAAAACAAAAGCTAAATTATACAAAAATTTTATACTAGTATCCCATTGAGATACCAACGACAATAAAGATCGGTTTGTAATTACTTGAATTCTGGCTACACATTTCTTTTCCTATTGCATCACATATTCTTTAGAACGTATGACAATTTTTAGTAAACTGATAACTCTATAATTTATCGTAAGTTAAAGATATATGCATTTTCAACATTTTTAAGTTAAAATGATAAAATTAATGTAAGTGAATATTGATAACATTACACTTAATAAAACTGGCCAAATATTAATCTAATTAACTCATTTTATTTCAATTTGATTCCACGAAACAAAATCTACTTGAAATTACCTAACAATTGGAGGAATCTTCTAATTGATAGAAACAAAAATAGTGATTACATTATCATGGCAATTGGTTTAGTCACTTTATTTTGGATTGTACTCAATTGGTAATGTCACATTATCAATTCCGGTATTATATTTCTAATAGTGTATTAGTGTATACTATTATAAGTCACAACTCACAAAAGCATATACAAATTAACATTTACATACATAATAAATGTAAGTAGATTAAAATATACCTTATGTTTTATAAGAATATTTATTGATGCATAAAAATACAACATAAATTTTTGTTACGTTACATCACAAAGTAAATGTTAGGCTAACTTAAATTTTACCTGAGCCAAATCTATTAGTCATGAGCCTATTCCAAAATTGTTGGTCCAAATAAAGTTGCGGATTATTCGTATTAAATAGTCAATTTTAACTAATACAGGTTGGTGCGGCCCTTCTCCGGACCCTGCGTAGGGTGCTTGTGCACCGGGCTGCCCTTTTTAAAGTCTTGAATTTGAGTCTTATGAATGAAAAAATACGTGAAGAATTATGCTTTTATTGGACTGCTAGTAGTTTGATTATAGTAAAATGAATGATTCAAGACAAAAAAAGAAAAAAAAGGTCATTTTAAACATCAATTAGCGGTCAATTTATGACCCTATTTGACAAACAGCTATTAGCTATTAACTGTTAGTTGTTTGTATTAGTTGTTTGCTGTTAACTGTTTGAGTTAGTTATCTGAATTAGCTGTTTGTTGAAAAACTATTTGATAAAATTAGCTATTTCTGATAAAATTATGAGATAAAAAGCTAATTATTCAAAAATATTTTTCAAAAAGCTCATGAAATTAGTTTTTTAAATTAGTTTTTTTGACCCAAAAAATTTTTCTAAAAAATTCTTTCATCAAATACTCAGATTATTTTTTTAGTTGATCAACTAGTTAATTTTAATTAAAAAAACTCTTTTTTTATCAAAAATACTCTTTAAAAAACTATTTACCAAACAAGGCCATATAGTTTTCAAAACTTAGCTAGTCGACGCTAATAATGCGCGAAGAAGAATGTTTCCAATCAGGGGAGGCTAACAAAGTCATTGCACATCATTTTCCGGGAAGCTGAGTAGCCTCCACGAAAGCCAAAGGGCAATACTGGAATTTCGTCTCTCATACAGCTAAGTCCGACCCCCTATATAATGCGCTGCCCGTTCCTTCGAGACGCCATCAGTTGCATATTGCGAAAAGAAAAGAGAGAAAAACCTGCAAGTTTCGTGACCCTCCCCCAAAAGCCGCACAAACACAAGATAGTCATAACCCCAATCTTCCAGTTTCTCTCTCCTAGGGTTTCGCCCTTCCTAATTATCGCATTTTAGCTTCAGGGATTCTGCTTCTGAGGAGTTAGATCGGTGGTTCGAGATCGTTTTTCTGGTTCATTCATCCTTTTTCAAATAATTTGTGAGTTCTTTGTTTCCTATTCTTCGTTCATTCGTTCGTTCGTTGGATCTAATGATCTATGTTTGTTCTTAAGTATTTGTTTGTTTATTTTAGTTTAGGATTTCGTTTAATTGAATGTGAGTTGGATCTTGTCAAATTGATCAATCGGTTTGCTGTTTCTTTGTTAGATAAACTTGTAATTGGGGTTTATTATTTGCTTTATTGCAATGGGTTATTTTTATGTCGTTGTTTATTGCAGATGTCATGATTTGATTGATATTTGTTTGTACAATTTTAGTGTCATGATTTGAATAAAGTTGGGAAAAAGAGAGAAAAAGATTACATGATTGCTTGCAGTCTTCTGTGAGCATGCATTATGTGAGTTTGCTTTAATATTACATTATAGTAATTTTTTTTTTTGGCCTCTTTTGAGTAAAGAAGAAATCTTTTTTGTGGAGATTTGAAATTTTGCTCTTTGCCATAAGTGAGTTTTATGTCTACTATAAAAATAATTTGATTAGACAGAAATATACATCTTGATTCCAGCATTCAAAATTTCAAATGGATTTTTGATTTCGATACATTTGAAGTGGGAAGCTCTTTTAATTTCGGCTCAGGGACCATTCATATTTGAGCTTTAGAGTTTCGTGAGGAGATTTTGTTTGTGCTTTAACAGGAGATAAATCGATAAATGGCTTGTCTAAGATTTATGTAATCTGATTCTTGAACGCATTGACATCTGCTTTTGAAGATATCTGCTGGTAAAATGTCTTTGTTTGAATGTTCTATTTGCAATCCATTCACATTTTTGGTGGTTCAATAGACCATTTGATAAGAATTACACTCCATCTTTTTCCTGCGCTTATTTGGTTGGATACTGAAATTGTCATGTGTCCAAATTTTCAAGTAACTCATAAGTTTCCAGTTTGATTGTTGTTGTAAATGTAGAGAGCTAACATCTGTTTTTGGTTTCCTTGGTCAGTACAGGCTGAATGATCTAATGGAGTCCAAGGGTGGTAAAAAGAAGTCTAGTAGTAGTAAATCCTTATTCTACGCAGCTCCACTCGGCTACAGCATTGAAGACGTTCGACCAAAGGGAGGAATCAAGAAGTTCAGATCTGCTGCTTACTCCAACGTAAGTTTCTGCTTGGTATTAACATCTCTATGCTCACAATTGTTTGCAGCAATAATGCATCACTTAACATGGTTTGTTTTTATCTCCTTTGCAGTGCGCTCGCAAACCATCCTGATACCCTCACAGTAGTGCCTTGACCACTCGAGGTGGTCGGATCCAGTCTTCTTGCTTTGGAAATTTTAGCTTTTGTGTTTAAGTTCCTCTCTTCTTCTGTTTTCCTCTTTCCTCTCGCCCGCGGCTTCCTCTTAGCAACTGTAACTTGCTCTTCTCTGCAAAGTAGCCATGACAATCCTCACTGTGCGAGACAACGTGACTATTACGACTTCTGCTATTGGTTTCGAAGGGTTCGAAAAGAGGCTAGAAATATCGTTTTTTGAGCCTGGTATCTTTGTTGATCCGGAAGGGAAAGGCCTCCGCTCTTTGTCTAAGGCCCAGTTGGATGAGATTCTTGGCCCTGCTGAGTGCACCATCGTTGATTCCCTCTCAAACGAAAGTGTCGACTCTTATGTTCTGTCCGAGTCTAGCCTATTTGTTTATCCCTACAAGATCATCATCAAAACATGTGGGACTACAAAGCTGCTCCTTGCTATCCCACCTATCTTGAGGTTGGCCGCCAGCCTCTCTCTCAAAGTGAAAAACGTGCATTACTCCCGTGGGAGCTTCATCTTCCCAGGAGCCCAATCTTTCCCTCACCGTAGCTTCTCGGAAGAGGTTGCAGTTCTTGACGATTACTTTGGAAAGCTTGGTGGTGGCAGCAAGGCCTTCGTGATGGGAAGTCCTGGAAAACCCAAGAAATGGCATGTCTACTCCGCCACTGCCGAAACAACCACCACTCATGACAGCGATCCTATCTACACACTCGAGATGTGCATGACTGGCCTTGAGGGGGAGAAAGCCTCGGTTTTTTTCAAATATCAGTCGGCATCTGCTGCTGAAATGACAGAGAAATCCGGGATCAGGAAGATCCTTCCAGACTCTGAGATATGCGATTTTGATTTCGATCCCTGTGGATACTCTATGAACGCCATTGAAGGACCCGCTATCTCCACCATTCACATCACCCCAGAGGATGGCTTCAGCTATGCTAGCTTCGAAGCAGTGGGTTATGACCCAAAGACGATCGACTTGAACCAACTGGTGGAGCGGGTCCTCGCCTGCTTCCAGCCCAGAGAGTTTAGTATTGCTGTGCATGCCAACATTGCCGGGAGGCTGCTGGAGCAGAACTGTGCCCTGGATGTCAATGGCTATAGTCGGGAAGAGGTGGCTGTTGAGGAGTTTGGGATGCGTGAATCCGATTCTCTCCTCTATCAGAAGTTCTGCAAGGCTACTGGGCATGGTGCGGAAAAGTTGACTATGAAGTGTTGCTGGAAAGAGGAGAAAGAAGAAGAAAAGGACTAAATGTTTATTTTTATTTGCCATTTATGTTGTGAGAATAAGTCTCAGGTTCTCGTGCCTGAAGGTTGTAGCTTGTAGTATTTCGATTTATGGTTGTCTAGCGTCTTCCATTACGAGTCTTTGGATGAATCATGAATGTACGTCAGTACTTGCGTTGGAATTTATGGCCATATGGATATGGAAGTCTGTACCCTGAACCTTGTGTTCATGAATGTGAGTTCGTATTTTTGTTTAGTATGATTTGCGTTGCAGCTTCGTGTTGTGAAATGACGGGTTGTAAAGTCAACACAGGTCAAAAGGCTCAAAGTTATGTTTGGGCTCTGGGTTCCTCTTCTCACTTAATTTTCGGCGAAATTTCTCAAGGAACAGATAATCAAAGACATGACCAGAAAGTGTGGTAAGCTTTCAACCAAAAACTCAAGCAATAATGAATGATGCAGGTGAGAGAATACATGGTTCGAAAAATATGCAAAATGCATAGGTTTCATTGGAAAACCAGAGTACAATTACAAAGCATAATGGATGATCAATTGCTTTGAGAAACATGAAGTTGAGATGGCCGAGTTGGTCTAAGGCGCCAGATTAAGGTTCTGGTCCGAAAGGGCGTGGGTTCAAATCCCACTCTCAACAACTGATCTTGTGTTTTAAAGAATTTTTGCCTTTTACCATGGCCAGAAAAGACTTTTGCCATGTCCGTTAATGATACATTGCTTATTATCAAAGCTTGGATGATTCCATAAATCATTGAGAAATCGTCTTATCAGGATGCCAAACATATGCACGGCATGCTCAGCTTCGTGACACAGTTTGTGAAGTCCTTATCAGCAATCTTGCAAATTTTCCGTCAAAGACCATCGGCGTTGTGAGTACTCTTTGGGCTTTCAAGCCTACACGTTGGAACCAACTATCCTTGGATTATTATAACTTCATTGTTCTTGGTTCAATATTTTTATCCGCTATGACAGTAAAGTTATGCAATCTCGATTATGATTCCCTTTTCAAGCATTGTTCCACTGCTTTATTAAAGGAAAACGAGAGACTTTGTGGAACAAAGTGAGAAATTAACAAAATGACTGTTTGAGCTGTGGTAAATTAATCTCCCCAAAATATTAGTATCTCCTTTAGGGTAAAGCATGTCAAAGATGGATTTTCATGTGGATTTATCAGGGTAAGCATCCGAGAAATCAGTACTCAAAAATGCACAAGGCCAAGAAAAACACGCTCTTACTAATGTATTGGTAAAGCTGTCACCAAGTGGCTGTAGTTTAGTGGTTAGAATTCCACGTTGTGGCCGTGGAGACCTGGGCTCGAATCCCAGCAGCCACAATTAGTTCAATTTACACCCATTTTGGGGCAGAGAAAGTCGAAGCATTTCAGTCATGGCTCATGATCATATGGAATAAGTTCTTCAATGATTGAGACTGGGAATAGTCAATGCTTTGCCTTTCCCCTTTTCCAACCTTCAATTCAGACCCTGCAATGGGCATTGGGTCTATTCTCGACCATAGAGGACACTTACAGGTTGCTTGGCTATCTTTTAAGTATGGAGGACACTTATTAGAGCACTATCTGTGTAGTTTGATTCTTAAGCAAGTGCCAAACAACTGGTTGATGTTGAAGTGATGTATATATGTGACAATAACCCACTATCTTTAGACTAGTCCTAGACATGCTAACCCAGACTGCATGATTGCTTGATAAAGGGATTAGTAAATTAAGAGGATGCCAATGATGGAAAGACAAGTAGAAATAATTGATGAAACTAAAGTTGATCCAATAACTATGCTTTGGAGGTGCATTGATCTTCCAAATCCAACTGCCTTCCCACGCAGCTTGTCTATCTATACCATCACACAACCAAGTTGCCGATGTAGTAGAAAAGTTGCCCCTGGTTGAGAGAGACCAACAATAATTGTAACGCCCCAACTACTAAACATGTAATTAGTCTTAATCAATTAGTCACTAATAGCCAATAAGGTGGGAAATATGAGATTAAGGCATTACCACCATCCTAAAAAGGATAAGGCTGAACTAATTAGCATGCTCAATACCAACATAATAACCTTCGAAGTATACAACCCGCACATGCTTGAGCCCGAACGACAAATTAATAGCCCACCTATATACTCGCAAGCACCTCTCGACTTAGAGAAAAAGTAGTTGTGCGCTTGGGTAAACTCCAGTGATTAACTCCTTGCTTCGCTTTGCAACACTCAATGCATAACTCCTCAATTGCCCGACCTAAAAGATGAAACACAAAATGTTCGAAGCGTAAGCAGAAGCTCAGTACGTTTACCCCCATACTATAAAGAATAAAGTTTATTTTTCATTGAGCGGGCCCGTTTCAATTCATTTTAGTTCGAAATCAGGGAGAGAGAACCGTAACAAAATTGTTACCGGTTATTATCTGAAAGTAGAACTCGAACTGATGACTCATGCATATGCTGCGATCATTGAATAGGTGTACACCTGCCAGGCCGATCGAATAGCCCGACTTGAAGCCGCATGGGTGAATTGAAAGGCGTAGCCCTGATAATTGATAATTGGTAGGTCCACTTGATTATGTGTCAAAATAATACTTGAAAATAATTCATTAAATAATTACATATTATGAGATTTTGATATTTATGAAAAATATGTGAACTTTTGAGGGGTACAAGCATTAAACGTACATAGAATTTCCAAAACATATCCCTTTTCATAAAACAGTTGTTCATGGCTTGAGGACGATGGAAATGACCTCGTTTCTACTCCAGTTATATATATATACATACATACATACATACATATATATATACATCCATACATACATATATATATATATACATACATATATATATATATATATATATATATATATATATATATTAATTAATGGTTAGTGAAGTTTTAACTAATTTTCAATAATTGTAACCTTAGTAACTAATGCGCACAAATCAATCTTGATTTTTCATTTATACATGTTTTCTTTATATTATCCTCGTGATTATTATTATTAGTGATATTGATGTTATTATGCTATGATAGGTCGTAATGTTGTTATCTTTATGGTTATTAATATTGGTGATATTTTCATTTAAGTTATTATAATTATTGTTATCAGACGTTTTGCTTATTACTATCACAAGTTTCATTTCTATTATTATTATGATTATTATGGAAAGAAATATTGTTGCTAGTTCTTTTGGTTCAAAGTTGATTTTTCGATGTCAACCAAGTCTCAAATAGACTTAGATTTTTATTTAGTTGTTTGGATCATAAGAACCTACATCATTCTCCATCATTTAAACATCGATCAATATTTGTCTTTCTCTTTGAGTTACAAAAATAGGTAATTAATCCCTTACACTAATTCGAGCCCAATGATCTCACCATTTTAACTAAATCACAAGAGTCAAGTCCCACAATTACTTTTAATTGATAATGCCACCCAAATTCATACACTGAAATTTGTCCAATCCCCTTAAATTAATCCTATAATATTCATGTTGAACTTAATTCATTCTCAAAACCCCAAAATAACATTTTCACTTAATTCTCAATACCACACATTTCAATTCCTTAAATTACTTTCGAGGTTATATTAAGTCATTTATTTCAAAAGAAACCATCTCATAATTGCATTTTCCTCCAACCCACTCTACTTCACCAATCTCATGGCAACATCCACACCCACACACACATCTTTAGTTCCTTTCACGAGACACACCCATAAATTCCTCAATCTTCATCTGAATTAAGATTTATAGGCATAACAATACAATTTAAAGTCAATAGTCAAGCTCCTTTTAAACAACCATATACAATCAATCAATCAATCTTCCAATTCATCATAATAATCTTTAAATTAACCCAATTTAAAGTAAATCTATGCTAAAATAACACCTTAACTAACTAAATTAAGAACCAAAAGGAGTGAAATGAGTGAGGGGAGACTAGGGTTCACCTTATCAAATCACCATGGAAACAACCAAACCGGAGTTGGAAGGCGAAGACAGGGCTGGCAGCAGCAAACTGTGACTGGCGGCAGGCACGGCGGGTGGCCGGTGCTGGTCGGCGGCCGGGCAACAGGTGCTCGGTGTTGATCTGCTTCGAAACATGATTGGGGGGCTTGGGTTTGTGTGTGTGTGTCACTAGGTTGGGAGAAATAAAGGAGGGGGATTTTTTTGGTAAGAAATGTAAACAATACAATCTAGGCAGTCATTCTCGCAAGAGATCTCCCTAAATTATCCTCAAAGAGGATACAATGAAAATCTCTATGTGAGACCCGATTCCACACAACTGTGAAATGTAAAGTGAGACCTAATTTTGCTAGCCAGTCGTCTGTGCGATTGCCTTCCCTAAAAATATGTTTAACTATTACATGATTACATGATTGAAAGTAAGTGTGGATGTCGTGTATCGGAACTTGTAATTTCCATTGTGCTTGTATGTATCCTTGCACTGCTTGGATGAGGATTTTGTTAGCCCTTTCAATGTGGATGTTTGTGTATGCTGCTTGGACTGCTGCTTTGATCCCGTTCCTCATTGTCGTTGCTTCTGCAACCAATATTGAACTTGTTCCTATGCTGAATGCTGACGCCTGAATAAATTCGCCTTCTCAATTACGTATAACATAACCTCCTGCTGCTTTGTGAGAAGATCTAGATCCATCAAAGTTGAGCTTGATGTATCCTCTTGTGGCTTCCTCCATGCAACACAGTATGTCTTCTTACGGTTGATTGGTGGATGATGGATGTTGGATGGTTGTATGGTTTGTGTGAGTTTATTCCTTATGCGCCATTCCGCGCTTGCTCTTTTTGCTCTTAAAAGTGTTATGACAGAATTTGGTATTTCATTACGGAAAATCTTATTATTCCTTGATTTCCAAATGCTCCATAGGAGCGTTACGATTCTATCGATCTTGACTTGTGGCTTAGACTGTTTAATATTAAGCAGTCAATATTGTATTTTCGTTTGGGAGATATTTGGTAACCTAGCAGTGACCTAATGATGGTCACTTACTAATTGCCAAACTTGTTGAGTATCATGACATCCAAAGAAAAGATGTTCTGCATCCTCAATTACCTCGTCACAATGAGGGTAGAGTGGGTCAATTTTCACTCCTCTATAAAGTAAATTTCCCCTAGTAGGAAGGGAAGCATGACATAATTACCACAAAAAGACTTGCAACTTAGGCATGATCTCTAACTTCCAGATCCAGCTGAATTCCCACGCTGGGGACTTGTGTAAGTTCAGTCCATGCGCAACCCAGGTGGCTGATTTAGTGAAAAACTCTCAACTTCCTGATAGACCCCAACAAATAGTGTCAGATAATAGGTTAAACGGTAATGGTGTTGCAGAAATTAACTGAATGCAGGAATCATTAACTAAACCTTGTAATTTAGTAATGTCTCATTCATTGTTAGTCGAGATAACGTGTGAAACTCTTAGTGAGGTATCAATACTAGAGGTATCTCGTATTCCCATTAGGGTGGCAAGACTAACATTCGCACACCAATTATCCAACCAAAAATTAATACTCTTTCCATCCGCAACTTTCCATCGAATACCTTCACGAAATTGCTCACGGTTTTTAGAATACATTTCCATGCCCAAAAGTCCGATGGTCTTGGTTTGACTATGAAAAAATTTTCATTAATAGAGTACTTAGCCATCATTTGGTCTGCCCAGAGATTTTGTTCATTAAAAAGTTTCCAAGTCAATTTGCTCAAAAAAGCACTATTTACTGCTTCTGTTTTTCGAAGGCCAAGGCCTTCTGATTTCTTGGGACGACAAATTTTATCCCAAGATATCATCGGGAGCCCTTTGATGTTATCAGATTTTTTCTAGAAGAATCCTTATTAACTTTGTCAATTTTCTTGCTGGTGGAGATAGGAAGCTAAAAACGTTGCATTGTGTGTGCCGGTATGGTTTCTAAATTAGTCTGAATTAATGCTACTCTACCTGCTTTAGTGATGTTTCTGGCTTTCCATGTTTGGAGTTTGACAGTAGTCTGATTGACCAATTCTGAAAACGTGTTTATGTTTGGCCTCCCTTTAAAAACTGGACACTCCATATACTTACCCAAGTTATCTTGATGTGTTATATTAAATATAGAGGACACTATTCGTCGATCATGCGCAGTGGCATTTTTAGGAAAGGTGATGGACGATTTCTGAAAATTTATGAGTTGTCCGAAATTATGACAAAAGTTAGTAAGTAGAGCACTAAGTTTCTAGCATGATTCTAAATTTGTTCTGCAAAATAAGAGACTGTCGTCTGCAAATAGGAGGCATGTTAGTTTCTCTGCCCTAGGCACAATTTTGAACCCAATTTCACTTTTCTTTTTATTTTGTGCTTTCCGTAATGCACGTGTTCGGACTTCCATACATATTAAAAAAAAGTATGGTGATAACAGATCTCCTTGGCGTAATCCTCTAGACGGTGTGAAGAACCCAGATACTTCGTCGTTAACAATAACTGAATAGGATACTGTAGTGACACATTGTCGAATCCAACTAATCCAATTTTTACGGAATCCCAACTGTTTGAGAGCTTCAAACAAAAAGTTCCATTCAACTCTATCATACGCTTTTTCCATGTCAAGTTTTAATGCAACCCATGATTTTTTCCCTTTCATAGAATTAAATTTGTTAATGATTTCATGGGTCAGTAGGATGTTATCATGAATGGACCGATGTGGTACAAAAGTACTTTGAACAGGGTCAATTAGTTTGCCAAGCATTGGACGCATTCGGTTAATCAAGATTTTAGCTATGATCTTGTAAAGGCTATTACATAAACTGATTGGTTGAAAATGGGTTGTCAATGATGGGTTATCTATTTTTGGTATCAGTGCTATGAGTGTGTGATTAATTTGCTTTAAAAGCTTCCCTCCAAGAAAAAACGATTTAATCACTTGGCAGACATCTTTGTGAATTATATACCAATAATCCTGAAAAAATGCTGCACCAAAACCATCCGGCCCGGGGGCTTTGAATTTATCCATTTAAAAAACTGCATCTTTGATTTCACAATCCTCAATAGGTTTGACTAAATTGTCATTGTCTTCTTGGGGTAACATTTTTGGGAGATCAACTTCAATGGTAGGCCAGTTACCATGCGTTGACCTAAAATGTGTGTCGAAATCTTGAACAAATAGCTTTTGAATTTGAGTGGCATCGTCCACCCAGACTCCAGATGAGTCTTTAATTTTAACAATTGAAAAACGTGATTTTCTGGCTTTCATCGAATGGTGAAAGTAGCGGAAATTTCTATCCCCATTAACTAACCACTCCTTCCTTACCATTTTACCCCAGTATTTTTGATTAAACAAATGCATTTTCTCACGTTGCTTGATCAGTCTAAAATGCCAATTATTGATTCTTGTATTATTAGGCTGTGATACTAACTTTTGTTCTATCGATAGCAATTTGGCGGTATTTTTTTCAAGTTTTTGCTTAAAATTTTCAAATGTGTGTTTGCTCCAAGATTTCAATCTTACAATTTTTTGTTTAACCGCCTCCCCATTCTGGATATTACTTGGTTCTTTTTTTCTTTTTTTTTTTCCTTTTGTGTGTGTAGTATATAACTCTCCTAAACTAAAAAAAATTTAGCTTAGGCTAACATTAGTATCCTCTTGGTTTATTGGGAACAAAATATAAATTCCACCCAATTAATTGGTATGCTCTTAAAGTTTATTTCCTTTTTTTTTTTTGGTTTGTTAATATTATGATTTTATTTGTATGATATAGGTGAACAAATTGTACATATATATATTCCATGTAAAATTACAACCTTAGTCTCTTTTATAAATGGGCTTCTCTCGTTTGTTTATTTATTTACGTATTCATTTACAAGTTCTGAACGATTTAATACGGAGCATGTCTAAATTTCATTTCGAGATCACTTCATCATCCCAACCTGCAATTGCATAGACATATCGAATACTGAATTGAACTGCGGCGCTCAACTTAATTAATTTAAATAAGGATTAACCAAGATAATTAGCATAGATTAGATTCGGGCTATTACAATGATCATCCTCCATGGGGTAAACAGGTAAGGGTGTATTAGTGACTAAGCTTGTCTAACTATGAGGAAGGATTCAATTTAGTTTTTTTGTATCCCAGTTCTATCTTCAATTATATGATCACTAACGGCACTTTCTAAGTTAACCTTGTCTAGGTCATGTCTTGAAAGGTGGAGCAGACTTTGACGGTGGCACCAAAGATCTGTCTAAACTCTAACAGAATTCTCATCCCCAATTTTCCAACGAATACCATTCTTGAAGAAATAAAGTCTTCCAAACCTAGGAATCAGAATTCCTTGGTGTTCTGGTAAACCTGTCTTCATTGGAGACATATTTAGTTTTCATATGCTGAACCCACAAATTATTAGGTTCTTCTAAAATCTTCCTAATAAGTTTTGCATTTAAAAACAAATTGACAGCTTCTATCTTTCAAAGAAGTTTTTGGAAACATAAATTAAAATTGGGTTGCACTACATAGGCCTCATGCGAAGCTAATTAACTTAGATAGGGATATTTGGGACTTGGGAGGACACAAAACTAGGCTAAGGCAGCAAATTAGAACTGCTAAAAACATATTATAGAGATTATTTGCTTCTCTTAAATCTGACAACCGAAGACGTGTGAGAGATGTCTACAAAAGTAAAATTATATATGCATTGAGTTAAAAGCTCACGATAGCGTAAAATATATACAATAATTAGAATAAAAAAATAATTACTTGTCATTATATAGGACTTAATATCATCAAGGGACAAGTCCGATGAGATATATCGTGTCAAACGTAATTAGGATAGGTCCTTGTCTATCTGCATGTAATATGTAATGCTAACATTCATGAGAGTAATTGTTTAATTGTATTACGTTCCATATCCTTCTATTAGTTGATATATGGTGCCCTTCAATCATTTTATGATGGTTGCATTTACCTAAACATTGGATAAGCTTACTAGTTACCTTCACATATATTTTAATAGACAACTCAAATTTAAATGCTGTCTAATTTGAGCTATTGATTAGTCATAGTGCATGACCCCCCCCCAAAAAAAAACAAAACTATTAGCAAGAACTACTAGTTTACCTACTTAACTTACCTCTAATGCATGCCTAATCATTTGCTAACCTCTGATGAACAAAGGGGATAATTAATTAACACACCAAAAGTAGCGGGAATAAGGTTTAATTTGAAAAATTGGGTCCAAAATTAATGATAGTGTGAAGGGTCCACACTCCAGTTTACACGTGCATGCAACGTTACCATGGATTAATCATTTGGAACCTACTTATGTGCGCTAGTGTGCTTAATTATTAGCAATAATTACGTCACTCCTTTGCTTGATTGTATGCTATTAATTGGCAACAGTTTAATGTAGGTGATTAGATTCCATTTATGTTGGAGTCCTGAATTTTGGGGCGCCATGCATCATAAAGTACATGCATTTTTACCTGTTTCGCTGCTTAATTTAACTTATTCTCCTGCATGTTTAACCGCTATCCCTTTTTCCCAATCATGCAGTCGTTTGTTTTTTATTTTGATTTTGATTTTGATTTATAAAAAAAAAGAAAGTTTTCTATGATTGAGTATATATGAGTGCTTTTAATATAACTGAAGGAAAAATAAGTAAATACTTTGATGTCATAAGGAGTTGGTAGACTTTGTTGTTGAAGTGAGGCGTAAGAGTGATCGAATTATGGCCATTAAGGTCTTGGTGAGTTCAGAAATCATCAACGTGGTTTGTGTTTATACTCTTCAAATAGGTCTGCCAGACGATATTAAGAAACTATTCTAGAAGGATTTAGATATGGTCATCCAAAATGTACCTCGGAGCGAGAAACTTTTCATAGGAGGAGATTTCAATGGCCATATTGGTGTTGACTCGGACGGATATGACACAGCCCACGGGAGTTTCGGTTTTGGGGAGAGAAACAACAGAGGAGTTTCTGTGTTGGACTTTACAGTGGCCTATGAACTGTTAGTGGTAAACTCCTATTTCAAGAAGAAGGAGGACCACTTAGTGACCTTCAAGAGTGGCTCTTTAAAGACCCAAATTAATTACTTCCTGTTGAGGGTGGATAGTCGGAGGTTTTGTAAGGATTGTAAGGTGATTCCTAGTGAGTATCTAGGG
Organism: Carnegiea gigantea; assembly: GCA_029747015.1. Taxonomy (NCBI): domain Eukaryota; kingdom Viridiplantae; phylum Streptophyta; class Magnoliopsida; order Caryophyllales; family Cactaceae; genus Carnegiea; species Carnegiea gigantea. The sequence continues at coordinate 1,346,837 of JAKOGI010000078.1, forward strand.
ACTCAGCATAGGTTTTTAGTGTTGGATGTGGAGTTCAAATGTTCAAAGTGGAAGAAGATGAGAGCCGGGGACACTAGAGTTAAGTGGTGGACCCTAACGAAGGAGAACGCCGTGTTATTATCAGAGAGGATTACGGAAGAAGGAGCTTGGAGGCGGGTAGAGGATGCAGATGCAATGTGGGAGGCAATGGCAAATTGTATTCGAAGGTCGGCTAAAGAAATCGTAGGTTCTTCTAGAAGAGGTGGTAACAAAATGAATGGGGTCTGGTTGTGGAACGAGGAGGTAAAAGAGAAAAAATAGGCTTATGCTGATTTCTTCAACAGTGGAGCAGATGAAGAAAGAGAGATTAGTAGAACTAGATATAAGGCAGCTAAGAAGGTAGTAAAGAAAACTGTGGTGGTAGCTAAGAGTATGGCTTATGATTATATTATAGACTGGAGTCCAAGGAAGGGGAGAAGGAAATCTTTAAACTGGTAAGGGTTAGGGAAAAAAGAACAAGGGACTTAGGTGTTGTGAGGTGCATCAAGAATGAGAATGGTAAGGTGTTGCCGGAGGATGCAGAAATCAAGGAGAGATGGTAAAGGTACTTTTCCAACCTCCTTAATGGTGAGGTGATGGAGGATTCCCAAAGTAGGGAAAAAGAGTGTAGTGAGAAGCGTCTTGATTCGCAGGTTTGTGGTCTTATCAGTAAGGACGAGATTAAAGAGGCCTTAAAGAAGATGACCAATAGGAAGGCAGAGGGTCCAGATCAGCTACCGGTGGAAGTGTGGAAGTGTTTGGGTGAAGAAGAATTAAAGAGGCTAACGGATCTTTTCAATGTTATTTTTAGGACCACTAAGATGCCCAAAGAATGAAGGTCTAGTACAGTCATCCCTCTGTATAAGAACAAGGGTGATATTCAAGATTGTAATAATTTTAAGGGTATAAAGTTGCTCAGTCACACTATGAAGTTATAGGAGAGGTGATTGAGAGAAGATTGTAAAAGGATGTTTCGATCTCAGAGAACCAATTTGGTTTTATACCAGGAAAATCAATCATAGAGGCGATTTACCTCCTTAGAAGGCTCATGGGTTTGTACAGAGACAGAAAAGTGGATCTCCATATGGTGTTCATTGACCTAGAAAAAGCATATGATAGAGTTCCGCGTGAAGTGTTATGGAGATGCCTGGAAGAGAAAGGAGTGTCACCCGTGTACATTCGAGTTATTAAGGATATGTATGAGGGAGGTAGGACGAGTGTTAGGACGCCAGGAGGGTTCACCAATGACTTCTTCGTTGGTATGGGCCTACATCAGGGTTCCGCCTTAAGCCCTTTTCTTTTCATTATAGTTATAGATGAACTTACAAGAGGGATTCAAGATGAGTTACCTTGGTGTATGCTATTTGCAGATGACATTATTCTTATTGATAAAACCAGACAGGGAGTTAATGACAAGTTGGAGCGATGGAGGCATACACTGGAATCTAGAGGTTTTAGAGTTAGTAGATCGAAAACGGAATACCTTCATTGCTGTTTCAGTGGAAGGGTGGATGTGGGGGAAGAAGTCACCCTAAAGGGGAGGCCGGCACCTAAGGTCGATAAGTTTAAGTATCTAGGTTCGATTATTCAGCAGAATGGGGATATGGGCTGGGAAAAATAGAAGTTTACCTTAGGTGTGCTGTGTGATAAGAGGGTACCCCTTGGATTGAAAGACATAGTCTATCGTATGGTAGTTAGACCAGCGGTTCTTTATGGATCGGAATGTTAGCCTCTAAAAAAGACGCAGGTTCAAAAGTTGATGGTGGCAGAGATGCGGATGATTAGGTGGATGTGTGGCTATACGAGAATAGACAGAATTAGGAATGGTGTAATCAGGAACTTAGTTAAAGTAGCTCTCATCAAAGATAAGATGAGAGAAACAAGACTCCGATAGTTTGGCCATGTGAAAAGGAGGAGTGTGGACGCTCCAGTGAGGAGTTGTGAGATGATCAATATCCCCGAAGGCAAAAGAGGGAGGGGACGACCAAATAAGAGTTTGGACGAAGTAATTAGAGAGGACTTGAAAGTTGTCGGTTTGACAGAGGACCTGACTCAGGACAGGAAGGTGTGGCGGGATAGGATTAAGATCTTAGATTGCAGAGAGTCGACCTCGTAGCTGTCTTTTGGGTGCAGTGGCAGCGTGCTGGTAGTGGTTTCTTGCGTATATCATGTTTGTTTGTAGGTAGCACTTTATTTTGGGAAGAGGCATCGTTTGTGTTAAGCTAAAAATCATGCATCGTTTTATTAGTTATTTTGATTATATTTTACACATTAATGCATCTAATTTATCTTATTTTATATATTTTTCAGGATGGGCGTTAATAAAATAAAAATGAGAAGACAAGACGTTGAAACTCCAATTTTACACAATTTGCTGAAAAGACGGTCCAATAAATAATTTATGGAAAATATTATTTTCATAATTATTATATTGGGCTAGGGTTACAAGAATTGGGTGAAGAGCTAGAAGTCTTGAGGAAGAAGAAATCTAAGGAAAAGAGGAAGGAAACCCTAATTTACTAAACCTAACCCCCTCACTTTCCATATAATAATCACCTCCTCACATATATAAACCCATGCCTAACACACATTAAACCATCCCATCCCATACTACCATCTACCCTAATCATCTCTCACCTCACACCTAAACCCCCACACCACCTCTTTATTTAATCACCATCCTCTCATCAACCATCTCCTCATCATCCCATCATCACGCCTAATCTCCATCATCAACATCTTAATCCTCCTCACCATAAACCCACGGCTGCCAGATAACTCACGCCACTTTCATCGCTTATCGTCATCATCATCGTCCATCACCACCATCTCTAAGTAATACAATTTTATTTCTTTGATTTATTTTTACCTTATTTTATTGTATTTCTTTGACTAGAGTATTATTAAAGATGAATTATTTGGATGAATTGTGTAATTTTACTTTTAATATGAGTGAGTAATATTTTTTTATGCTTAGTATAATCTTCTTGAAGCCATGCTAAATTAATTATTTTGAAACAAGTTTTGTGCTTTAATGCCTAGTTGATTTATATTCGTGATTCTTTGGCGATTAGCGTTTATCGTTTATGAAAATTGTGTTGAATCGATTAGAATGCATGCTAGTTGATTAAATATAATTTCGATTGATAGTTTAGAAGATTATAATACGTAAAAGTTATAATCTTTTAGCCTTAGGTATCACCCTAATTAATCATGGATGGCTCAAACCCTTCTCTTTTAATTAGGTAATCGCTTTAGATCTTTGTTAAATCGATTTGCTGGTAAATTGGTTACAAAGTGTTAAATGATATTTTTCTAATTCTTAATGCTCTAGTTTGATTAAATTCTTGCGCTGGTGTGAGGGTTATCAAAACTAGTAGGGTTTATATTAGGGCTGGACCTAAGTAAACTAGAATCTAAGGAAAAATAGGGAAGAACCGCTGGTGGATGTCTTCTACAGTTTAACTCATGAATGAATTTAACTTGTGTGTTGATGATAAATATTAATTTGCATGGTGGATTGAGATTATACTAAGTATCCTTCATAAATTTGATAACTTTTGATCATTATTTGTTGCTTAAAGTTAATTTGATTAGTTTGTTAATTTTTGTTTTATTTTTATTAGCTTCAATATAATTTCAATCGACCCCCCCAAAAGTATAGTCTTTTAGGAGTGTCTAGGTAATTTTAGATAGCTTAGATTTTGATTTTTAGAGTGGTTATAATTTTAGATTGATTTATATTCAGTTTTAGTATCTAATTACCGGTTTCTTAGAAATTAGACTAAAAATAGTTATTCTTGTTCTTTTTCGATTTTTATAAGTTCCTAGGGTTTATAGAGTGTCCTAGTCTGCCCATATTTAATTTCGTGATTTTTGGAAGTTATTTGATAATTTTTCAGAATTATTTTGTGAAAGTGATATGTGCAGGTTTTTAGGTGATTAATTCTGAAAATTTCGATTTTTAATTTTAATTCACGACTATTAGGTATTGTTAAGTCCAGAAAATTGTGTCCTAGAATTAGGGTAATTTTCTTGATTATTTTCGTATTTATATTTATGCTGATTATTTTATTTCTAATTTAGATTTATTATTCTGCTGAATATTCTATGCTAATTTTCTGATCTGATTTTTCTGAAATAAAGTAGATACAATTTAGAGTTTATAAGCTCATAGACCTGAAGTATAATATTTTAGGTTACTGTTTGATAATTTTAATATTTATTTCTCTGATTATTAATTGCTGTTTTGAATTTTAATTAGAATTTCAGTTATTATTCTGATTTTATTTTTCTAAATTATTTAGGGAATCTTTTTACTATTTTATTTCCAGAATATGATCTAGAATATTTAGGAGCATCATTGGGCATTTTTCCAGATTTTTATCCATTAGATTTTAATTATTCTAGAATTATTAAGATTAAACCTATTAAATTGGATTAGTGAAATCATTTAGGATTAAGCTAGCCTCTTTACAACAATCTTTCCTCGTGGATCGATCCCTACTTTCCTATGCTATAAAAAGTGTTTTAATAACCGAAGTAGTGGTTAAATTTGTAGCTCTCGACAAGCTTTACAAATTTTGGCGCCGTTGCCGGGGAAAGAAAATTAAATTGCTAGTTTATTTCTATTTAATTTTACTCCTTCCTTTGCTTTGTTTTAACTTTAGTATTCTATTTTTGTAGGACTTCTTATAGTGCATGAAATTAAGGAGTGGTAAGGACACTGGGGAGGCTAGGGATCAATCATTGAAAGCTGAAAACAAAGAGAGTCAGCCTGACCCAATAAGTTTTAGGGTTAAAGAGGTAAGTATGTCTACTCTTCGAGAACTTGCTGCTCCTAACTTAGAAACCCAACCAATGTCCATCACTTATGCTGTTTTAGATAAACCTTTGAAATTAAACTCAGGATTTATTAATTTATTACCTAAGTTTCATGGATTAGATGGAGAGGACCCCTATAGACACATTAGTGAATTCCTTATTACTTGTTCTGCTATGGTGCCTGAAGGAATTCCTGAGGATCAAATTAGACTAAGGGCTTTTCCTTTCTCTTTGCTTGGTAATGCTAAGGACTGGTTATATTATATGCCTGCTGGATCTTTTTCTACATGGACTGCATTGCATAAATCGTTTCTAGAAAAGTTTTTTCCTGCATCCCGTATTGGATCTATTAGGAAAGAAATATGTGGAATCAAACAAATGAATGGGGAAACTTTTTGTGAGTATTGGGAAAGATTTAATAAGTTATGTGCTAGTTGTCCCCAACATCAAATAACTAAACAACTATTGATTTAATATTTTTATGAGGGTTTGATTCCTATGGATCGCAATATGGTTGATGCTGCTAGTAGGGGGGCTCTGGTTAATAAAACACCAGCTGATGCTAGAAATCTATTTAATTTAATGGCCCAAAATACTCAACAGTTTGGTGCTAGGGACTCACAAGTTAAAAGGGTAAATGAGATCGGTTCTAGTTTATCTCTAGAGAATCAGTTATCTCACATTACTGCTATGTTAAATAAGATTGTTACTGGGGGTATCCAAAAAGCAGTAATATGTGGTATTTGTTGTCTAGAGGGGCATTCTACTAACGCATGTCCTACTCTACAAGAAGGTAATGTTAATGCTCTTTACTCCAACCAAGATCAAAGGAGATATGATCCCTATGCGAATACTTATAATGAAGGATGGAGAGACCACCTAACCTTAGGTATGGCCCTAAGCCTAATTCACCTGGTTTTGACCAACCCTCTCATCAACCTTCTAACCAGGATAGGACCAACTTTCTACTGAAACAAGTCCTCAAAAAGATGGATGATAGGTTCCAGATTTTGGAGACAACTCTTAAGCAGGTTCAAGAGAAACAGACTGCAACTGATATCATAGTTAGCAACCTGCAGGCTCAAATGCAAAATAGGTTACCATCTCAGCCTTACCCTAACCCTAAGGAGAATGTTAGTGCCATAACACTTAGGAATGGAAAAGAGTTAAAAGAACCTAAGAAAAGTAGAGAATTAGAACCTGATGAAGAAATTAAAAGGGCTGAACCAGAATTAGATACAGAGTCTAATCAAACTACTAAGGAATTAGGAGAAAAGAAAAGAGAATCTTACAAACCAATCCCACCTTTCCCTAGTAGATTTAGGAGCCCTATGTCTAAGGTTAATGAGGCTAACCAAGAGATTTTAGAGACTTTTAGGAAGGTAGAAATTAATATACCTCTCCTTGATGCCATTAAACAGGTGCCTCGTTATGCTAAGTTCTTAAAAGAACTATGCACTACCAAGAGGAAACTCATTGGTAATGAGAAGATAAGTGTGGGGGAAAATGTGTCTGCTGTGTTTCAAAGAAAACTTCCCCCTAAGTGTCAAGACCCTGGTGTGTTTTCTGTCCCTTGCAAAATAGGAAACCTTTGCTTTGATAAAGCTATGCTTGATTTAGGTGCCTCCATTAATGTTATGCCTAGATCTGTTTATGACAAACTAAATTTAGGCGAATTAAAGAAAACAGGCATAGTAATTCAATTAGCTGATAGGAGCAACACTTATCCTGACGGAGTGTTAGAGGATGTTTTGGTTCAAGTAAATGAACTAGTGTTCCCTGCTGACTTTTATGTAATGAACATGGGTGAAGCATGCCATGATATTCCCATCTTGCTTGGCAGGCCCTTTCTAAAAACTGCTAGGACTAAAATTGACGTGCACGAAGGGACACTAACCATGGAATTTGATGGTGAGGTTATTAAGTTCAATGTTTTTGATGCCATGAGATTTCCTTCTGATGTTAACTATCTATATGCACTTGATGTTTTTGATGAGTTATCTCAAGATGTCTATGACTTGTCACATGAGGATGAGCTATTTATTGTGCTTACTAAGAGTCTTGATCATGCTGAGTCCCAGAAAGTGCTATATCCAGTTAATGATAAGTTAGATGAGGTGATGAGTTCCTTATCTCACTTGAAAGAGCATAATGGTCCTAGCAAACTTGAACTGTCTGAAAAGCATGCTAAGTTACTTCCCTCGAGTATCTCACCCCCTAAACTGGAATTGAAACCCTTACCTGAAATTTTGAAATATGCTTATTTAGGGGACAATGAGACCTTACCTGTAATTATCTCTAGTGCACTCACCTTAGATCAGGAAGAAAAACTTATTAAAGTGCTTAGAGAACATAGCGAAGCTTTAGGGTGGACGCTAGCAGATCTCAAAGGCCTTAGCCCTACCTTGTGTTCACATACTATTACCTTAGAAAAAGATGCTAAGCCTAAGAGAGACCCTCAAAGGAGACTTAATCCACCTATAATGGAGGTAGTCCAAAAAGAGATTCTTAAATGGTTAGATGCTGGGGTGATCTACCCCATTGCTGACTCTGAGTGGGTTAGTCCTATTCATGTGGTTCCTAAAAAGGGGGGGACAACAGTAGTGAAAAACAATGAAGGAGAGTTGATCCCTACTAGAGTCCAAAGTGGTTGGAGAGTGTGTATTGACTATAGAAAGCTTAACAAGGCCACTAAGAAGGACCATTTTCCATTGCCTTTTATGGACCAAATGTTAGAGAGACTAGCTGGGAGGTCACATTATTGCTTTTTTGGACGGCTATTCAGGTTATATTCAGGTCCCTATAGCTCCTGCCGATCAGGAGAAGACTACCTTTACGTGTCCTTTTGGTACTTATGCTTTTAGACGTATGCCTTTTGGTTTGTGTAATGCACCTCCTACTTTTCAAAGATGTATGATGAGTATCTTTTCTGATTTTATCACCAAGATTATGGAGGTTTTTATGGATGATTTTACTGTACATGGTGATTCGTTTGATGAGTGCTTGCATCATCTTACTCTTGTGCTTAGGCGTTGCATTGAGGCCAATTTGGTCTTGAATTTTGAAAAGTGCCATTTCATGGTGGAGCATGGGGTAGTACTGGGACATGTAGTATCATCAAGGGGATTAGAGGTAGATAGAGCTAAAGTTGATATCATCCAGTCTCTACCCTATCCAAAGTGTGTCAAAGATGTGAGATCATTCTTAGGACATGTGGGGTTCTATAGGAGATTCATCAAAGATTTTTCTAAGATTGCTTCTCCTTTATGTACCATGCTTGCAAAGGATGTCTCTTTTGATTTTAATGAGAATTGTATGAGGGCTTTTGATCAATTGAAAGTAACATTGACTTCTCCTCCTATTGTGCACCCCCCAAACTGGGCCTTACCTTTTGAGTTAATGTGTGATGCTAGTGATAAGGCAGTGGGGGCAGTTTTAGGTCAAAGAGTTGGAAAGGTACCTCATGTAATATATTATTCTTCTAGAACTCTTGACCCTGCACAGTGTAATTACACCACTACAGAAAAGGAGATGTATGCTGTCGTTTTTGCGCTTGAAAAGTTCCGTCCTTATTTGTTGGGTGTTAAAGTTACTGTTTATTCTGATCACTCTACTCTCAAACACTTATTGGAAAAGAAAGATTCAAAGCCCAGGTTAATTAGATGGATGTTATTGTTGCAAGAATTTCAACTAGAAACTAGGGATAAGCCTGAAACTAAGAATTTAGTTGCTGACCATCTGAGTAGATTAGAAACAGGAGAGAGTGGTAGACCTTTTACTGATTGTTTTCCTGATGAGACTCTATATGCTATGACGAGTAGATTGCCTTGGTATGCTGATATTGTAAATTATATAGTCACCAAAACTTTTCCCATTGAATTGACCAGAGCTGAAAGAGAGAAAATAAGAGCTCAATCTAAATATTATGTTTGGGATTAGCCATATTTATGGAAGTTTTGTGGTGACCAGATTATAAGGCGATGTGTAGATGATAGTGAAATTCATTCTATTCTAACCTTCTGTCATTCTTCAGAAAGTGGGGGACATTTTGGACCTAAAGAACATCACATAAAGTGCTTGAATGTGGTTTTTATTGGCCCACTATTTCTAGTGATACTTATGAATTCTGTAAAAGATGTGAAGTGCGCCAAAAGACTGGAAACTTATCAAGGAGGAATCAAATGCCTTTATGTAATATGTATGTTTGTGAAATTTTTGATATATGGGGCATTGATTTCATGGGACCCTTTCCCTCTTCTTTTGGATATACTTATATTCTTGTGATTGTTGATTATGTATCCAAATGGGTAGAAGCTGTGGCCACTAGGACTGATGATGCTAAGATTGTGGTGAAATATGTTAAATCTCTAATTCTGCATCGATATAGAGTGCCAAGAGCAATCATCAGTGATAGGGGGACTCATTTTTGTAACAGAACTCTAGGTGCCTTACTAACTAAATATCATATAACTCATAAGGTATCTACTAGTTATCATGCCCAAACTAATGGCCAAGCTGAAATTTTTAATAAAGAGATTAAGGGCATCCTTGAAAAAGTAGTTAAGCCAGATAAGAAGGATTGGAGCCTTAGGCTAGAGGAGGCCCTTTGGGCTTACAGGACTGCATATAAGACTCCAATTGGTATGTCACCCTACAGACTAGTCTTTGGAAAACCGTGTCACCTCCCTGTAGAAATTGAGCATAAATCATATTGGGCTGTGAAGCGATGCAATCTTAATTATCAGTTAGCAGGGAAAGAGCGTAAACTGCAATTGCAAGAACTAGAAGAGATACGCTTAGAAGCGTATGACAATTCAGTCATCTATAAGGGTAAGGTCAAAGCATTTCGCGATGCCAAACTTATTAGGAAAGAATTTCAAATAGGTGAGAAAGTGCTGTTATTCAATTCTAAATTGAGACTTTTTCCTGGTAAGTTAAACTCTAGGTGGTTAGGACCTTTTGAAGTAGTAAAGACTTATCCCCATGGTGCTGTAGAGATTAAATCTTTTGCTACTAACAAGATTTTCAAAGTGAATGGTCACAGGCTAAAACATTTCTATGAAGGAGACCAGGTATGTTTAATAGCAGAGATCCGACTTGAGGATCCATGAGCTTCATGACGTCGAGCCAAAGACGGTAAACAAAGGCGCTGGTTGGGAGGCAACCCAACGTTTTCAGGGAAGTTCCTATTTACTTTTGCTTTTGTTCTCATTAATTCTATCTTTTTGCATGCATTAGGGGCAATGCATGAATTAAGTGTGGGGGGTGCACCCTGCATTTAATTCCTGCAGGTTTTATTCTTGAAAAAAAAAAGAAAAAATTTTCTTATAAACAATGCATGATATGAGTTTATGCTAGACTTTCTTGTTTAGAAAAATTTGGTTTTATTAGCTATTTTGTAGTTTATTCTTTTATAAGTGAAGACTTTTAAACATGATAATTATCCGCGAGAGAAGTTTGAATTGATCCTCATACATCTTTTTAATGAGTAACTCTCTTGATTATCCATCTTATTTAGTCGTGTAATATATCCAACTCAAAGGCAATAAAATGACCACCCATTTCCTAGACTATTGAATTAGTTGAATAACTCATTAAAATTGTGATTTTAGTTTTCATCCATGAAAGAAATAAAAGAGAAAAGAGAGTCAAAGTTGGGAATGACAAGTACCCCTTTGAGGCATGCGCTACTGGGTGTTACCCTTTGAGGCAATACTGCCACTGGAAAGCTTGCTTCCCATACTAGTAAGCTAATAAAATGAAGAAATAATAAAATGAGAACGAATTATTTGCTCCAGCACCTCTATTCGGGTGAGTGAGAGACAGGGAGTGTTTAAGTTCTAAGACCCTATATGGGCATCGAATATGTGCGCAAGTGGAGTTTGAACAAAGAAGAAGAGTAAAATAAATACAAGACAAGTTTAGGATCAAATTTAATGAAGTTATTCTACCTAGTTCAATTATCTCTATAGCCAGACCATACCCAAATTTTTCCACCTTAAATTCTTTCTCGACCTCTTGATTGGTGTGTGCATAATCAAAAAGAGATGGATAATTATTGGTCTTGTTACTTCATTATGAAAATATTGTGAGGCTGATGAATAAACTCTCTAAGGATAGTTGGATGTTTAGCATGTATTCACTTATTAAAGGAAAAACTAATTAATTCAGTAAAACTGTTTTTCTAAAGCAAGCCAAAGCCAGTAGAAACATCATAGTATGCATGACTTTATAAGAAAGGAAGAAGGTAAGTTTTTAGATCGAGTCTAAGATTTCTTTGCACGAGGACGTCCAAAGTCTAAGTGTGGGGGAATTTGTTAAGCTAAAAATCATGCATCGTTTTATTAGTTATTTTGATTATATTTTACACATTAATGCATCTAATTTATCTTGTTTTATATATTTTTCAGGATGGGCGTTAATAAAATAAAAATGAGAAGACAAGACGTTGAAACTCCAATTTTACACAATTTGCTGAAAAGATGGTCCAATAAATAATTTATGAAAAATATTATTTTCATAATTATTATATTGGGCTAGGGTTTCAAGAATTGGGTGAAGAGCTAGAAGTCTTGAGGAAGAAGAAATCTAAGAAAAAGAGGAAGGAAACCCTAATTTACTAAACCTAACCCCCTCACTTTCCATATAATAATCACCTCCTCATATATATAAACCCATGCCTAACACACATTAAACCATCCCATCCTATACTATCATCTATCTTAATCATCTCTCACCTCACGCCTAAACCCCCACACCACATCTTTATTTAATCACCATCCTCTCATCAACCATCTCCTCATCATCCCATCATCACGCCTAATCTCCATCATCAACATCTTAACCCTCCTCACCATAAACCCACGGCTGCCAGATAACTCACGCCACTTTCATCGCTTATCGTCATCATCATCGTCCATCACCACCATCTCAAAGTAATACAATTTTATTTCTTTGATTTATTTTTACCTTATTTTATTGTATTTCTTTGACTAGAGTATTATTAAAGAAGAATTATTTGGATGAATTGTGTAATTTTACTTTTAATATGAGTGAGTAATTTTTTTTATGCTTAGTATAATCTTCTTGAAGCCATGCTAAATTAATTATTTTGAAACAAGTTTTGCGCTTTAATGCCTAGTTGATTTATATTCGTGATTCTTTGGCGATTAGCGTTTATCGTTTATGAAAATTATGTTGAATCGATTAGAATGCATGCTAGTTGATTAAATATAATTTCAATTGATAGTTTAGAAGATTATAATACGTAAAAGTTATAATCTTTTAGGCCTAGGTATCACCCTAATTAATCATGGATGGCTCAAACCCTTCTCTTTTAATTAGGTAATCGCTTTAGATCTTTGTTAAATCGATTTGCTGGTAAATTGGTTACAAGGTGTTAAATGATGTTTTTTTTAATTCTTAATGCTTTAATTTGATTAAATTCTTGTGCTGGTGTGAGGGTTATCAAAACTAGTAGGGTTTATATTAGGGCTGGACCTAATTAAACTAGAATCTAAGGAAAAATAGGAAAGAACCGCTGGTAGATGTCTTCTATAGTTTAACTCATGAATGAAATTAACTTGTGTGTTAATGATAAATATTAATTTGCATGGTGGATTGAGATTATACTAAGTATCCTTCATAAATTTGATAACTTTTGATCATTATTTGTTGCGTAAAGTTAATTTGATTAGTTTGTTAATTTTTGTTTTATTTTTATTAGCTTCAATATAATTTCAATCGACCACCCTCCCAAAAGTATAGTCTTTTAGGAGTGTTTAGGTAATTTTAGATAGCTTAGATTTTGATTTTTAGAGTGGTTATAATTTTAGGTTGATTTATATTCAGTTTTAGTATCTAATTACCGGTTTCTTAGAAATTAGACTAAAAATAGTTATTCTTGTTTTTTTCGATTTTTATAAGTTCCTAAGGTTTATAGGGTGTCCTAGTCTGCCCATATTTAATTTCGTGATTTTTGGAAGTTATTTGATAATTTTTCAGAATTATTTTGTGAAAGTGATATGTGCAGGTTTTTAGGTGATTAATTCTGAAAATTTCGATTTTTAATTTTAATTCACGACTATTAGGTATTGTTAAGTCCAGAAAATTGTGTCCTAGAATTAGGGTAATTGTCTTGATTATTTTCATATTTATATTTATGCTGATTATTTTATTTCTAATTTAGATTTATTATTCTGCTGAATATTCTGTGCTAATTTTTTGATCTGATTTTTCTGAAATAAAGTAGATGCAATTTAGAGTTTATAAGCTCGTAGACCTGAAGTATAATATTTTAGGTTACTGTTTGACATTTTTAATATTTATTTTCTGATTATTATTTGCTGTTTTGATTTTTAATTAGTATTTCAGTTACTATTTTGTTTTTATTTTTCTAAATTATTTAGGGAATCTTTTTACTGTTTTATTTCCAGAATATGATCTAGAATATTTAGGAGCATCATTGGGCATTTTTTCATATTTTTATTCATTAGATTTTAATTATTTCCAAATTATTAAGATTAGACTTAATAAATTGAATTAGTAAAATCATTTAGGATTAAGCTAGCCTTTTACAACAATCTTTCCTCGTGGATCGATCCCTACTTTCCTATGCTATAAAAAGTGTTTTAATAACCGAAGTAGTGGTTAAATTTGTAACTCTCGACAAGCTTTACAGTTTG
>JAKOGI010000079.1:0-2500 GCA_029747015.1 Carnegiea gigantea
TATATATATATATATATTATACACATATATATGTATGCGTGTGTGTGTGGGCGTAAGATTAGCATAGCGTGTGTTCAAGAGACGAAATGGGTGGGAGCTAAAGTTAGAGAGATTGATGGGTACAAACTTTGGTACTCGGGGTCAATCAAGGCGAAAAATGGAGTTGGCATCTTGGTTGAGAAGGAGCTGGCGAACTTCGTGGTCGAAGTGCGGCGTAAGAGCGACTGAATTATGGCCATTACGGTTTTGGTGGGTTCAATTTTCGTGAATGTGGTTAGTGTTTATGCGCCTCATGTAGGTTTGCCGGAGGACATTAAGAAGCTCTTTTGGGAGGATTTGGATACGGTCATACAAGATGTATCTCGGAGTGAGAAACTCTGCTTGGGAGGCGGCTTTAACGGCCATATTGGCGCGGACTCAGTTGGATACGAGGCGGTTCACAGGGGTTTTGGTTTCGGAGAGAGAAACTCAGGAAGGGTTTCTGTGCTGGATTTTGCGGTGGCCTTTGATTTGCTAGTGGTCAACTCCTTTTTCAAAAAGAAGGAGGATCACCTAGTGACCTTCAAGAGCGGCCCCTGCAGGACCCAAATCGATTACTTTCTAATGAGGACGGATAGCCGGAGATTGTGTAAGGACTGTAAGGTGATCCCTAGTGAGTACCTGGGTACGTAACATAGGTTGCTGGTTCTGGATGCAAAGTTCAAGTGTTCAAAGAGGAAGAAGAGGAGAGTAGGAGACCCCAGAGTTAAGTGGTGGACCCTCACGAAGGAGAACACGGGATCAATAGCAGAGAGAATTACTGGGGAAGGAGCGTGGAGGAGGGCAGAAGATGCAGATTCAATGTGGGAGGCTATGGTAAATTGTATCCGTAGATCGGCTAAGGAAATCCTGGGCTCTTCCAGGAGAGGTGGCAACAAGACGGAGGGTGCCCGGTGGTGGAACGAGGAGGTAAAGGAGAAAGTCAGGGAAAAAAAAGATACTTACGCGGAGGTCATGAATAGTGGTTCAGATGAAGAAAGGGAGACTAAGAGTATTAGATATAAGGCGGCTAAGAAGGTAGCCAAGAAAACTGTGGCGGTAGCAAAGAGCCTAACTTTTGATAGACTGTATCATAGATTGGGGACCAAGGAGGGGGAGAAGGAGGTTTTTAGACTGGCAAGGGCTAGGGTAAGTAAGACTAGGGATTTAGGGGTGATGAGGTGCATCAAGGACGAAGATGGTAAGGTGCTATATGATGATGCTGAAATCAAGGAGAGATGGCAAAGGTTCTTTGCTAAACTCCTTAATGGGGAAGAGTTAGGAGTAGCCTATAGTAGGGGTGGAGAAGTAGTGATAGGCATGTTGAGCCACGAGTGTGTGGCCATATAACAAAGGATGAGATTAAGGAGGCCTTGAAGAAAATGGCGAATGGGAAGGCAGAGGGTCCGGACCAGATTCCGGTGGAAGTTTGGAAGTATTTGGGGGAAGCAGATTTAGAATGGCTATCAGAACTTTTCAACGTCATCTTTAGGACTGCTAAGATGCCCAGAGAATGGAGGGCTAGTACAGTCATCCCCCTGTATAAAAACAAAGGGGACATTCAAGACTGTAATAATTTTAGGGGTATTAAGTTCCTCAGCCACACTATGAAACTTTGGGATAGGGTGATTGAGAGAAGGTTGCGAAGAGATGTTGCAATTTCAGAAAATCAATTTGGTTTTATGCCAGGCAGGTCGACCATAGAGGCAATTTACCTTCTTAGAAGGCTCATAGGCTTGTACAGGGATAGAAAGGTGGATCTCCATATGGTGTTCATTGACCTGGAAAAAGCATATGATAGAGTCCCGCGGGAAGTGGTATGGAGTTGTTTGGAAAAGAAAGAGGTGTCGCCTTCGTATATCCGTGTGATTAAGGATATGTACGAGGGAGGGCGGACGAGTGTTAGGACGCCGGGAGGGGTTTCAAATGACTTCGCTGTTAGTATAGATCTGCATCAGGGCTCAGCCCTAAGCCCGTTTCTTTTCACTTTAGTTTTAGATGAGCTTACTAGAGGGATTCAGGATGAGGTCGCATAGTGTATGCTTTTTACAGATGATATTGTTATTATCGATGAGACCAGGCAGGGGGTGAATGACAAGTTGGAGAGTTGGCTCCTTACACTGGAAGCTAGAGGTTTTAGATTAAGTAGATCGAAAACGGAATATCTGCATTGTTGTTTCAGTGGAAGGAGAGAAGAGGGGGGGAAGTCACCCTAGATGGGAGACAAATACCAAAGGTAGATAAGTTTAAGTACCTTGGCTCGATCATCCAGCAAAATGAGGACGTTGACGAGGATATTAACCAGCGCATAAGAGTGGGTTGGCAAAAAAGGAAGGCTGCCTCAGGGGTGCTGTGTGACAAGAGGGTGCCCTTAGATTTGAAAGGCAAAGTTTATCGGATGGTAGTCAGACCTGCTGTCCTTTATGGATCGGAGTGTTGGCCCCTAAAAAAGACGCAGGTCCAGAGGTTGATGGTAGCTGAG
>JAKOGI010000079.1:7500-22500 GCA_029747015.1 Carnegiea gigantea
TATATATGTTCAATAGATAAGGAAAACTAGTGAAGCCATAATTGCCAATGCAGCAGTTGCTCTTGCGCTTGCATATTTGATAAATTCTTTTTCACAAACCCACGTATTCTTTTGCAATTTGTTTGAATAAGAAAAGGTTTTGGGGCCAGAAAGATTAAGAATTTTTCAATTCCCCTTATGATTGTGAGAATTTCTTTTTCTATTGTGGGATAGTTGCATTCTGCCTTATTAAAACTTCTACTACAATATTTGTATAGTTTTTCTCCTTCTTTGATTTTGAGTACCGTACTCCAGTGCTCATTGTTGGCATCTGTCTCAAGAATTAAATCATTTTCTTTATTAGGCAAATTAAGAACAGGAAGATTTTTATACATCTTTTTGAAGTTTTGAATAATCTTTGTATCATTTATAGTCTATGTCCAAGTTACTTCTTTCTTGAGTTTCTGTTGCAATGGTTTTATTAGTTTAGCTAAACCTTTAATGAAGTCTGAAGTAAAAGTAAGGCATCCAAGAAACCTTTCTAATTGCTTTCTATCTTCAATCTTTTTAGGAAACTTTTTACTTTTTCCGAAATATGCTTTTGAAGGATGATTTGTCCAGCCTTTATCTCCAAGCCTAAAAACTCAATTTTTTATTCTGCATAAATGCATTTGTTCTTAACAAGTATAATGCCATGATCAATATATCTTTGGGTGACAGCTAAGACATCATCTTTGTGTTGTTCCATGGTTTTCGAAAAGACAAGGATATCATCAATGTAAACTAAACAGCAATGATTAAGGTCTTTAAAGATATTATCCATTCTTCTTTAGAATATTTGAGGTACATTTTTAAGACCAAATGACATTACTATCCATTCATAATGTCCTTGTGGGCACTAAATGCAGTTAAAGGAATACTTTTCTCATCCATTTTTATCTACCAATAACCACTTTTGCAATCTATTTTTGAGAACCAAGAGGCTCCCTGAATTCTATTGAAAAGGATAGTTTTGTTAGGAATATAATAACCATCAAGGTCAATATTATTATTAAGCTTTTTATAATTGATTATCATTCTTACTTTTCCTCTTTTTTCCTCTGCATAATTTCTTTTCATGAAAGTAGGACTGGCATGAGGACTTTTGCTATTTCTGATTAATCCTTTATCCAGAAGTTCTTTGATATATATATCAAATTCCTGGATATCTTGGTGTGTATAAACCATTTGTTTGACTCGGATAATAGTATTAAGATTTAACAAAGTAATTTTTGCAAATATATTATCCTTATCCCAAAATTTTAGTGGATTATTAGAGTAGAGTTCTTTGCATAATTTTTCTTGTTATTCAATAATCTGCTCTTTAATCGATAATTCAATTAATGAGATTGTCAATGCTATCTCACGTTGTGCTGACACTACCTTCTCACCATGCTGGCTGCGTGTAAACTCAATTTTCTGATGAGTGTAAGCCTTAATTTTTTAATGAGAACTGAGTAACCATTAATTGTGAATATTATTTGCTTTATGGTCTGTATGTATGGAGAATATAATCTCTGAAAATTATTTTCAATAATCATATCATGAGAGAGTTGGTCAGTAGCCCATAGAACTGGTATAATACTTTGAATTCCTCCTAATTCTATGGATATCTCTTTTATAGCTTCATTGTGGCTCATAATACTATTATCAGCTATTCTTACTTGTAAAAGATTCTTGATTTTTTTCCACATAAATTCTAAAAATAATGATCTTTTCCCAAGACATACAAAATAACCACTATTAATGTTGGCACATAACTCATATTTATTATATCCCTCCAATCATAGTTTTATTAGGATATAGATACTATTAGGATTTGTATTAATAGCTTCATAGCATATCTCCATAGTCATATTTTTGACTAATTCATCTTCATAAATTGGTTCACTAACTATTCTTTACCTAATTACCTTTCTTTCTAGACTCATACTTCGATTTACACTGGGTCTTGCCGATTCATAATTCATTCTACTCATTTTACTGGTCACGCTAATTGTATCATCTTCTTTAAGCTCTTCTTTAGCTGATGAAGATCCTTCTCTTCAATCTGATCTTGTACTCATACTTCTTAATAATTGGGTTTTATGGTGATTTTACCCTCCTCATCAATTTTTATTACATTTTTCTTATTGATCTTCGTAGGGTTGGCAAAACTAGATATCCATGAATGATCGATTTTTATGTCCTAAGGATTGGAGTTAATTCTTTGGATCTTTTGCATAGGAGTGGGACTTTCAAATTTTTCTACTTCTATCATTGTTACCTTAGTCTTTGGATCTATAGTATTATTTGATTTATAAATAATTTTCCAAAATATTCTTAACGGATATCCCCTTCTTTTCATGTCCATCCCAACTGTTTTTATCCTAAGGGATATGAAGTTTTTAGTAAATTCATCATTTAGATCACATAATATTCAGATCGACAGTTGAATCCTACCGATACATTACATAAATTAGTCTTAATCTTTGCGATAATTTGATTATTAAATTTGGTATGCCTAATATCACAGAGTAAAGCGTAAAGATCAATATCTTTACCATAATATTGTAATGGAGTGATGGACACTTCCAGCATAGATATACATATACTTTCTATCTTTGTTATACTTAAGGATATTTTTCCAATTAATGAGATTAACTTTCTTAACGTCATACTCACAATCCTTTATCTCAAGATCTCATTTCATCATTTCACATACGTATTTGCTTTTTAGTTACAGGATGAATTTTCTATAGATCATGTCTTTTTGGATTCTGGGAAGAACCCAATCTCCTTTGACTTCTTCTATGATCATCGTCTACAATAGATTCTTCTTCTTGAAGATCATCAAGGCTGACAGAGCTACTTTTCATCATATGACTTGTTTCTTTATAATCATTTTCTTCATATTCATTGTCCAATATAATCTCAACAATCTCTTTGTTATTGCTTAGAGTTAGATCTAATGCCTCATCTTCACTAAGCTCAACATAATCTGGGCTTTCCAAACTTTCAAAAAGCTTGTTATTCTTCCTATTTTTGCATTCATTAGTATAACATCCTACTTCTCTGCGTGCCCAGCATTTGTAGTTGTTTTTCCCTGCAGGGTAATGAGCAGTTTTCCTAAAAAATTTATGTTTTTTAGGACTTAGTTTGTTATAATATTTTCCTCTATATTTTTCTCCCCTTTGCTTGTTGAAGCTTTTTTTCTTATAAAATTTTCTTTTTCTTCTCTTTTCAGGGTCTTTTTCCCATTGATGAGGTGAATCCCAGCAAGTTAGAAATTGCTTGTTAATTTTCTTTTACTTTTAGAGATCAAGACATTGATCGTTGACCCATTTTCTTAAATAGGAGATTCTTGAACCAAGAGTGTCAATGACATCAGTTCGTTCAATCCACACAATATATTTTTCATTAATTATGGAATTTATCAGATACGACAATTTATCATAGAACATACCAAGATCAGTTTCATTATGCCTAATTTTGTAATAATATTGACTAAATTCAACAATATAATTTTTCAAATATCTCATATCCCATAATTCTATATTAGTAATCTTTCTCTACCATTCTCTTGCCTTTTCTTCAAGATCAAGTTTAGCTCTGATAAATCGGTTTCAATTTTCTTACATAAAATCTTGAACATTGTAGTTGGTGTTTTCATCATTCTTAATGTATTTTTACCATCTTCAACTAATGAATCATACCAGATAAACTACGGTGCCAGATAAACTATGTTCAATACAGTTTAGAAAATTTGCAGCAGTCCATGTAGTATTTAGATTTAAGACGCTATTCATGCCTCTTTTCTAATATTCAAATATTTCTTCTCTATTACGAGCTCCATCTATGTTTAAGATGTATCCCGTCTGGCTAATTGGAGTAAGGCCAATTTCTTTCAAGGTAGTAGTTTTCCTTGGGATAAACCCAAAGGAAAAATTAGTTGTACGTCCGATTGGAACGTACCTAGATCTTGTAAAATGATTATTTCTTCTAGAAACTTTACCAAATTCTTCAAATTTAGGAACAACATTGTTAACCAAATTGGTCTCTATCTCACTTAAGTCAAGGTCTTCTTTGATTTCATTAATCTCATTGTTAGCAGCCATTTTACTATATTTTTTGTTCAAATTTTCTTCTGACTTCTTCCAATGGTAACACATTCAGATCTTCTAGTTTAATAGGATTTATCTGCTGATATATTTTTTCTTCTAATTGGACATTATTAGTCTATTCATTATCAACAGATAATATATTATATTTATCACTAATGATGCTCATAATTTTATTTAATTCTTCTGAATTTTGTTCTTTCTCAAACATATTTTGTAGTCCTTCAAGAGTATATTACTTATATTCCATCACTTTCTTCCTTCTCTACCTTTTCAGCTAATTTTTCTCCCGAATTTTCTCCTACTTCTTTTTGAATTTTTATATCTTTTAAAGGAAATAGATTCTTGTTTTTTGAGCTTTGGAAAGGATATTTTTGCTGAAATGAAGTACTGATACTGGAAGTAGACTTTTCTCTATGTCTAACTTCGTTAACTAGAGAAAGGTGCTATTGATATTTGTTTCTTAAGCTCCTTGACTTCAGTCTTGATTTTAGCTAATTCTACTTTTAATTCTAGAACTATATCAGTTATATAGTTTAATTGAGGTGCTATTGGAGAAAGTCCTTTCGGTGAGTAAACAATATGTAAATAATTTGGTCCAGGACAAGTAGGTGATGATTCAAGTATTAATCACAGTTAATTAACTTAATTATCTTGATTATTTTTGGTTACGTGACTCTGCTACTAGATAAAAAATGATTGAAAATACTTCTTAATGGGAGAAAATTCACATGCACAAATTAAAATTTTTGAAAGTAAGTTTTTAAGTATTGGGGTTAAGTTCCAAATTTTAAAAGTTCAGGGACTTAAGAAAAAACAGAGAGTACCTAAAAATTAAATTACATAGACATCGAGGTACAAAAATATTAATTCGAAAAGCTCAGGGTTAAAAAAATCAATATCTAAAATGTGAGGACACCCAAATGTAATTACCTCGTAAGTAAAGTCCCTACGTGGTATTGGGTCAAAGCCTAACAAAAGTTCAAGGAAAGAGATTGACTAGATCAATTAACTGCCAAAATTGAGCATTTGGGCTAAATGCAACTAAAAAAACCTAATAAAAACCTAGTCCAATAAAGCCTTTACTTATTTTTTTTATGCGCATGGCTTGTGAAAAGGGGCAAGAGATCTAACCAAGATATCCCAAACATATTTGAAAATAGTAAAGATGTCTAAGTCTGAATTAAATTAAGAATATAATCCATTTTCAAAAAGACATGAGATCTTAATTAAATTCCTCTAACATGACTATCCTAAACGCCCTATATAAACAAGTTATGATCACATCTGAGTGTAAGAAAAGACACCTAAAATACAAGAGGGCAAAAAGTGCACCAAAGTCTAACAACCTTAGGCTTATTTCTTTAATTCCCTTCTTGAACTCTCCTAACTTGAGCATCAGAAGCTGCTGAAAAGGGACAGACCTTAGGGAAAGAAGATCATGTCATGAAGTATGCCTCAAGCCATCGGGATGCAACTGTGTTTGGAGGACATCTGCATCCCACGTATACTCATACCCTGTAACAAGCAGGCAATGCTTTGAAAGTAATGGATGAGTTTATCACATAGAAGGTTAACAAATCCATATCCCCCTTGATAAAAAAGTTGGATGTTTTCTTGGCTTCTTAAAGAAAGTCGAAAAAAGCAGTCCTTGAGAGACTACTTGTGAAAGAGCGGATAGGGGGGAGCTTTTCTGTAATGATTTAGACAAAAGGCATATGGGGAATAGGCCTCCTAGGTACTGGAGGATGAGAGATGCGAACTTGAGGGAGACCTTAAACCAGAAAAGGGCTCAACAAGAGAACTCTACATAGAAGATGTATGGTCAAGCTAGGTCTCACAGTGAGGAAGAATGTAAAGAGGTCTCACATCATCAAAGCTTTGGTTTTGTCGAAGTTATGTCGCCCCAAATACATTCGCGAAAGAATGCTAGAAAAACCTACAATCAAGGTGCTCTGTTGATGAACCATGCATAGATCAAGACATCTTTTCATTATGAGATCTGAGGTGCTTAACTTCTGAAGAAGATAAAGGCACCTAAGGTAAGGTAATATAAGGGATAAATCTTGGGATGATACGTCCATGACCTTTAGAAATCATTTTGTTGGAAGTAGAAGAACTCGAAAATCAACTATAAAATTGATAAAATATAGCCTAGCATCTTTTACCAATGTTGTTAGTCATAAAGGTCTATGTGAAAGTTCATCATGGAACCACCAGTTTCCATAGAAGAGGCCTTGAAGATGGTTGAATGGCATATGCAGTTGGATTCTATCATGAAAGAATCAAGATAAACAAGCTTCTAAGAGAGATGAAAAAAGGATCAATCAAGCAAAACCATAACTAAAAGAAAGAAAAGACCTTTAAGATGGAATCTTTCTTTAATGCCTATAGGAGTGAGATCTTGATGAAAATTAAAGGTCGTATACCCATGGATGACCCAAACTTTCCTACAGAGGCCCAATAACAAGAACAAGAATAAGTGGCATATGTCTCATAAGGTCTATAAGCATAACATTAAATACATTTGTAATCTAAAGAGAGTTCATAATGACAATAAAACTTTAGATCAACAGATCTGAAGGAGACCTTTAACATTCTAAGAAGATATGCCATGAAGTTGAATCCCAAAAAGTGTGCCTTTAGGGTATCAGCTGGCAAGTTTCCAAGGTTGATGATAAAGAAGAGAGAAACAGGGGAAAATCTTGAAAAGTTGAAAGCAATGTTAGACATGCAAAGGCCAAGGACTATGAATGAGGTTTAGAAATTGACAATTGCCTATGGGGATTTGTTTCTAATTCTGCACAAAAGTGTCTTCCATTTTCAAATGTCTGTGATTAATAAATGATTTTAGATGGACTAAACAGGCAAAGGAACCCTTCAAGTAGCTCAAATGGTGTTTTCCTGAGACGTCATCATTATCCAGCCTTTGCCCTACGTAAGATCTCGTGGTATACTTATCAGTATCAGAAGTGATCATCAATGTAGTTCTAGTGAGAAGAGAATAAGAAGCAAATTCATGCCGACTCAATTAAGCATTGGGCTAAAGCCCATGTAAAAACCTTAATAAAGTCTAATGAAGCATTCACTGAGTTTCCTACGTACATGGCTTATAAAATATGGTAAAAGATCTAACCAAGATGATACCAAACACATGAAAATGGTAAAGATCTTTAAAGTTGAATAAAATTACAAATATGATTTATATCAAAAAAGATATGAAATCCTAGTTAAATTTCTCTAAAAGAACTATCTTAAACTTTTATGTAAACAACTCATGGTTACATCGGAAGGTATGACAATACACAAGAGTTTTTAGTTATTGAACAAATAAAGTTTGCTTGCTTAATTAGATTGTCTGTTTAAAAGAACTTTTATTTGTAACCATTAAAAAATAGCAACAGTTAATTAATTCATCTTGATTTGGTTTTCTTAATTTTTAATATTAAAAGAGACCCCTAGCTATTTAATTTTCAGGATTTTGCAATTATCATATACCTCCCTTCATATTTAGGTAAATCTTATTCGTGACCCACAATTTTTGAAATCATTATTTGAACCCCCTCATTTTAGAATTTGTTATCATATGCAGGAAATTTATTATTATTTAACCACCCTCACATTAATACTTTTGGAGGGCAAATGATAATAATTTTTAAGTTGAGGGAGGTTAAATAATAATTCCAAAAACTGTGGGTTGCAAATATAATTTACCTAAATGTGGAGGAGGGTATATGATAATAATTCTTTTCTTTTATTTTATTATTTCATTGGAATTTCTAAACAAGAAGGATGTGTACTCTCTTGCCCTGCTTTAATAAGAGCTAACCACGCCCACGATGTGTTGACCAAGTCTAACTTCTTCCCTTCTAAGTCTGTATAAACCTGTTCCACAATTATCCCAAATAATTTCTTAATTAAACAGCTTACGCCCTCTTGTAACATATTTATTGACATTATTTTGATCGCAAAAATATATACGCTAAACATTATTCAAAGGAAAAATTGCAAAGTTATAGGACAAAACATTAACATTTTATGAGAAATAACGATTTTGATTTTCGAAGGATAGGATAACGGTTTTACTCTTTCCATCTAACTTTTTTTTCAAATTTGAAATTAGTTTCCAAAAATGAGCCTATATAAATCCTATAATCCATAAATCTCTAGAGCATAAATTAAATTTCAAATTTCAAAATTACAAAGTGAGATCAATGATTTTTTGAAAGATGAAAGTAATTAGAGCCACCATGAAGATAATAGTATGTATTACTCCACAAGCAGTTTAGTCATATATATAGAGGTAAGATTGTCTATATCTGAATTTCTTAGACCCCGCAAAGTATAAAAATCATGCTCGTTTTTATATATAATACCTCCATCCAACGGAAAGCTTGATTGGGCTCCCATGTTGAAAAAACGCCATTTTCACTCTATCAAAGGGCCAAACACCAAAATTGATTACTGGTTATATGTATGGTTGGGAACTTGAACATTATAAATAAATAAACTAATAGTAAATCTTGTGTGAGACCGTCTTAAATATCAGGAAGGATACTTTTATGGTGACTTTTGATAATAATATGGGTGACTCATAGTAACAAAATATTAGTCAATGTAAAATATATTATGGCTAGATAAACTATTAGTCACCACTGAATTAAAAAGCCACTCTAAAACATATTATTAGTCAATATAAAACGTCAAAAAGGTCATTCTAAAGTGAGGCCGTCTCACAATAACTCTTATGTGAGACGGTCTCACCAAAGAATTTGTACTAAACAAATAAATAAATAAAGCCAAATGCAAGGAAAAAATGGAAAGGAAAATTATCCAAGGGCTTGCCTACAGAGAAAGAATGACATTTACAGCATCATAGAGGCATTAAGCTTCAATTTTCTCTCTCACATGTTCTGGTGGCAATTGTGACAATAACAGTGAAGCCTATAAAATAACAAAATATTGGGATAATTGTGACAATAGTAGTAAAGCCTGTAAAATAACACATATTAGAAGCCCATTCAGTAAAACTAGATTTTTTAAAGCTATTAGTTTATTTTCCCACAAGTAAGTGTTAGACTTTATCAGAGAACCCATTAACTGACCAAAACAAATGTGGTCCTTTTGAACCCATTAAGGTTCAAGATGTAATTTACATGGGTTTAATTACAGATTGAAATGAGACATCTATTTTGAAACAAGTGAAATAAATTGAAGTGAATTTACATTTGTCGTATAATCATGTTTCAATACGCATCCACTTATATAGAAGAAAAAGGGTGAAAAAAGGGTGGTGTATAGCAGAAACTGGGAGTGTAAATTTGGTGTGGTACCTTGAGGCCTTCTGGAGTGTAATCAGAGACTTGCCAACCATAATCTGGGACTTCTAAAGTCCAAGCATCTTTTGAAATATGCCTATGCATCTTCTTGAAGTTTACAGAAGGATAGTCCCGGACCTGTTTCAGAGTGAGCACATCAAAATGTGCATGGCTTACTAAGGAACACATTGTTTGGATTAAGATAGAGAGGGGAAAAGGAGGGGAAGGTAATGCAGGGAAATAAAAGAAAAGGAAGGTGATTTGTACCTTGTTTAGATATGTTGTAAGAGGGAATAGACGGGAAGGGGGGAGAACTATTAAAAACCTTTCCTTCCATTCCTTTCCCCCTCATTTTGAGGGTGAATAAAAATGAGGGGAATGGGGGGGAGAATGAGGGTGAAATGTTCTCCTCGGTTCTCCTTCTTCCCCCGTCATTTAATATTTCCAAACAAAGGAATAAGAATTCATTAACCTTCGTCCCCCTCCCCTCCCCTTTTCTCCCTCAATCCAAACAAACTGTAAAGAAAGTGGATTATACATAATTAGGAAAGCTTGTTTTTATTGGATTCTTATTTGATAGCATTGACCATCTTTGCCATATGAGAAAATAAGGGAATCATTTCATTTTGCTTGGTTCCTTAGTATAATTATGTTCTGTTAGAGTACAAAATCATTTTTTGAGTCTTTAACTATCAGTTTAAACTTTCAATTGAGTTGGTTCTTAAATATAGTATTAGAGACTTTATGAATAAGAAGGTCTCATGTTTGAATCTCACTAGTCCTATACTGAACTATTGCATAGAACAGGGAGAGACTTTGTGGTATCTATGCTACAAGTCCAATGGACATTTACATGAGGGTACGTTAGATCTAGCAAATAAGTCATTTTGTTCGATTTCGGGTCAGATTAATTTCAGGTCGAGTCACATTTGGTTAACTAGTAAAATTCATTTCAGTCTTGGTAATTTTTCATTTGCTTTAAATTTAGATTAGTTGATATTTGGTTCAATAAGCTTCTCTTACAAAGAAAAGAACTTTGATAGAAAATGTTTTATAACAGGTTTTGATCAATTCGAGTTTTGGGTTCACTTTGATGAAAAATAACCAAGCTCATAAAATAGGTTGCAGACTAAGCTAAGCCTTAAGAAGTAAGCCTGCGAAGCTCGGGCCTGCTTGGGCTACTTGACTTATTTTCACACCTAGGTTCAACAAAATTTGATTTGGCTTGAGCTTGGTTTGCACGACCTTTCTTTGAGTGCCTGTTACATTTTCTCCAACATAATCTATGCTTCCTAAAGTTTTAATAAGCTTGTTATTCTTCCTATTTTTTCATTCATTAGCATAATATTCTACTTCTTCGCATGCCCAGCATGTGCAATTGTGTTAGAAATTAGAGCAAACTAATAGCGGAAGCGCTAGGATGAACAATGATATTCAAAAGTAAACAACGATAACAAGGACAATAAAGAACACAGATTTACGTGGAAACCCAATGCGGGAAAAACATGGATGGTGACGAGCGCAAACAATCCACTATGAGGGAGTGAGTACAATGCGATCACAATCACAACGAGTGATTCGATCAAGCAACCAAATTACAAGCTCTCTTATAATCTCTCTCAAAAACACTCTCAACCTCTCTCACAAATCTAAGATAGTGGAAATAGAATACTCTATAAATATTTCTTACTAGTATGGGATTCAGGGAAAAGTATTAGAGCCTATGCTAGGCCCTTTATATAGGGTTTAGAGGTATAAGGATGTAAAAAACCCTAGGAGCAACCCTAGCCACCAAGACGACAAAACCCTAACCACCATAGTCCGTAGCCCAAACTCCTTAAAGTCAGTGGTGGATCTGCGGAGCTGATTTTGGGCCCCTAAACCCAACAATCTCCACCTTGGACCAAAATCACCAACACCAACTCTTGTACACCGTCATAGCACCCCGAAGGGTAATGTCTCGCAGGGTGGACCCCGAAGGGTATTTTAAACGAACCGAACACCGATTGAGTTCAAGTGATACTTGAACTTAGCTCTGGGAGACGACTTGTATGAACTTTTCTTCATACAATATGTCATAGTAGATGCCTGTAAAACATAGAGGTTTCATTGTCTGATACCCTTCAACAAAATTCGAGTGCCATTTGACACCTTCAGAACTTCACCTTCAGCTGAATATTTGCACCCCTTGGATTCAATGGTGCCTAAAGAGATGAGGTTACGCTTTAAGTTAAGAACATGACGAACATTCGATAAAGTCTTGACAATACCATCATGGGTCTTGATTTTAATAGTACCGATTCTAATTACATTACATTGGGCATTATTGCCCATGTGAACAACAGTTAAGTCAACTGGATTATATGTTGAAAACCAATCCTTATGAGGACACATATGATAGGTGCATCCAGAATTAAGAATCCAATCAGAATCGCTTCCCCTTTTAATAGAGGTAGCAAACAAGACGTCACCATCTGAATCAGATTCAACAAACGAAACTCCAGCAGGCTCATGAGAATTATCTTCTTCTTTCTCCCTCTTGTTTTGCAGTTCCCAATAGTTAGCAACAATATGACCCAATTTACCACAGTAATTGCAGGTCTTACCAGCGTGAGGATTTCTAGGCTTAGAACAGTTCTTACCCCTATTATCGTTCCCCTTTTCAGTTGTTTTACCCCTCACTACTAATCCCTCAGTAGAATCAGCATGAATATCAAGATCAAACTTCTCCTTAGATAACAAGTTTGACTTAACATCCTCAAACGATATAGTATCAGAATTACTATATAGCATGATCTCCTTAAAGTGTTTATATGAAGGAGGTAGAGACACAACTAACAAAATAGCCTTGTCCTCATCTTCAATTTACACATCTAAACTTTCAAGGTCAACTACAATCAAATTGAAATCATTTAGATGTTTTTGAACATGAGTACCTTCTACTATTCTGAAAGTGTATAACCTTTCCTTCAATCGGACCTTGTTGGTGACACTCTTCGTCATGTAGAGTTCCTCCAGCCCAACCCAAAGACCCACTGCAGTTGTCTTATCAAGCACATCTCGCAAAACATGTGGTGCCAAGCACAACTGTATGCCAGAAAGTGCCTTCAGCTCCAGTTCCTCCTATTCGTCGTCCATTAAAGAACCACGCTTCTTCTTTTGCTGCTCTGCCCATTGTTCGCCTATCATCATACTAGACTTCGTATAGGGTCCTGAAAGAACTTTCCACAACCCATGCTGGATGAGAACCGCTCTCATCTGCACCTTCTAAAGATTAAAACTAATCTCCCTATCAAACTTCTGAATATCAGCCTTCATGATCGAAGACATCCTAAAGCTCGCTCTGATACCATTTGTTAGGAATTAGAGCAAACCAATAGCGGAAGCGCTAGAATGAACAATGATATTCAAAAGTAAACAACGATAACAAGAACAATAAAGAATACAGATATATGTGGAAACCCAATGCGGGAAAAACCACGGATGGTAACGAGCACAAACAATCCACTATGAGAAAGTGAGTACAATGCGATCACAATCACAACGAGTGATTCGATCAAGCAACCAGATTACAATATCTCTTATAATCTCTCTCAAAAATACTCTCAACCTCTCTCACAAATCTAAGATAGTGGAAACAGAATACTCTATAAGTATTTCTTACTAGTCTGGGATTCAGGGATAAGTATTAGAGCCTATGCTAGACCCTTTATATAGGATTTAGAGGTATAAGGATGCAAAAAACCCTAGGAGCAATCCTAACTGCCAAGACGACAAAACCCTAGTCACCATGGTCCGTAGCCCAAACTCTTTGAAGTCTGTGGTGGATCTGCGAAGCTGATTTTGGGCCACTAAACCCAACAAATTGTTTTTTCCTACAGGACAATAAGCTGCTTTCCTAAAAAATCTTCGTTTTTTAAGATTTGGTTTGTTATAATATTTTCTTCTATATTTCCCTCTCCTTTGCTTATTAAATCTCTTTTTCTTATAAAATTTTCTTTTTCTTCTCCTTTCAGGTCCTTTTCCCCTTTGGTGAGGCGAATCTTATCAAGTTAGGAATTGCTTCTTAATTTTCGTTTACTTTTGGAGATTAAGACATTGATCATTGAAGTATTTTTTTAAATAAGAGATTTTTGAACCAAGGGTATCTATGATGTCTGCTGTTTCAAGCCATGCAATGTATTTTTCATTAATTATGAAATTTATAGGATGTGGTAATTTTTCATAGAACATACCAAGATTGGTTTCATTATGCCTAATTTTATAATAATATTGACTAAATTTAGCAATATAATTTTTCAGATATCTCGTATCCCATAATTCTATTCATTAATCTTTCTCTGCCATTCTCTTGCCTCTGATGAATTCGGTTTCAATTTCTTTACATATATTTTTGAATACAACAGTTGGTATTTTCATCATTGCTAATGTATTTTTACCGTCTTCATTTAACGAATAGATTCTTGAACATAGCAGCTGGTATATCCATCATTCTTAATATATTTTTATCGTCTTCATTTAACGAATCATACCAGTCAGCTATAGTATCAGAAAAACTATGTTTGATGTAGTTTAGAAAATTTACCACAGTCCATGTAGTATTTAAATTTATAACACTTTTCATACCTCTTTTCCACTACTCAAATATTTCCTCTCTATTACGAGCTCTATTGATGTTTAGGATATATCTGGTTTGACTAATTGGGGTAAGGCCAATTTCTTCAAAGGTAGTGGTTTTTCTTGGGATAAACCTGAAGGAAAAATTGGTTGTACGTCCCACTGGAACGTATCTATATCTCATAAAATGAGTATTTCTTCTAGAATGTTCACCAAATTCATCAAGTTTAGGAAAAACATTATTAAGTAGATTGGTCTCCATTTCACTTAAATCAAGTTCTTCATTGATCTCATTCTCAACAATCATTTTACAACATTTTTCTATCCAGTTTTCTTCTAACTTTTTCTAATGGTAACATATTGAGATCTTCTAGGTTGGTCAAATTCATCTGCTAATATATTTCTTCTTTCAATTGGACATTATTTGTCTCTTCACTATCATTAGATAACACATCATATTTATCCCTAATTGCGCTCATAATCTTGTTTAATTCTTCTGGGTTTTGTTCTTTTTCAAACATATTCTACCGTTCTTCTAGATTATATTGCTTATACTCCATCCTCTTCTTCTTTTTCTACCTTCTCAATTGATTTTTCAATTTTGTTCTTTTCAGTTGATCTTGTTTAATTTTTGCTAATTCAGCTTTTAATTCCAAAACTATATCAGTAATTTAGTTTAATTGAGGTGTTACTGAAGCAGCTTATTCTGTTGAATGGACAATATACGAGTAATAAGTAATTAGGAGGAGGACAATTTGATTAAGATTTAAGCATTAAACACAGTTAATTAGCTTAATTAAACCCTTAATTAGCTTAATTATCTTAATTATTTTTGGTCACGCGGCTCTGATGCCAGTTGAAAGAGGGTTTCGAGTAGTACTTATGAGTAGAAAACTACATACACAAAATTAAATTTTTCGAAAGTAAGTTTTTAAGGATTAAGATTA